>JBAMAV010000054.1:0-600000 GCA_037043315.1 Amiota communis | reverse complement strand
TTTTTTTTTTTTTTTTGGTATTGGTAGTACAATAATATTTTGCTTAAAGTAGACAAAATGGCAACAATTTTATTTTTTTCTGTTTTTCGAATTTGTTCTGCTGTTTCTGTCCGATTTTTATCTATTTCTAAGTTCTATTTATATTTATTTAGTTTTTATTTGTACCACCCATTTATTTGTTGTTTCTACTTACAATAGTAAGACTGATAAGTAACAACAGCTGATAGACAACAAATTTTCAATAGAATTCAGTTTTAACAAAAATTTAGAAACACACTACTTCCTTCATCATATGTATTTATAACCTACTATATAAAGGATGATGAATATTTATCCTGTAAATAATCAACTAACCTGAATCCTGAACTATCATCATCAATCAATCAAAAAATGAAATGATAAATAAAATATAGATTATCCTATTCTTGATCAGATCCAAAAAAAAAAAAAAAAAAAAAAAATGGTAATAGACAATCTCATCAAATGTGAATAGGTGGGTCGGTCATTCATTGTTTCAAATTTTTACCATTATGCATTTCATAACAAGATGACTTCACAATACCTACACAGTTTTCTTTAAAGGTCTACTGGCATAATCGAATTCTCTCCTCTTTTGTAAATATTTGGACAAATAATATTAGAGTTCTACATATACAAAAATCTATATTTAGAGTATAGTATAATACAATGATTGGAATGGAAATCAAGCTACTAGAAATCTGATATTTGTCGGAAAGTATTCCACCTACCTATCATTGAAACTCAGAATCTCTTATGCTTAGCAATAGGAAGAGTTTATAGACAACAGATTAGCCTATTTATAATGTATTAATAGATTTGATTAGATGATCGAAGTTCTAGGAAAATTATAAACATTTGCATATACTGTATTGCAATAATAATCTATACAGAGGGAGAGAAGTGACGACACTTGTCTTTATCTCTATAATTCTCAGAAATTTTATCCCCATCACCATCCTCCTACACTGAAATATAGTCGAACTCCTCTATAAAAAATTCATTAATAATGTTAAATTACGCATATGTACTTTGTTATAAAGAAGTCTTAGTTTTTGGGTAGTTCGGACTCATCAATATCTTCGTAATATAGAGTATCCATTAATTGAGTCTGTCTACTTGATCCAATACAATATAATGGATATACAATGCAATGCAATCGTTTAAGGTCAAGTAGTTGTACGTACAATGACTTCAAAATTGAATTGTATTAAGAAAAGAAAAACAACAAATGATAGAATGACAAAGAAATAGTGAGTGAAATAGGGAAAGAACGAAAGCCAGAGAGAGAGAGAGAGAGAGAGAGAGAGTGAGAGGGACAAACAATATTGCAATCTTAAAGTGCAATAAACAGTAAAAACAAAATTACAAAAAAAAAACAACAAAAATATCGATAAATTGCACGCACGCATACCTTTTTAAACAAAGAAAAGAAACTTTTGTCACCTGTTTTTAATCTACCCACACATAGATACACTTAAACACATTAACACACACGCACAAAGCAAAGGCAAACACACTTTCTGTTTCCATTCAATTATGACGCATGGCATGGCATGGCATGGCATGGTTCTTCTAGTATTCATTTATTTTATACACTTCACACTTAGTGTGACTGAGTTTTATTTACTCAATTGAACTGTTTGTAACACCAAATCAACATGTATTTCAAATCACAGAATATACTAGGACATATACTACTATATATGGCAATGATCAGGTGAATCATAATAATAATAAACAAAACAAAGTTTTAATGTAAAGAAACTTTTTTGCTTGCGAACCGATTAGAATGAATAAAACATTAAATGTTACGGAAAGCTTGTTACAATATACCAGTGACAATCGCATTCAAATCGGTAAGGCCGTTTCTGAAATTATCGTGTACAAACGTACCGACAAACAGACAAAAATTCTAATTTCTAATTTCTTTTTTCCTCGGTAACATATTGAAAATGATAATAACAATATGCATTTTCTCATCCCCCATATAAAAACAAACATATCATAATTTTGTACCATAAACTTTCTCGAAAACATTAAATTTTAACATAACCATTTAGATGCTACATTATGGATTGACTAATCCCATCAAAATAACTTCTAGCCTCCTCATTTTTATATAAAATATTTTGACATATGTATGCACTTGAAGGGTGATAGGGGGGATAAAGAAGTTATACAAATTTTATTTCAGTCCAAGTGATTTTAAAGTTTTGATAATGAAACTTAAAATTTATATTGTTTCCATATAAAAATCGAACACAAAACGTTGAAAGGGAAGTTGTTTTTCTATTGTAGAACGGCAAACACATGTTTTGTGAATCCTTTGCTGCTTAAGCCAATGAACCGATTTTGAAAAAAAAAAAATATTAATTGAAAGGTTCAGTGGTTTAGGTAAGAAAAGGTGTTAAAAATAGTTTTATTTAATTTGACAATACAATATTTATTCGTTTTAGATGTGATTGATCAGACCATATTAAATCAGATAAAATGAAATCAGATTCAAAGCAATTTTTATATATAAAGGTAGAAAAATAATAATTTAGATCACAACACCTTATATACCATGTACTTACATATGTATGTATCACTATTCTATGACAGATCTCCGATATTTGATATTATTATAGAGTACTCATTGTAAGTTCTGGTGAAACTGAAATTTATCTAATACTATTTTTTCTATTCTTGTTTTTGCCTTTTTTTTTTATTTTTGCACTTCAATTTAAGTTGTTGGACAAATGACGCAAGACCCAGATGAGTATCTGTGTGTGTGAAATAGTGTGCAATTGCCTTTTGATTGTGTATGTGTATAGGAGAAAGATATGAATATATTTAGAGGGAGACTTGGGAGGGATGAGAGAGGGAGAGATAATGTGAATGTGTTTATGGCAAACACAGTAAACAGCAAAGTACTCATTCAATCAATTGCTAATTCAAAGTTCATTTATTGCAATTATTTTATTATTAGTTTTTATTACTTCACCAATGCCTCGAAACCACCTTTTTTACTTTATCTATCCACCTCCCCCGCACACCTAAATCCTAAAATCCACCCAATATTTCAATCGTTCTGACGTTATACACGTACATGTTGTTTTTCGTCCATTATAAGAAAGAAACGCAAACAAAACACAAATTTATAACCAAATAAGGAATTATGAATATTGTTTAGTTGAGTTGAGTTGAGTTGATTTGAGTAGAGTTGAGTTCTTTCTTTCCTTTTATAAATTAATTTAGCCTTCAATTAGCAAAGAATTAAGTTATTAACTTAATTGGAATTGAACAAAAAACCAAAAAAAAAAAACACCAACAACATCAATCTGTTCGAAATTACTAACAACTTTATAATGATAATAATGATGGTGGTGATGATGATGATGATGAAACTAAAATTCAATAGCACAGCAAAACAAACGCACCTTTGCTTCTTTAGTAAGCCAAGTTTAATTATTAAATTAAAATCAAAAAAAAAAAAAAAAACACAACAAAAAATTTTAAACAAAAAAAAAACCAACAAAAATATTATGAAAATTTAGTTGTTTTTTTGTTTTTATTAGTGTTTTTTTAAAACAACAACACATTGAGAGAATGACTGATGATGAATAACTTTGAACAAAAATAATACAAAAAAAAAAAAAAAAAAAAAATTATTTCAACAAAATTTTCAAGGTTTCATTTACTTGTGCGCGAAAAAATCAAACAGCAAATAAATAGCAACACAAATAAAATAAAAATAAATTAACAAATACAAAACAAATTAAAAAAGTATCTACAAAAACAGAATAAAAAAAAAATTAATTTAAAATTAGCAAAGCAAAGCAAAGCAAAGCAACAAAAGAAAACTCATCTTTTTTGATTTTTAATAATTTTAGAAACGGAAAATTGAAAACATACAAATTCAAACGAAATTATAATCATAATGTGGGGAACGAGCAAGCAGATAAAGCAACAACCTATGTCATATTACCAAAGGGCCAACCCGCCAACTGAGAAAGACCTATGTACATAGAAACCTCATTATAATAATAACACAAAAGCATACTGAGAACTGGACAGATTTGCATGATCCATACAAAAGGTTCAATCAGTAAGGTTCAGTCACCTTGTATCCAAGCAAACTGCCCAAAAACCGTTATAGGTTAGGTTAGGTTAGGTAACAGCCTTCAGACGAGAGGCTCACTTAGGCACAAAAAGAGTATGGCCCATTGTGATACCAGCAAAGAGTTGACACGGCACCCCCTTAGTCCGATGCGGAGAACCATTTGGATTCCGAAATGAACCTAGCTATGTGCCTGATTGTAGGCGCCTAGGTGGTTCCATCTTCTTCTGGCGAGGGATGGACACTCCACCTCTTCCGAGCCTCTGCCATCATGTTTGCCTGTGACGCAATGGCCCGTTAGTACGTTTATAGTCTTTCTTATTGAGGTTCTGCCGAGATTTAGCAGCTGGCCGGTTCGTTTCCTGTTTATATTTGACCAGATTTGCCTAGCTATGCTGCAAGTGCCTTCTTCTACCCAGAGAGTATTGGCTTTTACTTGGTAGAATTTTCTGACAGTGAGCTTCACAATTGCCCACGATGACATGTGGCATCCTACACCCGAGAGGGACTTTATTGCCGCATGGCTATCTGTGTAGATATTAATATGTGAGCTCGGAGTGTAGTTGTCTAGAAGCCGGGAACGGAAGGCCATTAGTATGGCCATAACCTCTGCTTGAAAGACGCTACAGTGGTCAGATAAGCGATAGCTGAGTTTTAAGTTTGGGTTGTTCGAGAAGATGTCGCAGCCGACTTTCTCCTCCAATTTGGAGCCATCTGTATAGCTGTCAATGGAGTAAGGTTTTAGAACTGTACCGTCCAGCCAGTCCTCCCCGCTGGGAATGTGAGTGGAGAACTTCCGGTTAAAGTAGGGTGAGGGACATACGTAGTCAACTGTCTCAGCTGTTACTCTGAACGACATTTAAGTTTCATACCCTGTATACAACAGAAATTATGCCGGTGAATTGCTCCCTTACCGTAACCTACGCAGACGACACAGCATTTCTGACATCCCATTATTTGCTATATAACAGCAACCAAAAAACTACAGCTGCAATTGTCTGTCTGTCGATACCGATAAATCAACATACACATTTAGAACCCAGTGCGAGGAAGACGCTAAACACATAGTCTTCGAATGTTCGATAGGGAGCGTCAAGAAATGAGAGATGCCTTAGGTGAACAGCACGCGGCCAATAACATAGTGAGTCTCATGGGGGAGAACCGCGGCAAGTGGAATGCTGTTTCCGAATTTACTGCAAAAATTATGAAGGAGTCAACTAAGCTGGCGGATATATTTTCCGATACCAGTCTTACGAAGGTGCTGGTAGTCTAGTCTATTTGATTTTTTGCATTCTTCACTGTTGTTTACCTCATTCAATTTTAAATAAATTAAAAAAAAAAAAACCCCTATTAAGACCCGAAACTGCCCTAGCATAATTTGAAATGGCCAGAAACTCCCCACGGTCTCTAGTGTTAAATACCTAGGGCTTACTCTAATCACTCAACTCGAGGAAACACTTGCTCTCAACAAGCGGACCCAATTTAATCTTAGGCTCGAGCACTTTTAGTGGTTACTTAGGCCTAAATCGCAACAAGTTGCTGCTCTACAAGGCGATTCCAAGGCCAATCTGAACTTATGGGCATCAACGTTAACATTATTTTAAAAAATTTAAGTCCTCCAAAAAGCATCTGTAAAATACTTGGTTATGATTTAGGATCGCCGTGTGATGTGTGCACTCTCAGTCTGGCAACCACAAAGGTAAGGCCATAGTATGCCAATTAGCTTGTGGGGACTAACTGCAAAATCAACGGCTATGCAGAATAAAGCTCCTTTGCACATAACGGGTGCTCTTAGGTAAACCATAACTTTGGCATCCTATCCTGCTATGGAGAAAATTAACCGCCACATTTGTCCAAGTGAATTCTCTTGCTTTGGCCCTTACTTCAAATGATTGCCTGAGAAGGTTGAAAAGGCTCCACCCCTTCGGATCTACGATATACTACAATAGATGCATACCTTAAGAACATCTTCATCATCAAACTTTTATCATTATTATTTACAAACTTAGGTTATATACATAATTACTTATAATATATGTATAATCTAGAATAAATTATAGAGAGGTAGTTACAAGGCCTTCGACTCGTCATCATCAAACTTATCGTCGTTACTCTGTTAAGTTAGTTAATCTTTATTATAGGAAACAAAAAAAAAAGAAATTTTGTCGTCACATAAGAGATATGGGTGATAAAGAGAAAAGCTTTCATGTGGATCAATCGATTGATCCAATTTCTATAGAAATATGTAACTGGAAAGTTTTTGAGGAGACAAATAGTTTTAATAAAAGATTAAATCCATCCGATTTCTTATGTTCTTCGAACTATATAAAGAAAAATTCTATTCCAATTTTATTATGAAAAGAGAAAAAGAAGATTTAAGTGATTTGATCCAAACAATTCTTAGATCCTAATCAAATAATACAATAGTATATACAATAGAATAATTCAAGCAATTATCTCATTTTTATAAGTTTCTTTTTTTCCGTTTCTTTTCACAAGTGAAGTGAGTAAAGCGAGCACATGATTGTTGTAGATAGTCAGTCAGTCAGTTAGTAAGGTCTTACGACATCTCATAATAATCATTACTCATCCCACCCACCTGTCTTTAAAGTCATTCAATTCATTCCTCTTATTTCTGTCTTTCTATCCTTCATTCACATTCATTCTTTGTCTCAACAAACATTTAGAAATTTCAAAAATTTGACCCACCAATTTGAAGTGGATTTCTTGGTTAACCAAAAAAAAAAAAAAATATGATGATGAAAACCAGAACAAGGTAAAACGGTAAAAAGGACGGGGGCTCACACGTCGTATGAATGACGTCCGTTTGTCTAAAGAAAACAACAACGAGGAAAAATAACATCTAAAAGACAAAAGTTGAAAAGTTAAGAAAATAATAAGCAGAAGAACGAAGGGATGAGAAGAGAAGAGAAGAGAAAGGAAAAGTAAAATGCGCTACAATTTGTTGGCAGGCAACACACAAAAATATGAAAAAATAAAGAAAAGAAAAAGAAAAAAAAAAAAAAAAATCATATTAAAATATTTTTAGCACTTTTTGTTATTGTTGTTGTTGTTTTGGTTTTGCCTTTTTATTTTTTCTTTTTACTCCCCCTTTTTTTTACCTAGGAGGGTAAAGTATTCATATACGCATATCTAGGGGTCGGTCCATTAAGTTTGTTCAAATGTATGTAACAAAAAGAAGAAAGGGCGGGCAGCAGAAAGAACAAGAATATAGTTTTTGATCGAATAAAATCGTTGGATCAATCCATTTCCATGTCCGGAAAGGGGTCTGTAATTCTTGAGAGCCATAACAGCATATAAAGAAAGAGATGACTGAAATTTTGTCTTGAGAATAAATCTATTGGGAAAATAGATTAGAATTAGTTCAGCTAATTTCCTAAGAACAAAATTAAAAAAAAAATAAAGTGTTCTATCCCGCAAAGGCTCTCTATATAAAGGGATCATCTTTCTCTCTCTATAGCTCACATGCTCCAATATTAGGAACACATATATAGGTTGGTTTAAAGTTTTCAGTATATTTATTGAGACTGCAAATAAGTTTCCGCCGTTTGACAAAAAAAAAGGCCCCACCAGTAAGTAATGGTTGAAATTATCAGATGTAAAACATCATATCGTAAGGTGTCCAACCTTGGCAACACCAAAACCTTGAAGTATTTACATATTTTTTTTTCATGCGAAAATGTTGAGTTTTGGAGCCCTATAGCACGTCATTTGTAGGAGTTTTTATATTTACTTAATTTGAAGAAATCTGCAGATGATGGGCATCGATTGCTGTGTGAAGCACACGTGAATCTGGTCCCGACATTTTAAAAGTGCGGTTTTGACACAGAAAAGACCAGTTAAATTTGAAAACGTTGAGTTATAGACATTATTGGATCAAAATTCATGTCAACTCAAGAGTTGGTCGCTGCAACCTCGAGAGTGACTCAACAAACGATTTCAAACCATCTCATAGCCATGGGTATAATGCACAAACAAGGAAATTGGGTTCCGTATAAAATCAATCCAAGACACGTCATCGAACTTAGGTTTTTTCAAGTGCGAACAACTTCTTCAATGGCACAAAATAATAGAAATTTAGAGTATTTTTTTGATCTAGAGATTATGAATAACTTAAAATATTATTTCTTTGTTTTAACTGTATAATTATATTGCTTATCCGCCATATGCTCCCTCCTCTTCTCTCGTTGTAATTATACTCTTCAGGAGAGCGAATAGTATTATAAGTATGATTGATTTAGCCATGTCTGTCAGTCCGTCTGTATGTACTAGAGAGCTAGAGAGTTGAAATTTGGCACATAGGTCTCTTTTGCACATTTGTCCGAATCAGCCGAATCGGACCACTAGGGTGTCCCCCTTTTAAATTAATGTTCTTATTAAAAAAAGTTTTTTGTTTTTCGACTTATCGAACTGAAAATTGGACACTATATGTTTCTGATCCATATTCATCAACCATGTAAATTTCATAATCCTAGGGTCACCTGGAGCGGTATCTCCCAAACCAAATTAAATGACAAACTTATAAGGAGTAAAAGTACAATAAAAGTCCCACTCAAACTGTGTTCTTTGTTGATACTCAAACTGTAACAGAGAGAATTCAGTGATGCTAAGAAAGGAAGGTTGACTGCAATCCGGAGGAGCGTAAAGATGATAGCCTTCTTTCTGGTTTTGATTTTAAGAAAGGACAGAAGAGTATTTGATAGGTCAAATTCAAGATCAAGAAGATATTTATTTGAAGTTCTTATTAGTTCTAAACATATTGTTCCAAAGGAACTTCTTGCAAAATCTAGAATTTAGAAATCAATACCTCCTTATAGATATAAAAATGATTACATGTCATATATGATATGATATGATATGATATTGAGTGTTTTAGCCTTCTAGTTCTAGTGTTTATCGATCATTTCTTTTTTAATTAGACACACATTTCCACAGTTTCCATTGGGGGAATTATGGAGTTATTCAATATAATCTGAAATCATAAATTGTCACATCTTAATGATGAGAACTATTAAGTGAAATTGCCTAGAGATCGATCATCATGAGTCTCTTCTCCCACCTTAAGTTTCTCCCTTGGACAGTTATGAAGTTACCCAATAGGTAATGTTAAGGTAAAGTTTATGCAGATTTCAGTATAATCAGATGTTGAGTGATTTGTCTAGAGATCATCGTCATCATCTCATACATTCCTTAAGTCATTTTACTCTTTACCTTATGTCATCATCTTAGGCTTCTATTGGGGATTACAGGGTACGTGTAAGGATACGAAGGGTATCCGATAGATCAATTTGCCCATACATTTTTCTGGTTTCTCATTAATATTTTTCTTTAAATTTTTACTCGCATGCAACACCAAGCACAAGCAAAACTAAAAGTTCCGCAACACATGCAAGCGTCCGTCGTCAGACGCTATAAAATCATACGATATTCCACCATATTTCAAACAATACAAAACCAAACAAAAATAAAAATACATACATTGTATATAGTACATAAGAGAACAACAAAAAGATAGCGAGAGAGTAAAAGAAGAAATCATGTTTGTTCGAGATACAAATATACATTATAATGATGATGATGATGATTTTGTTCTTCTTTTGCTTTGTCAGAGTCATGAAAGGCAAAACAGCAAAACAAAATGCAAATGCAAAACAAAATAAAAGGGACAGAAGACTGAAAAACAAGATAAGATAAACACAATAACAGTAAGACAAAAGCAAAAAAAAAGAAAATATTATTTAAAAATACGAAAACAAAATAAATGATCAATTGAGGATCTCAAAAGATATCTCTCTTCGATGTTACACAAACTCCTTATAAGAATCAATATACTCAATCAGCAGCAAATCAACATATACAAATGTGTGTATGTTTATCTCTTGAAAAATATCTAGGCGAAATGCAAATGGAAATAGAGAAACAAAAGCAAACAAACAAAGATATACCAAAAAAGAAAAAAAAAACACAAAAACCAAAAAAACACAACGAAATGCAAAAAGGCAAAAGTGTTGCCAAAATGAGAATACTACAACATAGTGCAAACACAAGAAAAAAAGCAATGAAAAATAACAGCAAACAAAGAGAAATTTAAAGAAGAAAATCAAAAAAAAAAATTTAGATAGAAATTGAATGTGCAGCGAACAACAGCAAACAACAAGAAAAAATAAGTCAAATATATGAACGGGGAAATTTATTTTGAAAAACAAAAATTTTTGAAAATAATAATTTCATCATCCCATCCCATCCCATCTCACCACCCCACTCAACATAAATAGATGGAAAAAGATTTTTGTAAAATTGAAAAGAAAATTACAAAATTGTGAAAGTGTTGACAAACGAACAAAACAAATAAACAAATAAAATTTCAATAGAACAACGGCATATAAAGATAGATCAAAAAAAGAAATAGAGATTGTTCCAATTTTGAATTATATATACAATGAACAGTGGTTCTTAAACTTCATTAGTCTGCACACTCAACTCTTTTTTTTTTGTATATTTTCCTGAACGGATGCCATTATCCTATCTATTCCAACACTAAGCATTTGAAAATTCACATAGCTATAAACTTTGTTTGGCTGCAGATCCCCAGAAATAGCACCACCAAAAAGGAACCTCAAGAGTGTCCACGGGCTACAATTTAAGAATCACCATACAACTCCCATAGGACGACACATCTTTAAAGTTGTCATTATTGTTTGAAGGTGAGATGATTCTTGGCTGACATACAAACAAATCAAGTCCATTCAGGAACTAGACCCTCCTCCCTCGTTCCATTCCATTCCATCTGTCTGTCAGGCCACCATTACATCATTGAGATTGAGGTGTTTTTATTCTGTTTTATAAAAGAAGTGTTAATTATACAGTTCCTGAAAGGGTTTCTCCCAAAAAAAAAAAAAAAAACTGAGTGGTAATAAAAATCCCATCACGTAAATTTATTGATAAAAATAGTTTTATCAATTTTCTTTCGATTTTAGATGGCGTCATGGTGCATTGAACACACATATCGGGAGCTATACGGTCCAATAATCTTAGGATCGTGATATTTACATGGTTAGTGAATATGGATCAGGCACTCATAGTCTCCAAATTTCAGTTGGATAAGACAAAAAACCAAAAAAGTTTTTCTAATAAGAACATTTAGTATAATTTGGGTTTGTATTGAAGGTTTCCCTCCTGCTAACCCTAGGATCACGAAATTTACATGGTTGGTGAATATGGATTAGACACTTATAGTGTCCAATTTTCGATAAGTCAAAAAACAAAAAAGTTTTTCTAACAAGAACATTTATTTTTATTTGGGTTTGTATGGGAGGTACCCTTCCTAACCATTCTAGGATTTTGAGAATTACATGGTTGGTGAACATATATAACACACTAATAGTGTCCAATTTTCAGTTCGATAAGTCAAAAAACAAAAAAGTTTTTCTAACAAGAACATTTATTTTAATATGGGTTTGTATGGGAAGTACCCCTCCTCGTGACTCTAGGATCTTCAAATTTACATGATTGGTGAAAATGGGTCACACATTTATAGTGTCCAAATTTCAGTTCGATAAGTCAAAATATAAAAAAGTATTTTTAATAAGAACATTAATTTGAATTTGGGTTTGTATGGGAGGTACCCCTCCTAGCAGTCCGATTCGAAAACGAAGGTAATATTTGTAAACTAGAGGTTCTAGGCTAATTTTTTTGTTTTTTTTTTTTTTGTTTTATGGGCCCACGAATTGAGAAGAATACTTTCGTAGGTTTGCGTTACATATGTACAACGAGAAAGGTTGAGGTCGATCAGAGCATCATACGCATATGGTTTTGTTTAAGAAAAATGACATTACAAAAATTCTTTATAAATGGCGGTGGTGACCCATTAAATATGATTCTACAAACATGAAAAATGATTTATCAATTTCAATTTCAATTTAATTGAATGATACATAATTTTGGGTGTCTGAAAATAAAGTAAACAAATGATAATAAGATTAAAATGGAGTTTAGCAAAGCTTATGGTGGATAGGGACTCTGGACTTTATTGCTTTCGTTATCAATCATCAAATAACGGGCAGCTGTTGAATTGAAAAGTGATTATACAAACATTTTTGATGATATAACAATATAAGTACCATATGTACATATGTCGTCCAAATGAGGTTACCACTTATACGAGTAGTAGAAATAATGACAAGTAAAATATCTTACGATATCGTGTCGTAATAGTAGATAAATAATTGAAGAGTGATATTTTACAAGTTTCGAGAGGCGGCTATAGGCTACTAAAAAGCACAAAATTGGGTATAAAAATCCTATAGACAAGACAATAAGTGGGACTACTTGAATTGTTTGCATATCTTCAAACATATTGCAACAAATAATCCATATGAATATGGGCATAATGGATAATGGATAAAGAACATTGACACCCGAGAGACGAGAAGTCGATGGTTCGAAAAAGTGTATGATGATAGAAGGGTTTGTTTTTTTCCGCTAAACCAATACAATCAATTTAAATTGTTTCCATTTTTAGGGAAGAAGACTTCAGAGTGTACCGTATATGAATGAAGAAGTGTTTTCAAAACTGTCCGAGGCCAAAGACATTAAGTATTCATCTTCAGTGTATTCACTATATTTTAATATGATTTTCTCTTCCCCCTTACCATCCGTCAAAATTATAACTCCTCTGACATTCTGAAACCCATAAAAATCCATTACATACATACACAAATGTGAATCCATTTGGAATCTTACAAATCTTCACTACAAAACTAAAAAACACCAAGAAAAATAATCTATACGACTGGGGAAATATTCAATTTGACACCGATTTCATCCTATTCAAAACTCATTAGACGGCCTCGGTTACACTCGTCTTACCCATCCATATTTTTGACAGATCACTTCCACTCACTTGTTTCTTGTGTAACACACACTAACCTTCATATTGTTTGTCATTCAAGCAGTTTTTTTTTTAATAATCTAAGAATACAGTCCTTCCACAACTACAATCCTCTCTTCACATAATCAGACCCATCCTGTAAAAATACTACAATACAATATAAGTATTAATCATTGACTTACAAAGAAAATCAAATATGTACTTTCGCATCTACTGTAGATCCTTCAAAAGCTACCGAAGCTATTAACAGGAGGGTAAGATTCCCCTGAGTGGTCAGGACTACGTCCCAGAATCACCCGACATCAGTTTGGCAAGGACCCTTATGGCTTCTTAGGTTTAGAACTTTACCCTATATATTTTTACTCTGCACTCAAATCTCCGTTTCCTTTTTATCTTTCCTAATACTTTTGCATGCGTACCTCTATTTGCAGCCCCCTTGCTGTTACAATAATAACAACAATAGCTGGAGTATGATGCTTATCGAACTTGATGACCCCTTGATGGGTTAACTGCTTCAATCGTTGGCCCCTCCTGTTTCCTAGCCTAGCAAACATTACAGTACCTTTATCTAATTACAAAAATAACCGAGATCGCCATTGAACAAATTGGATAATTCAAAAATACTTGGGACCAACGCCATAACTCTTCCCCCACTGGTGGACCGTAACCTGGCTTTGTTTTTGAATGGCCCAGGTTGGTTTTAGAAGCTGAAGAAGATCTCTGTAAACAACTATGGATACCATTTGTTTAATCCAATCCCCAACTCTCCATGTACTTTTTTGTTTCAACTATAATAAGGCAACACAATAGGCCGCAAGCAAAATTTCTGGGTGAACCAGCACGTGGCCTTTGTATCCTAACCTAACAATTAGTTTCTTTATTTTTGAAGATAGAACACCTGAAGAATAATTTATGATTAATTGCCAAAGATCACTAGAAAAGAAGAAGCTGACATAATTTGGAAACGACCTTGACTTGAATCGTTACTACAAAACTAATCGATCTAAAAATCAATCAATCATCATTGTTAGGGATCTCTCTAACTTTTGATGTCATTCAAATAGGTTTTTTTATTTTTAACATTAGACGATATTATTTTCTTATATATACATACACATATCCATATATATATGTATATGTATAAGTATTTTTTAAATAACAAATGAGAGAAAAGCAAGCACAAATAAAAAATTAATATTCTTTTTTTGTTCTGTTGCTGCTGCTACTACTACAATACATAGAATGCATGACACTTCCTCCCAACTTTCCCCATTCCTCAAACACATCTAACTCTTTCACATTTTCACATAGATCATGACAATGCGACACTAATGATGATGATGATGATGATTATAATGACAATGATGAGGGTGTTGGAGGAGACAGCAAATGGTTTGCGCGGTTGAATGATATTTTTTGTTTGTGCAATAAATAAGAACAAAGCAACAGCAGGCATAGAAGAGTATTACATGTGAATGTGTGTTTATAGATTAGTTCATACTTGAAGTGACCTTGAAAAAGTTTACTAACATTAAAATTTCTCTTCCTCCCACTCACTTACTCTTTCTTTGCTATTGTTGTAGTTCCTGTTGTTCTGTTCTTGTTGTTCTTTCTGTTTTTGCTTTTTGTTCTTTTTTTTTTTTTTGTTTTTGTTTTTCTAGTTTTTATTGTTATTGTTTTCCTTTACTTTTTCCTATTATTTCACTCTCTCACTCAATTATTTGCTATGATTTGTTCGCTCTCACACTTTCTTCTCCTCCTCCTACTTCTCAACCCACTTTGTCAAAGCGTTCTGTTGCTTCAGTTTTCTCTCTCTCAATTTTCTTTATAATTTTTGTTCAATTAAATTTAATTTAATTTTTATTCGTTAAAATTAATTTCAATAAATCAAAAATAAAACAAAAAATTCTATCATCATCTTTTCTATGGTATGTTTTTCGTCATAAACTCTCTTCACACAATTCTCTTTCTCTCTCTCACAATATTTTTGTGATTTACTTCTACTCTCGCATATTAAATTGAATTTTCATTCGCTCTCTGTCATGCTTGTCAGCTGCTCTCTTAACTGTATCTTACCACTGCCTTTGTGTTTCTAGGTTATGGTCAAGGCGACGACTGACTACTTCTCAAGCTCAAGGCAAACGAACACAAATATAAACATATTTATGTGCCTTTTTTTTTGTCGATATTTGTTGATTATTTTGTTTTTATTTGTCTCTCTTTCCCTCTCTCTGTGTGTGTGTGTGTGTGTGTGTGCAATAAAAGTTTTGAATTTTGTTTTGCTTCTCATCATCATCATCATAATCATCGTCGTTACAATCATCATCACTCACATGCGATAACAGACTGTTGAACTTTCTCATTTACTTGGATTAGATTTGATTAAAAAATTGAGTGAATATACTATGATAATAATGGAAAAAGTGATAAGAAAGACAAAAATAAAAACAAAAATAATAAATAAGTACACAAGTATAATCTATTTTATTCCAACTAAATTCATCATCATTCATTATGATGATGATGTCAAATAAAAAATAAAGAAAAAGGAGAGAGGCAGGAAATAAGGGTCCAAAACACATCATCACCCATCTAAACTATTACTACTGGTGCTTTGTTAGGTTAGATTAGTTTAGTTTAGGTTAGGTCTCCCTCCCTTCAATCTATTTCCAGGAAATTATTTACAATAATACAATAATTCATCCATTCAAATGACTCTCATATGTAAACTATAATTCATTATCGATTTTGTATTGTTTTAGGAGGGAAGTAGAGAGGTACTAGGTATGTAAGTGCCTTCGTACTCATATTAGTATAATAACCAAACAAATTATTATTGGAAGTCATCGAAACTGCCCCGAGACAGTGAAAGACCACGATTGAGCTGCCCAGTCTTTGTATTTAATACCACTAGTATTTGATGTGAATAGACCAAGAAAACATGCACCTTCTATTCTCTTCTTCTAGATATTTCCTCTAACCCAAAACGAGAAGTATTATACATACTTGTACTGTATTATTTCGGGATAGAAATCAATTTTTATTGATTATCTAAGACATCATAATGTCAAAATTTCAGTTTCTTAGGCCAATTTCGTTATCCAAAAGACAGATTCCCTTTGCTGGATTGTTACCATGACTTGGTGGCGCCCCCATGAGGATGTCGATGTCGGCGGCTATAGGTAGGAACTTTCACATGCTGCTGAAGACGAAAACTGAAGCTGCCAGAAATCAGGCTGTAAGTATGCTGTATGATACAGCCTCTGTCTATCCTATCCTATATGTCTTTTTGTTTGTTGCCTATACAAACCAAAAATTCTTTGACTTATAGATGTAGATTCATTCATCTGTAAATGATGAAAACATTTAACAAACAGACAGACAAAGAGAGATTGATCTGACCACTTCAAACTAATTCAAACATTGCTTGTGTAAGTAATAAGTTCGTAAGATCAGGAGATCCCCCAATTCCCAACCCCTTTCAAAAAGCTCATACGTATGACCTTTTGTCAATGACAAAGAAATATAATGCAACAAGCAATTACTCGCTCGTTTGCACACTCGACTCAATTTATGAACCCTATCCTCTTTTTTTTTCATTTCTTTATTCATTATTCTTTTCATTTTTTGCTTTCTCCAATAATTCAACATTTCAACATTTTATTTATTTTATTTTCACACAACAGTAAGATAGAAAGCAAGAAAACAACAAAAACAATTTGAAACGAAAAACCAAACCAACAAAAATTGCAACCATGTGCTCTCTATTTGAGGAATTCAAAATACTCTCTGTCGTGCCCTCTTGTATGCATACACACACACACACACACACACACACACACAGCACTCTCACGAGGCACAACAAGCTGCTGCTGCTACTGCTGCTCTCTCACGTTTTTGCAATTTTATGCTTTTGTTTACAAAAACAATCCACGTGAGTGGGAAATTAAAAAACAATTTACATGTACACTTGCATTTGTGGGTTTGAATATACATAAGTAAATATAAATAAACTACAGTAAAATCTCGCAATCAACGGACACCCTCAATACGTTGCAAGTTAGAGCAATAATACACAAACTCAGAACAGATTACGCCGCTACACACTTCACCAGGAAGCACAAGTATTATCAACGGTACAATACATTTTTATGGGCCACCATATTGACACAAGTCTCCTCGAATTTTTCTGGCCAAGAATGAAAAATGTACTTTTTTTTTTGTGAAGGCAATCGTAACCCAGGGGTCCTATTTACTTGTAGCTGCAGCATCTTAAAGATGTGGCCTCCTCCTTTCTAGGATTTTCTATATACTTATATTGTCTTTACTCTACTTCTTCCCTCTATTTTTTACTGTCTCTTTTCTAATTTGTGTTATTTTGAATTTTTTATTTTTCCCCCATTCCTCACTAAATCTGCATTATGCCCATTTACTATACATACAAGACTGACTTTGGTTCCACTTAAAAAATCTCAAGATTCCAACAACAATTTCGTTGGATTTCTATGTTGTAGTTTTGTAGTCTTTGACTTGCAGCCCCTATTTGCCTGCAATGGTAATCCGGAATGGGAGACTTCACTGTAAACGTGCAACCTTTTATTATGTTTCTTTTTTTATTTCCTCTATTTTCGTTTTGTTTTTATTGCTACTTCTACTGTGCTGCTACTGCGCGTCACTGTGACATCAGCAGAGAGAACCAAGATTTCTCTTAGTTTTTTTTTTTTTTTTAACAAAATAAAATTTATTTAGAATGCAAAAATTAAAAAAAAAAATTTCTTTTAAATATTTACTTACTTTTTTTATTTTGCAGATTTTTTTTTTTTTTGAGAAGCCTTTTAAAATTTTTGTCGCGACGAACAAAAACGAACTCGTTCTTCTTCTTCTTGTTCGATGTGTTTTTTATCTCGTTGTTTGTTCGTTTTTTTTTTAAAAAAAAAAAAAAAAATTTTATTTTAATGCTGGTGGTTTTTGTGTTGGTGGGTCTTGTTAACTTCTTTGTTCTTATTCTTTATTTTTAATTCCCCTCTTTTTTTGTAGACAAAAAAACTACGCGAAATTCACTAAACAAAATTAAATAAATAATTAAGAAGAAAAAATTAATTTCTCACTAAAAAAACAAAAAAAAAAAACACTCAGCCCACCATACTGCTCCGAAAGCCGGTGAAAATTTTTAATTGATTAAAAAAAAAAAAAAGAAAATTTCTAGCAAAAAGAACGCAAAAAATATGCAAAGAATATTAATTAATTACTAACAATTAAATAATTTATGAATTATTCCCTTTTTATTTCTTGTATTTTTTTTTTTTTAAATTGTCGAACTTTTTTTTCGTTTTTAATGAAATAATATTTTCTTATTGAGAGATAGGAAAGAAACAACAAAAGAATTTTTTTCAATATTGACAGCTGACTTTTTGCTCACACACAAACATGTCACACTAAAAAGCTAATGCACATGTTCCTCTCCGCTCTATATCAATCTATATATCTCTGTCTCACCATGGCAACTGTTTCGATGGTGATAATGAAGAAGAGTGACAA
The DNA here is from genome assembly GCA_037043315.1 of Amiota communis. Lineage (NCBI taxonomy): Eukaryota > Metazoa > Arthropoda > Insecta > Diptera > Drosophilidae > Amiota > Amiota communis. The sequence continues at coordinate 581,428 of JBAMAV010000054.1, read as the reverse complement.
TTTTTCTCATTTAAAAAAAAAAAAAAGCAGCAAACAGAATTATGCATGAACATTCTTGTCCAATATTCTGTTTAGTTCAAACAAACTAACAAAAATTTAAACAATTTGCTTGCCAAACAAACATACATACATATATACATATATGTATATTAGAGCATAAACTTTCTATTCTATTCTCTACTCTACTCTCTGCACTCTCTCTATCCACACTTTACACTGTTACTGGCTCTCTCGCAATACTAATGCATTTTGTTGCATTTAGCCAAAGTTCATTGCATTGCAATAAAAATGAATAAATGTTATTTATCTATTTTATATGAAACACAAAAGCAAACTAGCAAAAAAAAATATAAATTAAGAAAATTATATTTTGTAATAATTTCACACAAAACAAAAAAAAAAATTATAATTTTTCTAGTTTTTTGTTTTTTAAACCAAGAATTAATACCTGCGTGCTTTTATTTCTTTTCGTTTTATTAAATTAATTAGACTTTGTTGGTTATTTGCTCGCTTTTTAATTTTTTTTTGATGTAAACACACTTTTATTTCCAATAGATTTTCGCAAAAAACTAGCAAAAGTAAAAAAATTTAATAAGAACGACTAGCGTACGAACGAGATTTCTTTTTAAAGGCAACCGGCCTAACTCTAATTACCGGCTCGATGACGGAAGGCTTGCTAAGTTAGCTTTTTGAGACAACTCTTCTTCTTGTTACTCAATGCAATAAATATGTCATTTGAATTCTCTCTCTCACTCTCTCTTCGGTTCGGTTCGGTTTGGATTGGTTTTGTTGTTGGTGTTGTGTGAGCGAGTGGTATATGGGAAACGGAAGTGAAGTAACATGACCAATTGGTCATGAGCATAGAAAGGAAATGACCAGAAGTTATATCTAAAGAATGACCACAAAGGAAATGAATGAAGATAGAATACAGAAATGAAATGAACACAAATTATCCTAAAAACAAAGAATGAAGATGAAGAATCAATGTATACAGGAAGTGAGAAAAAACAATTGATTGATTATGAACATATACATGACCAAAATGAAAATATGGCAACATTGCACATGCACATACAAGGCAGTAGGTAGTAAGTAAGAAATGTGGAATTGTAGATTTTTCACATTTCATTGCTGTCAATTATATTTTGAAAGTATACAATATTGCCAGCATTATGATATTTATGACAAGAAGTTGGCTCCTTTTCTTTTACAGTCGACTGGCAATCCTGTATTGTTGTTTTTGTTGGATTCTCGAGAGATTAAAATGGTAGCCGGAGAGAATAAAATGTAACCTGGAGAGAATAAAATGGAACCTTGAGAGAGCAACGAGTAGAGTTGCGTCTTCCTAACATTCATAATTAAACAGATTGGAATTGGTATAGGCAGCAGCTATAAATTTTAAACACAATTTATTCATTTGCATTAAATTCAATAAAACTGAATTAAATGAATTAAAAATAAATAAACAATATGTCGGATTTAAAGTGCATCAAATGTGAGAGCACAGAGACGTTGATGTCGCAAACGATTAATGGTGAAGAACAACTACTTTGTATGAAATGCAATTCACAGAAAATGGAAGAGGATCCAAATGATGCTGTGCTCACTATAGAGGTTGTTTCTACTCCAGCCTCACCAGTCTTCAAGGAACCTTTAGCCTTAAGAACTAATATAGCTGTTGGCTTAATAAAAACGAATACAGAGGCAAATAATGTTATGAAAACTAGTGAAACTAATGAGGAATGTGATGATGATGGCGATGGTGTTGTTGTTGTTGACGATGATGATGATGTTGTTGTTGTTGATGAAGCTATGCCAAGTGATAATGATTTAGGTAATAATATTAATAATAATGTTGTTGATGATAATGATGTCGTCGATGATGGGCTTGAATCTGGCTCAGAAATAAAGAATGAAAAACGCACTAATGAGGCTGTAGTTGTGTTGCTAAATGAAGAAACAAGGGAGATATCAACAATTAGCAAACAGTATACCAAGGATCCAAGGATATTGCTGCCACCACCTCCACCACCACCACTACAACCTAAGGTTGTCTTACTGGATATAAAGGCTTCAGCATTAAAATCAGAATTAAAGCAACAACAAAAGCAGGGAAATGATGATATTAATAAAAAAGACCAAAAAAACACAATAACGAAAGAAGAAACAAAAGCACCAGCGGCAGTTGGGACCGTAGAAAATGGACCATCAATGGTGGTGGCCAGTGTAAAGGCAGCAACAAAACCAACAACAACATCACCACCGAAACTATCAACAACAACAGCAGCAGCATTAACCACAACAACAGCAACAGCGAAAGTTTCTTTGCCACCACCACCACCAACAACAACAACAACAAAAAGAAAAGCAACACCATCAACAATAATCGCAGCAACATCAACACTAGCATCAGCAATACTATCAACAATACCAGAGCCCAAAGCGAAATCAGTCTCACCAACTAAATCAGTCTCACCAACTAAATCCTCACCCACAATATTACGTCGTTTACGCAAAAGCACACGTTCAACGCGTTTTCGTTCAAAAATGTTAGCAAGCGGAAACGGCAGCACTTCTGGTGCTGGCACTGCCCCTGGTCCTAGTGGTTCACAAAATCTTCATAGCCATCATCATCATGCTTCATACAATGGTAGCGCTGGCACTGGTGCTAGTAGCAATGCTTATAGTGCAGCCTCGTCGAGTAGCAAAGGCCAAAATAAAGGTGGTCGGAGTCGTCGCACACTATTTAAGCGTCCGGCAGTCAAGACGCCCATCATGCATGCGACCACTCGTTTTGTACCGAGTGTTTTTTTCAAAGGAAGCTACTTGCAAATCGGTGACATTGTGTCGCTTGTCGATAGCGAGAATATGGTTTATTATGCACAAATCCGTGGTCTGCTGGTGGATGCTTATTGTGAGAAATCAGCATTTCTCTCATGGCTTATACCGACACAAGATAGTCCAGATCCCAAGGAATCCTTCGATCCGGCAACATACTTAATTGGTATAAAAACAAATCATTAAAATTATCAAATAAGTAATACTGAAATTCTTGTTCTCTTTTAATTTGGCCTAGGTCCCGATGAAGATTTCTCTCGGAAACTGACATATCTAAAATTTGTGATGCATGCACCTAGCAATTATTTTCATGATCGTACAACACCATTTCCTTTGCCAGACGCTATGAACCCGGTTAAGCAACTTGGTGGTTATATATGGACTCATTTGCCAATGGAGAAATCCGATCAGGATACAGAACTGAGAACTGATGAAGATTAAGTATAGTTTACTACAGATATTTTGAGATAAGATTTTGATACCATTCACACTCACACTCATACACATATTGTGATTGCAATTGTAATCATCATTCATTCTAAATTGTCCGTATATTGAAATGATATGTCGAAACTCGAATTCTCCGATTTCTGACTTGAGGTAATTCAATACAAAATCTCATGTCTGTCCGTTTATGTTTAGAGTAACACACAGTCACTGATATGTCCAGTCTAGAGTTATCCGAGTTTTTGATTGAGCTAGTGAGCTAGTTCCCATGCAATATTCAATTCTAAATCACAGAATTGTCTGTTTGTTTTAAGAGTGTCATATATGAGGAGCTTGGACCAATACATACACTGATGTGTTATACAATATCAAAACAAGAGTTCTTCGATTGTTGCCTGAGGTAGTGATTCTCATTCGTAATTCATTTTCAAAATCATTACTGTCATTGTTATTTATTTTTTAAGACAAAAGGCAACTTTTTATTCTTCACCAATTCACACAACCAAAATGTTCAATATTCAATAATTATGGATCGATGAAACCCAATTGTATTTGATATATGTAGCTGCCATATCTCTCGAAAAGTCTATGAGTATATTGATGTACTTTGTGGTACGAGTATGCTACAATAAACTTTTCAATATCTTGAGAGATTCATAGGAAATTGCACAAATCGATTTCACAATGATTCAATTGATGAACTTTTATGCAAAAATTGGAGTGTGGAAGGTATGTTAAAACCTCGGTGAACCGAAGTTAATGTTCTGTCTTTGTTTTTTTTTTTTTTATCGTTTATAAAATGTAAACTAAGAGTATGTAAAAATCATGTTCACTAATTTGCCTGCCTGGTCTGGTCCAAATTAGACTGACGAGAGTGGCTTAGCAAATGCTTTACTGTTTACTCTACCTTGATCATTGAAAAGTGTTTTATATGGAAATTTTTCCTAGTTAAACCTACACTTATTTATTAATTTATTTATATACTGTAGGCTTATAGTTTTAAATTTCAACTACAAGGTGCGACCAACCATAGCTTCTGGGGCTTTCGGCTGATTCTACATGTGGATTGTTTTATTCTTAACCTAATGTCTTAAGAAATATTAAAGTTTCAGATTAGAAGGTTAGATTTTGTAAGTATTTCATAAGAGTTAAATTTTTGAGGATTAGATCTATAAAAGATTGATTAATTTTGTCTGATTCAAGGAATTTGTTGATTATTATAAGATTTTCAGGAGATGGGTGGGATAGTAAGTGTGGAGAAGTTTTGGATTGAGATGTTGTTTCATAGATTTTGGAATTTTGTGCAGTCTAAACGAATATGATCTAATGAGATTGTAAAAATTAGCAGGAAAAGGTGTTGTTGTGTTAGCCTGGTGTGTCCATGCTAGTCATCAATGTTGTACTTATTGGAATTAATTGATTGGTACCATATTGGGGTGATTCTTTTATCAAGCCTATTCGAGAATGTTTGTGTCTGTTTATGTCTGCCCGATTTATGCTTGTTGCTATGATTAAGGGTGATATAGTAGTATTATTCAGTTTGTGTTTGGTTTCAAGAAACTCTCTGATATAAATCTCTTTACTCGTTTTATTCTCATAAAAAATGTGAGCTGTTTATCAATTGTAGCTCGACATGGAGTATCCATTGTTTTCTGATTTCCATTCAATATTGATGTTGATGATCCAAGATAGGCTGCAGATTGCCCGCGAAGTTTGCCACCCCCTTACTAGCGGTTTCTTTGTTTAATTTTACTTATTTTGTCAAGTGTTAACTAAGTATAATGTCAATGATTGTTCTTAAAAGGATATGTCACGATGGATATGCATGGATGCAATAGTGCCTAGATGCAATAATGCCCGTAGTTCGGCCAACAGATACTGGTAAAGTGCAATACTTTAAAAATAATTCCTTATGCAGATGAAATAAATGTTATATACCAATCAATATGAACACATTGTGCCAGAACTCAGAATATTGGTAGACCATACGTAATGCGCTTACGACATACGTAATGTCAGGTGAGTAAAACTTATCAGCTTGGCAGAATTTTCATTGACAGAACTATAAGCATAATTGATGCAAAAGATGTTAATGCCTCATGGGTTGTTACCTAAAGGAGTACGCATTTCATTGATTACCTGACAGCATATGTTCCAACATTGGCTGGTTGCCTGAATCACAATTGCCAAAGAGCAATCTATCAGTATTCCGGGCATTGAAACTCAAGCTCAATTATACAAGTAAAGCACACTATTCGCAACAGCTAGAGCACTGGATGGATATAGACTTCTTGTAGATCCCCTGTTGCACATAGAAGGAAAACAGATTTTTCGGCTTCACAGTTAAGAAGCGATTAGCCTTTCGTGTCCTACTAATGTCAACCTCGAGTTTCTGTTCCTGTTCCTGCTTCTACTACCTCTCATCCCCTTCGTGCCATCAAAACGGTCCTAAGTTAGTTGGTCTTAGTACCGGCTACCACCATACCCTAATCTTACCAATCATTATGATACCATTTATTTGTATTTTTTAATGTTATTCAAATTCTATTAAAAGCACAATTACAAGATACTAGAACCTAAGTTGGTTGAATTACCAATAAAAATAGAAATAAGAACTCTGTATTCAAAATTATTTTATGGATATTTTTGTATTGCGTTTGTATTTGTATTTGTATAATTGTTATAAGGATATAATTAATTTATTTTTTTTCTGAATTTATTTTCTTTTCCAAATCCACTAGACGTTTGTTGATATCGTCGGGAATACTATATGGAATAGATGCCGCCATATTTAGCAATGTTTTAGCTGTATCGCGATATTGACGTTCAGCATCTGTAAGATTTGTAAATATCGGCTTGATTTTCTGACAATACTTGTTTAATATAATCATGGTAGCGAGTAGAATATCGGGAATCACTCTGGTTACTTCTCCAGGTAAATCCTTGAACCTTTTAAGATAACGCTCCAATTGTAGGGCGTTAATAGGTATTAACTTAACACGTTTTAACCACTCCAGTGCTTCATCATATTTGTTCTCATAATAAAAGTCAAAAAATAATACCACATTGCGAAGCATTTTGAATGTTTTTGCGGTTTCTGGTTCAACATCTAGTAGTCGTAAATCTATGCGGTGTTTATATAAGTGGAAGGTTGGTATTAGACGTTGTCGCATTGCTTTGCTATTTGGAGAATTCGGAATACATTTATTCAAGAGTAAAATTAAGATTTTTATGGCTTTTTGATGCAAGCCACATAAATCAAAAAAATACACTGCATTCTCCAGTCTATCCTGAAGCACAAATTCTTCGGCCACCATGGAAATTAAAACTTCTGTCGTATTTTCGTTATCAGCGAATTGATCGAAAAGACCGTCCATTGTTCGACATATGCAAGGTGGGTGTAATTCACCAAGAAACAGCGTGTACTCAGTTGATGCCATAACCAAGTCGAAAACAGAGATCATAAAGACATTACGACCATCTTTGTATTTGAATTTCCGCAAAAAACTATAATAATTCAGTGCCTCAATTGGCTTAGACACCATGCCAAGAGTCTTTACATACCTCAAGATTAATCGAGTAAGGTTCAAACGTTTCATTGGTTGAGGATCAGCGCGATCAACAGATACTAGGGAAAATAGAAAGAAAAAAACCAAATGAAATAAGATAGTATACTAATGAGTCATATCCATTAGGATTAGCTTACACAAAGGTGTGGTTACATCACGAGGAGTGCATAAGAGACATAGTTCATTTAATGCTATTGCCATATGCACAGCATGTGAACGTTTGCCATTAATACGCGCCATGAAATCAATTCCAGCTTCAAATTGTCCAGTAAGCATGAGCAGTTGAAAATAATGAAATTCCTTTTCTGAATCATTTATATGCTTTTCGTTGCCTCCGTATTTCTGAAGAATATGTGACTGCAGCCCGAAATAAGTAAGCCCTTTAATGTGACGATCATAGCTATGTCTACGCACTAGGGATAGCTGCGTCCATAGTATGTCATCTTCGGAAGGTTTCACTATGGGTAGTGATTCCTCTATGTAATGACCGATTAATATGCAAAATAATGCTTTTTGGAAAGGATCTGGCGAATTTTCAATTTCTTTCATGTATTGTAATAACAATTCCTTTTGAAGTTGGGGACTGATATCTAGTTCAGGTCTTTTAATTTTCTCTTTAATTGCTTGGAAAAATTCCTTATAGCATATGATGCCATATTCCTTATAGAACTTCAGCACAGTTTCCATCTTACCACAGCGCATTGCAAAATAAACATGAAGCCAAAGTTTCTTCTCCTTGTCTTCCTCAACGAGGTCAGTCATTTCATTCATGTGAAGATAAACCTTAACGAATGCTTTGATGAAGTTCATGGAATTCGGTACACCGCCACGTTCTGCTATTCTCAAATTAGCCTCCACAGTTGATGACATATAAATTTTGAATTTTTTTTCGAAGTGGCTTTTTGCTAGACATATAAACACTTCCTGATTTTCCTGACGCCGGTTAATTGGATTAATGGACGACTTGTTATTCAAATTTGACCTCATGTATAATAACATTGACCAATACTGTTTGATATTGCCTACTTTTTTACATTTTTTTGAATCCACGATTTCGCCAAAAATCTTAAGAAGGTCAGCTTCATTATTAGTTTCACTCTTGTATTGAATCACGGCTTTTGCAAAGTCCGTCTCGATATTGCATTCTTCACAACAATGACAAATCTTTTTGAGCTCAATTTTCTCTCCCAAACGTTGAAGATCAACATATGTCTGGCAAGGACCACCGACTGTGTTTAAGAGATGCCTTTTTTCCTTGCTCCATTCGTCTTCAACATCGTCCCGTTTAGTACTTGTATTAACTTCTTCAACTATGGATAGTACAATGTTTTCCTTTTCATCCACTATAGATTTATCTGCATCTATAGGTCTGATGCGTTTTAAAGAATCTATATTTAGATCTTCCAGTTTTTGTGCCAATTCGGACAAATCAATTCCTTTGGAACGAAGCCAATTATCTGTTTCTGCATAATTTGAGCGACTTGGCCTAGTAGTACGTGTGTATAGCTGTTCTGCTTCGTATAATATATGTTCGAGATTATGATTTATTTGCAAAGAATCATGGGCGTTATCCCTAGCACCCAACAGTCCTTCTGCTTCTTTTAGTAATTTTTCAAAATTCATTATATAATTTTTTTCGTATTTTTTTTTTTATTTTTTTTGGTTTATTAGAACAATTCAATTCTAGTTCTGTGAATGAACTGACAGATACTATATTTCCCAATTTCAATTGAAACTATTCCTTCAAATTTTGTAGCACACTTTGTCAATCTGAAATATTTTGTCTATGATGCTTCAAAGCTTGCCTTACAATAAGAGTAACGTCTTCCTCAGGGACATGAGTACCAACAGCCCGCGTAAATTCAAAATGCAGAATGTTTTTTGAAAAGACCTCGTACGCATAACAGATGACAATATTATTGATATCAGAGCATCTCACAACAATCGATACCTCTTAATAAATTGTTGATGATGATTTGTAATCGACAGTCTTTCTTTCTCCATCGATTCAAAGTGCCGTGAAAAGCGCGTCCATATATAAAATTATGAATTCAATAAGTTATTTTGTGGAAAGCGCTTTTCACAATGGGACAATTTTCGAAATTGGCAATATTGTTTCATTTGTTGATGGACATAATGATTTGGTATATTATGCACAAATACGTGGCTTGGTTGTAGATGGACTCTGGAAAGTATCACCAATTCTCACTTGGCTTATACCAACGCAGTGTAGTCCAGAGCCTATGGCAGCATTTAATCCGCTCACATATATTATTGGTATAACACAAAATGGGTTTCCATATCCTGATATTATAATTAATATATGTACTTTTCTATAGGTTACGAAGAAGATTCTCCACGTGAACTTGCTTTTCTGATGCGTGCTCCCAACAATTTTTATATTGATCACCAGATGCTATAAAATCTTAATCTATGCATCCGCTGCCTAAGTTGCCAAAGAAACAATCGGACTAACGATAAATAAGTTTAAAGAGCTTGTTACTCTTAAGAATTAATTCCATATATTAAAACGTACCTTTGTAAAAATTGAATTGCTTTATAAAATGTACCTTATTGTCGTCAATCCCACTTGGTGAATACCCGGATTGTTGAGCTAGGTAAGTGAGCTTAGTAGGTGCAGGAACCTTGAAAGTATTTCTGCTGGAAGGTGAACGGTAGAGTTTTTTATTCCTATAAGGTCGAAGGCGAACAGTGTCCGTGAGTAGATAAATTTGCACACAAGCCGGTATAATGACCGGCCAAAGTCTCATGTCGATAGGCTAGCTGCTGCTTTGGCTACAAATACCTCCAGAAGGAGGCTCAAGTGCCTTCACCCTTATGACCTTTGGATACATGGACGCCAAAGAGGATGTAGGCTTCCCTTCTAAATAAACCAGACACATATAAATATAATATACTTTTTAGGCTTTAAGCCATATGTCAATTTCTTGCCTTTATCACATTAAGTTGGAGACTGATTTTTGTTCATTAAATGGTAGAAAAAAAAAACACATACTCCTTGTTGACTTGCCACTTTGCCATGTGGTTAGAGTGCTTAGTAAAGTGTAAGGACCTTGAGTGCGATGCTGGTGTTATCCTAGGATATAAGTAGGTAGCGTGTCCCTTGCCGGTAAGTTCGAAGGCGAACACTGAAACTACCAGAGCAGTCCAAACCGGGCATAGTAGCTTCCTGTCTCATCTCAATGGATAATATATGCAGTATGTCAATAGTAAGTATATCAAATCCTTCACAACAAGTTATGAATGCAGGCATGTACGAGCAGCTCAAACATAACAAGACCAAGACCGCAAAAAATGAAATCGAAAGAAATCCGAGCCAAAACACGTCCAAGCAAAAGAGTTTTGAAAAATTAACTAAACTTTCGAAATGGCCGAACTTGTTAGCATAACTGAGGGACATGAGTACCAACATAACGCCACAAATCGCCATCGAAAATCGAATATACGTAGCCCGCGTAAATTCAAAATTCACGATACTTTTTGACTTGTACGCATAACATATGACAGTATTTAGGGTATTCACGAGTGAGCATAACGCGTAACAGTGTATAAATTGATGTAATCAGCTGTTCTCACAAACATAACTGACATGGCCATGATACGAATCTCTCATGATTCGACCAATGACTCGCATCGCAATCGTCAACAACCACAAGGAAAATGACGTCATTCAGCGGTTGTTGTTGTAGAATGTGATGCGCATCTGCGTTGCATCACGTATTTATACACCTTTGATACAGACCAGGGCTGGGAAATGTCTGATAGTGTGGCGAAGTTTTTTGCCATTTCCGGTTAGATTTTGTCAGTCTTCTTCTTTTCTTTTTGTATTTTAAATTTGTATTTTCCGTTTAAATAATTCTTTTTATTAATTGTCTTATTTACTGTCTCTCAATTCAACAAACGTTTTCTTCTTCTTATGCACATTCAAAACAAAAAACAGTTGTTAATGCTACGAAATGGCTAGTCTAAACACCAAAACGTATCATCGTGATTCAGGACCTGTCTAAATCGATTATTAATCGTACTTTTATTTTCTGCTTAAATTTCCGTTTGTAAAACATTTCACTTTTGTCATATAATTTCGGCAGAGTTGATAGACAATTAATTATCACTGTGGCAACGCTAATTATTATTATCAGACCATCTCACAACAATCGATAACTCTTAATAAATTGTTGATGATGACTTGTTATCGACTGTCTTCCTTACTCTATTGATTCAAAGCGCCGTGAAAAGAGCGTCCTTATAAGAAAATATGAATACCAACAGTTATTTAGTGGAAAGCATTGTCCACGATGGAAAGGTTTTCAAAATTGGCGATATTGTTTCATTTGTCGATGAACGTATTGATACGATTTTTTATGCAAAAATACGTGCCTTGGTTCTTGCAGGAGCTTGGGAAGGCTCTGCAATTCTAACTTGGCTTTTGCCAATAGAGGGGACTCCAGAGCCTATGGCAGAATTTAATCCATTACTATATAGAATTGGTATAACAAAAAATTGGTTCCCATATCCTAATATTCTATTTAAGTTATGTACTTACCTTACCCATAGGTTACAAAGAAGATGTTCCACGTAAACTATCCGAGCTAACTTTTGTAAGGCGTGAACCCCTCGAGTTTATTATTGATCACCAGATGCAATAAAATCTTAATCTATGCATTCGCTGCCTAAGTTGCCAAAGAAACAATCGGACTAACGATAAATAAGTTTATGGAGTTTGTCACTTTGTTACTCTTAAGAATTAATTCCATATATTAAAACGTTCCTTTGTAAAAATTCAATTGTTTTATAAATTGTACCTTATTGTCGTCAATCGCACTTGGTGAATACCCGGCTTATTGTGCAAGGTAAGTGAGCTTATGGCGCGGTGTTGCATTGGACAGAAACGGCAACAGAACCAGACTCCAGTATATTTGCACCTGAAAAGCTTTCAAATATCAGGTGCAAATGTATTGGAGTCTGGCTCTGTTGCCAGTTCTGTCCTATGAGACAACGCGCCATAAGCTCACTTACCTTGCACAACAAGCCGGGTATTCAGGTACCTTGAAAGTGATACTGCTGGACGGTGATAGGTAGGGTTTTTCATATCGATAAGGTTGCAGGCAAGCACTGAAGCTGCCAGAGCAGTCCAAACCAGGGCCATAACGCTTTCGTCGGGTAATTGGCCTCTCTATCCTATCCTAATGCACATGGATATTCATCATATTTGGTGGAGACATACATTAGTACATAATTTTATTTTTGTGGGCATGTGAATGCCAAGTGAGTGTGAAACTTTTGATCGGCTTTTTTTAAGCTAATTTCTTTATTGAAGAATTTAACAACAAAAATTCGTCGTTTACGCAAAAGCACATGTTCAACGCGTTTTCGTTCAAAAATGTTAGCAAGCGGAAACGGCAGCGCTTCTGGAGCTGGTCCTAGTGGTTCACATAATCTTCACAACCATCATCATCATCATGATCATCATGCTTCGTACAATGGTAGCGTTGGCAATGGTGCTGGTAGCAATGTTTATAGTGCAGCCTCATTGAGTGGCAAAGGCCAAAATAAAGGTGGTCGGAGTCGTCGCACACTATTTAAGCGTCCGGCAGTCACGACGCCCATCATGCATGCAACCACTCGTTTTGTACCGTGTGCTTTTTTTCAAAGGAAGCTACCTGCAAATCGGTGATATTGTGTCACTTGTCGATAGCGAGAATATGGTTTATTATGCACAAATCCGTGGTCTGCTGGTGGATGCTTATTATGAGATATCAGCATTTCTCTCATGGCTAATACCGACACAAGATAGTCCAGAGCCCAAGGAAGCCTTCGATCCGGCAACATACTTAATTGGTATAAAAACAAAACATTAAAATTATGAAATAATATTAAAATTCTTGTTCTCTTATATTTTGGCCTAGGTCCCGATGAAGATTTCTCTCGGAAACTGACAGATATTCAGTCGGAATTCTAACACACTCTTGAGAGATAAGTGTGGAGTTTCTGTTGGTTCTAAAGTGTACTGGTTGACTAGATATTCCGATTCGGTCTGGTTTTTTACTTACAATTGGGTCTTAAACTTCTAAAACTTTAAACTTTTAAGCATATTCATCATTTTTCGTATTTCAAAAAGGGAAGAAAGCAACTGATGCAGCGAAAACATTGTGTAAAGTATACAGCAAACTGTCTTTAACAAACGCATTCTCGTATCCCAACCATGGTTAGCCCTAGGCTTTATAAAGAAATTCGATATTTGGCTACCGATGCAGTAAACAAACTGCAATCAATTCACAAAGAACTTGAAGAACTACCTTAGATCCAAGATCATGGATGATGAAAATTTGATGAGCTGCAATAATATCTGGTGATAAGGAAGTTGGAGGATGCTAGAGGCAGGCAAAGACGACCATCCATGAAAAGAAGGTAGTGGTGAATCTTTTATGAACTAATTTCCAAAGGGATAAAATATTTACTTCTGTTTTCTACTTAACATAATTAAATCTAATAGATAATATTAAACTTAATACTAAACGAGTAACTAGCTGCTGGGGCCTTCGACTTCGACGATTTAATGACATTGGTGGTGAATATTTTTATATTGGATAAAGGAAAGAGAGTGGTGAGGGAGTTTTTAAAAGATGTAAGGTGGCTTGCTCACCAAGTGTTGTTAGGAGTCTAGAAGATGGTCTGCGGTAAGGTCAGACCCGCAAAGATGTCATGGTGGGCGAAATGATGCTTTGAGGAAGATATGCAGGCATATGAAAGTTCCGCATGCTCTTCTGGCTAAGTTGGAAGGTGGACAGATGTTTCAAAACGTTGGGTTGATGCTAGAAAACCGGTGAATGGACTGCGCCTATTTTGTTAAAATCTTCGTTAGAAGATGACTGGTAACGAGGTTCTTAAAATCATTCACACTGATGGGAGTAAAAATGTGTGATGGGGAAGTGCTATTGAGCCGGGTTACCTAGTCGGCGCATTTGTTTCCGTACAGAAATTATGTGATGCCATTGTACAGAAACGTCCAGAGTTTGTTAATTGTAAAATGTAGTGCCGCACCATTCAAAAGATTGTCCGCCTGGAAAAAATTTATGGAGATGTTTGCAACATCCATCATATGCCATAGTTCAGAACGTTTGCCTCCGATGATCTCATCAAACAACACCTTGACAGGTTTTTCGATGAGTAGGGAAAACTTGAAAGTTATGCTAGAAGAGATGGCAGAGGATCATCGAACAAAATGACCAATACATCATTCTTCAAAAAATTGTGACATTACTTATGTATGTGAAACTAGTCTAATAAGCTTTAAGAGCTCCAAACAACTTCGTATGAATGGCATAGAGAAAAATCCATCAAGAATGAGTACTATAAGTTCTAAGTATTGTAAATATAAACAGAATTCACAGATTATTTTTACATATAATTTATTTAAGAATATTTGAAAGAATCCGAAATAATTGTTTTTCTGTTTTTGAATTTATCATGTTATACCAAATTGTAAATACATATGTTCATTTGTTAGCTGTTACGATAATCCAGAGCTCTGAGATGGAAAATTCTGTATATAATGAAAGTCTGAGAAGTTTATGCCACAGTCAAGATCAGACATTAGCATTCATCAATATCGTCGGTCTCACTCGATCTAGGCCCATTGCATTCTCGCATAATGACATTGATTCTTGCCATTTGTGATTCCTCGTCTTTGAGATTAAAGAATTGTATATCATCCAATTTCAAGGCTGCCAGCATTTGTTTCTCTAGAGCTTTAACTTTGTCTTCGCCTTCATCCATATCCTCGTTATTCTCTTCGTCCTCCTCACCAACGCCGTATTCCTTTTTATCGTCTTCGTTTTCATGTTTGACCTTCTCATTGTCGTCGTTCTCATCATCCTCATCATCATCGGAATAGTTAATATCGTATTCATCATTTCGTTTGGAGCCACGTTTTTCCAGAAATTGAACAATAACACCTTGAAGACTATCGGTTAAGTGTAAATCGTTATTGCTACGAACGAGGCCGAGACGTTGCGCAGTATAGAGAAGGATCTGGTATAATAAGTATACGATGAATTTGGTATAATTATAGACCGCACTACGAAGGCCACACATCTCTGTATCAATGGCTTTTTTATTTTCATTTAAGAAGGGCAATATAAACCTGTTATACAGATGAGTGGAACCGCAACCAACAGTCGGCAACAACCAGCATATGAACACAAGTTTGATTTCTTCGTAGAGCGGCAGCCACCAAATGAAATGATCGGTTATGGCAACGATGCTAGCGTAAATGGCATACATTATCCAGTAAATTTGCCAGATGCAGTAATTCGAACGGGCCTTCACATTTAAGCTGCGATATGTTGCGTATGCCGGATAGATAAATGAGACCAGTACGGTCAAAACTTTCATTATATCCTTCATTGTGTTTTCGCCTTTTTTTTTTTGTATTTCCAATGAATATTTCGAATAACAGAAATTTATACCGGATCTGAAGGTGTTGTGCTGCCTTACTATAAATTTTGTTTGTTAGTTTTTTTGTTTCACATTTGTGTTTTGGAGAATTTTGTCGGACTACTCAGTTAATTTATTTTCGATTTACACATGACCGTTGTGCAGTGTTGAACAGTGCTGAAATTGTCGATTTCTATTATCAATTTAAAAGCACTGAAAATATTCATTAACCAACACTAAATGACGAACAATTATTTAGCAATTAGAATTTTAGTATTTTTTTTTTGTTTATAACAAATAAATTGAATGAATTAGTGAATGTTTAATTCATTAATTATCAAATTATTGCCTTATTTGCTGTTCCTTGCTGTTCTTGTTGCTCTCTCAAAGTTCTTTTTTGATTTCAATTAAGTGGCAGCACTTTTAATGTTTGGTTGCTTTCTGATTTTGTGGCAACGCTGTCCAATTGCAGCCATAACAATAACAACAACAATCAGAAAGGGAGCGCCGGTTTTTAAAATTCTTATTAAAAAATTGCTAAAAATTCCATCCAGAACTTTGGTTCCATGATGGCGGGTAAGGCTTTCCAAAACGTTCCTCAAATTCCAAATAGCGAAGCTGAAACTAGCATCGCTGTTGTGGAGGCTCTATCCCAATTGAATTTAACAAAATGCAACCAGACCAACGCCGACAGCAAGACGCTTTTTAATTTCTCAACAACAAAATGTAAGTACAATTTTCAAAAGATTCATATAGAGGATGGGACACTGGTGTTGGAGCAGGAGCTGGGCTATGGGCACAACCGCCGGATGGTGTTTCTACAATATCTGACATAGACCAAGAGAACTTTCAATTTTTCAGGCTCCAGTGATCCATGTCTGTTAGCAAGGCTGCCTTTCAATGACTCAGCAGTTTCGAGATCAAACCGAAATTGTGTTCATCTTATTTGGGTGGGGGTGCCATGGCATAGTGGTTATTTTGGGAACGAGTAAAGAGTCTTTATTGAACCAAAACCATTCTGCGAGATATCTGAAAGTATACACAGCTTCCATCAGGCTGTCCTATAACTATTGGATGGGGACGGACCCGTTAAGCCTTTCTTCTTCTTCAGCAGTTTGCTAAATTTGCCACTGGGTTACTTGGTGGTTGACTGTTCTGTTTTGGTTGGTTTACAAAAGTCGACTTTATGATTAACTGACGATACACAATCGCCCCCAAAATTCAGACATCATAATGAGCCGTAAGTCTTCAATGTGAACAGCCATCACATAGAAACAACAAAATCTCGAAGCAGAAGCTGCAATTATGGTGTTTGCGCACCAATTGCGGACCACAGTAATAAGGTGACTAGCTCCTGCCATTCCCAAATCCATTCTAATCTAAGCACAACATTTCTAAATATTTATAAAAAATTATATTGCAGTTAATTTAACTGAAGCGAAATCAGCTGAATATGATGCGTAAGTACTGCATAACCTTCCTTACTTATATCTTTGTTCTTAATTCATTTCATTTTTGTATTATTTTTTAGCTATGAAGCACAACTTACCCGGGAGCAAAAAGAATGGGTTAATTTACTGCAATCGGGTAAATCTGAAATACAAAAGAATGAAGCGATTCCCAATAAAGTTGATATTAACAATTTGCCAATCGAGGATCGTAAATATTTCGAACAAGCACCCGATTTTGATGACTTCTTGTCAGATTCCTTGCAATTCCGTCAAGATGCCAACATATTTCTAGAGCGACAAGTTAAAGAATTCGATGAAATCCAAACGAATATTTTGCAAACATGCAAGCTTAATTTAAGTGAACAACAATGGAATGCGGTTGCCCAAAATTTAGCTAACAAATCTGATAGCAAAGGCAATCAATTTAAGAACCTACGCATCTAATCTAAATCTTAATAATCCTTGTACAGTTTACAGTTTTTAATTAATATATTGCAATTGTCTTGTTAAGACACTATTTGAACTATGTAATTGTTTAACATTCTTTAAAAAAAATGATTGTAAGGCTAAGGAATCCAACTACTTAATTTTGTGGCTTGTCTGATGCACTGAATTGTCACAATTATGTCGTAATGGCTAAGCCAGCTGATTATTTCTCCTATTTGTCCTGTGTACAGTGATTGCTCAAATGAAACCTCGTTGTCAGTGGTTCCTAATAATGTGTGAATATGGAAGTAGCGAGTGCCCTGCTTTAGGAACCTTATTCAACCAATGAATGTGTCTAGAATGTGATCAACTGCTTTACAGATTTTAATACTAAAAGTTGCAAATTAACTCTCTTCACTCGATTAAATGTTGCAAATAGCTTGGCAACTTCATACACATAAACAGCCAAGTGGTGAAGAAGGATACCAATATAAAGATAAAGCCAATGGTGGTTAATAGCAACAGGTTGAGTTTATGTTTGACGCATGTGTTTGATCCATAATCATGAAGCCCAAACTGCCAATAATAAAGACATTATTATGTGCATCAATTGTGGCACCCACACTGAGTGCCTCCATAATGATATCGTAAATTATAGCACTGGTTACTTAAAAATAAGAAAGTAGTAATACGCAGACAACTTGTTTCATTTTCATGGGTACTCTCAGTCTTTCTAAATAGTAAATAATCACTTACAAATCGTGGTGCATTGGTAATGCAATATATCACAACAATTTGTTTGGATAATATTGATTTAGAATTGCAGTTCAATTGAGTTGCTTGTAGTCTACTTTACTCCGCTACTGAGGACCAATCAGTCGAAACTTGAGAGTGCTTCATTTGTCCACGTTAGCCTGCCACCAGATGTGACACTAACTAGGCTTTAAAAAGAGTTGCCTTGAGGTATATTTCTAAAGCAGTTTGGGACAAGATTGACTGCCATAGAAAGATTTTTAGGCGTTGATTATCATCTTTCGTATTTTCCAGTTTCAAGAAGTCAAGCCACACAGATTGTGTGAAGTTGTGTTGCGATCTAAGTTATCACTTGTATCTTAGTACTTATTATTAACTTATTGTCAAAGCATAAGTTAGTAGATTTACATTATAAGCTTTGCTAAGATCTATGGCAAATTTTATATATGAATGTCGCCTTGGAATGTCTACTGGGTTGTAGAGTATGTTAATCCTTGCACAATGAAATGAATTTTGTATCAATTAAAATCTTTTGTGGTTATTATTTGATAAAGAAAATCATTTAATTTAAAAAAAAAATAAATAAATTAATTAATTAAAGGGACTTTCTTAATAAAAATGTGTGTATGTATTTTGTTTTCTGTTGCTTAATTCAATTACAGATGGACTCCTCCTCTATAATAGACTCCTTCCACTAGTATAGTGAAGACTTTTCAAAAGCAAAGTTATTTTGAAGTGGAGTCCAATTGTATTGTTAGTGTTTCTGGTACTAAATTTATTTTCTCTCTTGTTTTCACAGTTTGTCTTTTTTCCTTTCTCTCTCTCTTTCTTGCTTGCTTCCCACATCTTTACCAATCAATGATTTTATATGTTTCGTCACATCGTGGTATTTCAATTCTATTCTTTATTCCAAGCAGCCAAATATTTCATAAGATCTGTAAGACTTTCAAAATCTGTACGACTTTGTGGTTGCTCATCTTTGGTTATTCTTGGCAGTGCACTACCCATTTTATAACGAAATTCCTCAAACTGCAATGAATACAAAACAGATTATTATTATGCATATGCATGCATATTATGGTATTTGTAATTGACATACATTATTGGCACCAGATAATTTCCAAACACCAATACAGAAGGTGCCCACACCTAGCACAGCATACAGTGTGCCCCAGCCCAGAGCACGCAGCGCCAGCGATGAACCTTCATCCATTAGTATGAGACTCTGACGGCCACCTTTTTCAATGAGTTTACTATCCGATTTTCTCGCCTTGCCCAGTGTATGTGAGAAACCAATTAGAGCTGAGATGCCACCAACTAGACCAAGAAATGATGCAGCTACAAATAACAATCATCATCATCAGCATGATTATCAAGGACACAAAAGAATAAAAATCAAAGTTATTAAATATTTTAAAACATTTTACCTTGTATACGAAATTTTCTTTGCTTTTCAGCAAATACTCGATCCTCTAATGCCATTGAGACATTATTGGTTTCATTCATTTTTCTTTTTTTGAAGATATTCCAAATTCTTTTCTATTTATTTATTTCGCCGGTTATAAAACACAATTTTTATTAAAAACAGCTGATGCTAGTGCTGGTTGGCGTTGGGAAAAAATGCAAGATTTTCCAATACTTTTACTACTGCACATGCAATATTTCTTGACCATTTCCAACACTTTCACTCTCATTTGCAAAAGTACGCAGCCACTGAACTGAGAGAGCCACTAACTGTGACAGAGAGACAACAAAAGTGAAGCAACTTCAGTGTTATCTTTGAGACACATAGAATGTATGTTGCTTCGCCATTAACTAACTGTGAGTGAGAAAGAGAGAGGGATAGATAACAGAAGGAAAATAAAAACAGCTGATAATGCTGGTGGTGGCTGCAAGTTGCAACATGTTCCAACACTGCTACTATATGTATGCAATAACCTTTGTGACCACTCTCACTCTCAATTACAATTTTTCATTCTCAGCCATTGACTGCCTGAGAGAGACAACAAAAATAAGTGAGAGGTAACTGACTTTAATATGTTTTTGATCTTTTGCATACACATATCACATATGTTGTTGAGCTGGTTGGTTGTTTTTCATTGAAACGAAAGCAACAAATTATAAAAACAACAATAATAAATATTTAAAGTGAAAAATAAAAAAGAACAAAATGAGAAAAAAACAAACTAACAATTTCGTTTAACGTAAGTTCCTATGAAAATTAATTTTCCTGGAAAAAAAAGAAAAATTATCAAATTCATTAAGAAAAAGATAATTTCAACAGAACAGATTTCTTATAGTCTCCGCTCTCTCTCTCTCGCTGGTTATTGTTGCAAGTGAGTGCATATTTGTTTATTTTTAAAAATTTTGTGTCGTTCGTTATTATTGAAACTACTAGTATATCAAGAAGAAATAATAAACATCAAGAACACACAAAAGAAAACAAATGTGTTGCCATAGCTGCATAGAGAGAAATTCATATGAATTAAATATATTACGTTTCTAAGACGAGAGGAACAAACTGCAGCAAGTAGATAGCAAACAACAGCAGCAGTAGTAGTAGCAGATTGGTTCAAATTCCTCCTGGATCGCTCGATTGGGTTTTAAATTTAAGCAGTTACTACATTGTCACCGGACAAAGACGACCACACCGACACCATAGTATTGTTGGCAAATGCAACAGCGGTGTGTACCATAAATCAACAACGAACAGAATTCAGATTCAGATTACAAACTGCAAGCTGCCATCGAGTAGGTAGACGCAGGTGTTGGCGTAGGTGGTAGCAAATATAAGGAACAACGCATCTCATTTTCATTTTATTAAAGTAAAAATCACGCACGGATGCACATTCATCAGTGGAGAGATCGGAAAAACGTACATGCGAATTTTTTATAAAATTTTCATAAATTATAGAACACAAACAACAACAACAAACGCACATTCAAAATGAATTTACAATCACTTTTTCGTGATTTTAATCCCAGGTAAGTAAATCATCATCATAGAAAGGGGCTTTAATAGTTTTTTTTTTGTTTTTTTTTGTTTCTTTATTTGTTTTGCAGCAAATTTATTGTTCATAGCAGTTTGCTAACATTTGTGATACTTTTTGCATTACGACTGGATGGTTATATCGGTGAGTATATGAGCAAGCTTAAGAACTTAATATATGTACAACACACAGTCGACGAACTTGCCCCATAACGAAGACTCCCAACGACTTCTTCTTCATAGAGAGTGTTTCGACTTAGTACTTATTATTCAAGAATGAACATGGTAATTGATGCAGAAGTCGCTACTTATATTATCCATAGATGCTTCTTCTCCGATCATCATAAAACCATGTGTATTCATAAACACTTTGCATACCTTATACATAAGTAGTTGTGTATGTATATAAGGTTACTTGGTAATGACTTGTCATTTTTCCGCTAAAGAGAAATTGATGTTTTGTGGTGAAGGAATAGCCTAGCATTTGGCAAATTTATAGATGATGGATGATATTAACTACAAAATGAAATAGAGTTCAATTACATACATATATTAATTCCGGCTTATGCTTCCTTGCGGTTTCCATTCAAGCGACATTCTTGTGATGCTTTCTGGCTGTTTTCTTAGCGTGTGACGAATCCAGCGCCACTTCCTACGCTTAATCTGTTTTCAGTATAGGCTCTACAATTGTTAGACGCCATAGTACGTCGTCGGAAATAGTGTTAGGCCAGAATATTCTGCATATGATCCTCAAACACTTGTTAACGAAAGCTTGAAGTCTCTGCGTGATGGAGTTCAAGACCAGCCATGTTTCGCTTCCGGAGAATATTCGCAATTTCGTGCGTCTGGAGATTTGGGAACTTGCCCATACCGATTTTAACCGGCCAAATGCTGCCCTTGCTTTGCTCAACCTGCAGTTAGAAAAAAAATTATATTACAATTACATACAGATGTATGTTGAAATTTAAACTTAAATTTTTTGTTGAGCAATGCGAAACAACAAGCTAATTGCATCACAAGATTTATGCCTTTTGGAAGGCTTCAATTCAAACCAACGAAGAGTGACAACAGATCTACATATGTAGTACCCTGTGAGCCGATAACCTGCTAACTGAACAATTGAACAAATTCCTCGGAAAACAGCGTGGCGAATTTGTGTTAAGCGAGACAAGAAGCCAGTACAAAAAAGGGGGTTGGTTGCCGTGGTTGACTCGTATAGTCCACTACGAGTCCAAATTAGCACTAGAGTGCCGTTTTGAAACCATTTTCTCGACGAACGCAATCAATATTACTAAATCCAACCTGTCGAATTTAGGTATTTTAGTAGATCACCCGGACATGTGACTGAACAGTCCGAGAGGTTGTCGATGATGTATTTGCCCTGAAACTTATTTCTAGTCTTTGCCAGTGCTGGGAATTGACATAGAAAGTGGGTGAGTGACTCCTCTTCCTCTACGTTTCCACAGCTTCTTCAATGGCTTCTGAACGGAATAACCACTCTCTACACAGCAGTAACCAGTAAAAACCGCTGCGAGCCTTGCGGTATCCGAGCGTCTTTTATTGATGAGTAGTAAGTGACCTATTTTCTTGTAACTAGGCCAGTTAGCACGCTCCACTCTACAAGATTCAAGATCTTTCCACAGTCTGTTTGCCTTCTGATGGAAATACCGCTCATTTCCCATTTTTTTTCATTTCCCTAAATGTTCCTAGGGCCGGGAACCCATAAGAGACTGATATCAGCTCGACGACTTAGCTCGCTTATCGCCGACCTGCATTCCTTTGCTTGGACTTCAAAGTAGTGGATTGCAGTGCTTTGAGTGCCATCTGACTATAAACGAAGATAGCTATCTTACGACCTTTTGGTACGTTATTTCTTGCCAGCCGACAAGCCTCTCCGGAAAGAGTGGTCGGAGTTTATTAGTGTTGAGTGCACCCCTGCACCTACACCACATTCCATTTCCGTAAAGAGTGAAATGTCATAGTCACTCTGAAAGCTGTTTTCTTTTCAATCCATCCTTCAAAGCTATTATACGCCACTATATAATCTGTTTTTTTTTTTTTTTTAACATAGGATTTTTAACCACTATTAACTATTATCTTATACTTAAACTCTTAAAATATAGGATTCAAACGTACATATAACATAGATAAGTACTTTATTCTTTAACATGCTTTTGCTCCCATATCACCCATAATCCGTCACTTTTGATGGATAGAGAGACACATTTTTCCAACTCTCTTTTTAATTATACACGCCTTTCAATGGATAAATCTGAGTTTATGAAAAATGTTAAGGCTTTTGGCTAATTCCAAACCTTTTTAAAGTTTTCCCAGAGTTAAGCCTTCTATAGCCTCAATATTATCGGTACTTTCTTGATCAGATTTCGAATTTTTTCCATCATTCACAGCAATTTCAATTCATAATTTTTTTTTATTGTGGTCTTTGTCTGCCACCTGTGTTATAGCGAAAATTTAAGCGTGTTAAACAAAAACCGAGGTCGTGTTAAACTGGGCTCACGTGTATTAGATAGAATTACCCACTTAAGAAGGGAAGGAACCCAAAAACAAAAGCAGCTCCTTTCTCAAATCTCTTCCAAGGTCATTGGAATCTATTTGACCTATCTAGATATTAACGATTCGACTTGAATTGTGGTTTGTAAACTCAAAATTGAATAGCACACAGAATGAGAGTAGCCTCCTAAGAGTTGTATTGTTTGTATGAAAACATCGATGTTTTGCCAGCTCTAAGTCTCCTGACATTATAGAAGAAAAAATATGTTTGATTAGATTATGGGAAGGGCGTAGAAGTTAAATGCCTCATTACTGCGGCCTCGATTAGGGGTATTGTCTTATGAGATTCTGGTATTCATAAGGAATTCCAAGATTTTCCTTTACGGATATAAGTATAAGTCTGAAAGTCTCTAAAACGACGTAACACTAGTTTGTTTTCTTTTATTCTACTTCAAACGTTTCCAACAGTTTTACCAATAGTTCTTCAATCGATATGGTTAGGTGTTGCACGTTTGACTGTTACCAAACCTGAGCATTTTAGCTTTTTAGATTCGACATACTGTCATCCAGTTTCGTCAACATCCGCAACACTTTTAAGTTATGCAACCCAAAAAACATTGACTGGCGTCTTGCCATTGAACTCTAGGAACATGTCTTTGATGTCAATCAGTGAGTGTTTTTCACGAACTCCTGTTCTTGATGTATTAGGAGCGCTTCTCTCTACCAAAAAATTTCAACTGTAACTTTCATATCTTTTTGGTACACCACTTTGTGTTCACCAAGATCAACGTTCTCTTATTGTCCGCCCTTCCTGCAGCCTGTTGCCAACATCGTTTTTACTTTGACTATTTTTCCGTCCACACGTTCGTTGCTCTTGCCGGTATCCACCGCCAATTCATTGGTGTTGCCACTGGCTGCTGCCTCCGTCATGGCCGCCTCATCCACATTGTCGGTAATAGTTGCATCAGTAGCTTGATGCCGATCATTTTTCACCAAAAAAAATTCTTCACGGGAGTGAATAGTATTATAAGTTTGTCATGAAGTTTGAAACACACAGAAGGAGACATCGAAGACCACATAAAGTCTATATGTTTGTCATCAGTTCGATGAGACGTGTTGATTTAGCCATGTCCGTCTGTCTTTCTGTATGTATGCAGACTAGTCCCTCAGTTTTTTAGCTAGAGAGCTGAAACTTTGCACATAGGCTTATACGCTGCACATTTGTCGGAATCAGCCGAATCGGACCACTAGGGGCGGTACCTCCCATACAAACTCCCCTTTAAATTAATGTTCTTATTAGAAAAAGTTTTTTGTTTTTTAACGTATCGAACTGAAATTTGGACATTATAAGTTTCTGATTCATATTCATCAACCATGTTTATTTCAAGAACCTAGCGTTACCAGGAGGGGTACCTCTCATACAAACCCCACTTAAATTAATGTTCTTATTAGAAAAAGTTTTTTGTTTTATGACTTATCAAACTGAAATTTGGACATTATAAGTTTCTGCCACTAAAACTGTGTTTCTTGTTGATAATCTAACTGTAACAGAGAGAATAATGTGGTGCTAAGAAAGGAACGTTGGATGCAACCCGGGGAACATGAAGGGTATTACATCTTTGGCATAGCCAATGATAGCCTTCTTTCTGGTTTTATTTCTTGTATAGTGAAATGTCGTATAGTTTTGTTACGATTACAACTAAGCAGAAATGGAGTACTTATTTCGAAACAAACTAACGGGGTACTTTTGTAATCCATCAAAGAAAATCTTTGAGTTTTGAAAAATTGAAAGACTTTTGTTCTCCTGTGTTTTGTATTGATACTACCCACTATATAAGTAGATTTGGCGAGAGTGTAAAGTATAATATATTGTATTAAATTTTCACAATTTTAATGTTTATTTTTTTTTTTGCCAATTTTCTAGACTGGCCTTACTGGGCTATATTTACACCGTTATGGATATGGAAAATAATTGCTATATTGGGTGCAACTGTGGGCGCCATTATATGGTGTCGTTATCCCCATTATCGCCTTGAAGGCGATTCGTATACACAATTTAAGGCAATGCTTATATCATTGTCCTTACATTTAATACTACTTATGTTTGAGCTTTTAGCATGCGATAAATTAACATCGGAACGTCATTTGTGGGTACTGGTATTTATACCATTAATCTTTGGATCTGTTGTCAGTGTGGGTGCATGCGTTTGGGCTGTGAAACATGATCGTTCATTTGAACTGGAATTATTTTTAGCAGTGAATGCTTTGCAATTTGTTTCGTTGCCATTGAAATTGGATAAATTTGTTAATTGGAATTGGGAAGTGGTCTTTGTACCCATGTGGATAGTGATTTGCTTAAGCCTGGTTAGTGTATTATATAATATAATATTCTGTGGAATTATGATGCGCACCCCAGAGATCTCATTGCAACAAAAGAAGGCTGCCCTTAATGCAGCAGTTGGAAATATATGTACAGTTTTGCCATTGCTGTGCTTTCAAGTAAGTTGACAACTAAGCATAAATTTAATGAATTTTGTTTGTTTGTATGTGACTAATTTTTATTATATTACAGGTCATAATATGTGATAAACTTGAAGGTGAACTTAGGTTTCCGTATATTTTGATTTTTGTGCCGCTTTTGGTCTCATTACTGTCATTGATTGTTTTAAGTTTTAGTGCCAAAGGTGGCAATATGTGGTGGTTTGGCATACGCAAATCGTTTAGTCAATTTCTATTATCGGCCATGCCTTTTCTACAGGAATACGGTAACATATCCTATCATCCCGATCATAGTACTGCAGCTCAAACTCAGCCATTGGATGTATCTTCAAGTAATATGGATACATTGCATGAGTTTGAACGTGGCAGCAGCAGCAGCGGCGGCGGCGCCAGCGGTGGCAACAGCAATAACAAGAAGAACAAAAAACCAGCTAAAAATGATTCTCTCAAGCCGGTTGTACCAATTGTTAGCATTGATATACCAGATTAAATACACATATGTATATGTATACTTATAGTACCAATGAAATGAAATTCAATTCAAATACAAATACACTCTATCTACACTCACCACCTATAAATGAACACCATATAGAAAGAATTGAAAGAAGCATATGTGAAACAAACAAACAAACAAACAGAAAACAAAAATACACTCAACACACAACTCATTACTCACTAATAATGATGATAATGTAATGATGATGATGATGATGATGATGAAGATTAAAAGAAACTAATCAATTTTTTATAGATCCTAAGTCTATTATATTTTTAAGTACTACTGCTACTACTTCTACATATTTTTTAATAGTTTGGATGGAGAATAGCTTTGAACTGATTGATTGATTGATTGATTTTTTTTTTTTTTTTTTATATACTTATATACATACTTATATGTTTATATATTTAGGCCTATGCAACAAATAAAAAAATCACAATTCTCTTTTAACGCTCGATACTCCGTACTTACCATAATTCATCATCAAATTAAAAAAATATAGTATATTATTACAATATAAAAGAAGAAAAAGAAAAACATTGAAATTTTTGATATATGCACATTCGTCATATCAAAAAATCTTCCATTTGTAGAGAGATGTATAAACCTAATTCTACAAAAACCTAATGAATTAAATAATTGAAATAAAACAACAAAAAATAAAAAAATATTGTATGTATTTGATAAGAATTTAGAACTTTAGAAACTTACATATATACTTATATACATACATACATAGACCCTAAATTCGGGTATAATAATACCATATAGATGTTCATTATATACAATACAATACTTAGTACATATATCAAATAATATACTCCTTCCTATACGAGCCCTGACCACTATCAATTCGTACGGCATACTTTTATATGCGTGTGCAATGTTTAACATACGATACAAGGATCAAGGTCAATAAGTCCTTAAAAAAAAATATTAAAACCAATTTTTTTTGATAAATTTTTCTTTTATTTTTCAACATAATCTCTTTGGAGCTCTATACACTTAGTTAGACGTTTCTCTAATTTTTTTAACCTGTCAGAAAAATAAGATTTTTGAAGGTCCTCAAAATAAGCATTTGTTTGATCGATGACTTCTTCATTTGAAAAAAAAAAACGTTGTCCACTGAGCCATTTTTTCAGGTTTGGGAATAGGAAAAAGTCATTGGGAGCTGAATCTGGCGAATACGGTGGGTGGTCGACCAATTCGAACTTAAATTCTTGATGCATAATACTTCCCTGTTATTGTTTTTCCTTTTTCCAAATAGTCAACGAAAATAATTACACGTGTATCCCAAAAAACAGTAGCCATAACCTTACCAGCTGATTTTACGATTTTCGCCTTTCAAAATCAACTGTTTTGATTGTTCTTGCGTTTCGGGAGTGTAGTGGTGAATCCATGTTTCATCTACAATCACAAACCGACGAAAAAACTCATTCGGATTACGTTGCATGAGCGACAACAGAGCTTTAGAGGCAACCAGCCTATTGCGTTTATTGTCGACTGTGAGCAAACGCGGCACCCATCTTTGTTTCATACACAATTTTTCATGTCAAATAGAAATGACACTATCTTTTGATATCCCTGTAACCTCAACTATCTCACTCAACTTTAATCTTCGATCACTTAACACCATATCATGGATTTTATTGATCATTTCTGGCGTAGTCACCTCTACAGGGCGTCCTGAGTGTGGTTCATCCTTTGTTGATGTACGACCACGTTTAAATTCATTTAACCAGTTATAAATAGTTGCATGTGAAGGAGCAGATGTGCCGTGAACTAAATCCAACTCATTTTTTATTTCCTTTGCTGTTAAGCCTTTTATATGAAAATGTTTAATAGCAGATCTAAACGCAATTTTCTCCATTTTTGTAAGCAAACAAATTTTTTTTCTTCAATGCACGACTCAACCAATCTGGCTGAAACTTCACAGCATACACACAGACGGTAATAGTCGCGCTATCTGTTGGATTTTCTAAGGACTTATTGGCCCAGCCTCGTATTTTTAATGCTAATGCAGATACTTATCACCTATATATATAATGTTTCTGAAAGATAATTTTATTGTCTTTACGATAGAA
This sequence comes from Amiota communis, assembly GCA_037043315.1. NCBI lineage: Eukaryota > Metazoa > Arthropoda > Insecta > Diptera > Drosophilidae > Amiota > Amiota communis. The sequence goes on along the minus strand of JBAMAV010000054.1, from coordinate 552,902 downwards.
GAAAACATTTTTTATAAATTTAAATTTTGCCATTGTTCTTGAAATTGAGTCCCGAATTTCTTGCATATTCATTTTTAAATCTGGAAGGGTTCTTTGAGGCTCATTTCTTAGATTTCTTTTCATCATTCCCCATATATTTTCGGTTGTGCTGAGATCTGGACTATTTGATGGCCAATCTAGAACCACAATTTTCTTATACTTATCTGCCAGTTTTGGTATTGATGGCAGCAAACTTTCTTCTAGCACCGTCAATAAAATTTAGTTGTCCTACTCCTTTGGCAGTCATACATCACCACACCATAGTGCTTGCTGGAAACTTAACTGTCCTTTTAAGGCTGTCTTTATCTGCTTTGTTATCGATGACTCTACTTCGCGCGTATCATCGACACTCACATCACATCTAGCTTCATCGCTAAATATGATGGTGTTCATCCTTTACCGTGACCACTGTAAACGCTTCTTCTTTTGACAAAGTGTATGCAATGTTTTTTCATTGGAAATACCTAACCATAATATGTACATACTTTATAGAACCGAAGTCCAATATCTCTTAACTGATGGTGCGTCCATTCACGCTTTACAGTTTTTTCAATTTCCATGGACCACTCAAATGCCACTTGTCTTACACATTAACGGCGATTAGTCTTCACAATTTGTTATTGCCGATGTCGATTTATTTTTAATGCTACCATTTTTCTTAAATTTTTTTACAATTCCTTGTGATGATGATTTAGCCAGATTTAATTGCTTAGCTATTTCACCAAATGTCTTCCCAGATCTATAATAACCTATAACCAAACTTTTTATTTCTTTGCAAATAGGCTTACCACGTGCCATCGGTGCTTAACTTGGAATAATTGTGAGGAATTACATTTTTTTTACCAGATTTTTTGTATTAAAATCTGAATATTTCTTGTTTTTGTTATAGGCCAATTAGAAGATTATGAAAGAAAATTTTTGGAAAATCCACCGGGACAGTTGGAAATTTGGACTTTTTATATTATATTTTTTTCTTTACATGGTAGTGTAGCGATACTACCTGCCCCGACTTTTTCTTCTATCGTAAAGACAATAAATTTGTCTTATAGAAACATAATATATGTAAGTAATACGTATCATTAAAAATATCGTATGCTAAACGAATTAATAGTGGACGGGGCTCGTACTATACACTCCGATTCACTTGATTGACGACACCAAATTGAAAGTACTTGATCCATATTAAGCAATATAATTAAAAATTATATCGAATTTCTGTGCAAAATGGTAAAAAAGTGATAGAAAAACCAGAAAGAAGGCTATCATTGGCTATGCCAAAGATGTAATACTCTTCACGCTCCTCCGGGTTGCATCCAACCTTCCTTTCTTAGCATCACTATATTCGCTCTGTTACAGTTAGAGTATTAACAAAGAATACAGTTTGAGTGGGACTTTTATTGTACTTTTATTCTTTATAAGTTTGTCATTTCAATCAGTTCAATAAGTCAATAAACAAAAAACTTTTTCTAATAAGAACATTAATTTAAATGGGGAGTATCAATTTATAGGAACCTTCAGTCATTTTATTGCTGACAAAAACAAGCTCAACAGTTCCATAATAAGTAATGTCCTTGGATGTACGTCCTTTTTGATTTTTTTCCATAATTTGATTTGTTTCTTATAAAATTGTGTAATACGGTTTTATTTCTTCCAATTTTTTCTACAATCTGATGAATGGAATATTTTTCTTCTCTAATGGCCAGAGAAGGGTACTTCAAGGGTACTTGAAAACTTTTAATTTGGTGTCCTCAATCAAGTGAATTGGAGTGTACATACAATATAAGCAAAGATCATTCATTCACTATAGTACACTGCCGCTCAACTGAATAGGTTCAACATTTTATTGAATTAAATTTTGTTATATAAGAATAATCAATTGTGAATGAAACAAGATAGTTTACGGTCTCCAATCACGTATTTACATAATTTTTATTTAGTACTTAGTACTCCCACCTTTTTTTCAAAAATTTCTCCACATCAATACATTGTCTCCCACCCTCATATACAAACGTTTTCAATGATATTTACGTCCGGGGAGCAATGCGGCCAATCTATTAATTGTACTTTTTGGTCGCTTATCCACTGTTTTATCACTCTGGCAGTATGAATGGGGGCGTTGTCGTGCTGGGTCCAAAAATATTTGAAAATTGTGGAAATGACTTTTCTAGGACATTTTTGTATACATTGGCATTAATCTTTGATGAAACAAACTGCAATTCACATGTCCCATAGTATGATATGACCCGCCACACCATTATTCCACCGGCGCAAGTATGGTGTCGACTTAAAACGCATTCCTCCTTTCGTAGGTCGTGGTAGTAGTAGTAGTTGTAGCCATTCATGGACCATTCAGGTTGAATTTCTTTTCATCAGAAAATACGACCGTGTGTCACTCTTGTACCCACGTCATATGATACCGAGCGCACCGAAGGGGTGCACCCTTCCGCACATTATTAAGAGGTATTTTTCATTCATTCTTTTCTTGCTCGGCACTCCGAATAATGTTTTTAACAGTTGCTAAACTTGCATTCACTGTGCATTCTTTCCTGATTTTAGCAGCAGAACGTTAGGAATTCGTAGCGTTTCTGATAATAAGTCATCTGGCTGAAGGTGTAGTCGCGCATTGAACAGCTCCTTTCATATTATTGGCATATGTTGATTCATTACGAATGAAATTACCAACTACATTTTGGATACGGCCGTTTTTTTAGCGGTTTCGCGCTGATTTAGGCCAGATTTGAAATAAAGTTTTATTTAACATTTCTCGAAATCGTTGAGCTGCTTCCTGCGACCGATTTTACAAAATAACAGCGGTATTTACTTCGAATTAAAAAGCAAAAAAAGAAGATTGCTAAAATCATTGCCCTTGAACCTATTCAGTTGAGTCAAAAAATACAGCATTTTTAGTGAATATAACGAAAAAATCACAATTCTGAATTACCGTTCTATAAGTCCTGCTATTTTACTCTGTTGTTATATGAAGGTTTAAAGCATAAAATAAAAAAATGCGTATATGCTATAGAAACTGAGATCGAAGGTATAATGCAAACAGTATGCCTTGAACCTATAAAGTTGAGCGGATGTGTATGTATAGACTGGACAATTCGCTCACGAAACATCGAATTGTCATGTTTTTCCTTTTGTTATCTGAAGTCAGTAAGTCTGGAATACGGTTGTACGGTTTCTAAGAACAAAATCCAAAGAATTTGCATTTGGAATCTTGAGATTTTTGGGTGAAATCTTGACATTTTGAGGGGAACAACAATTTTCAGAGTGAACATAAATTTTTAAGCGAATTGTCCAGTATATATATATGGTGTGTTAATGGTCTTTGATACAAATCATTATTAAAAAATTTGGAAATAATTCTCAAATCCTAAGTTCCCCTTCTTTTAGAGCAGGACTAGGCATTGCAAGTCTCTTTATAACTAACTAGTTTTGTTTGGATTTGTATTCCATATAAAGCCAGTCCACTAATATTTAATAAATTATTATTTTATACAACACTGCGCAAGCTCCTTTGTAACCTCGTTCCCCTAGGTACGTGCCCAGTTTGCCTAAGGTTAATCTGCTACTGTCTTCTTCTAAAACTAAAAAGAGAGAGAGAGAGTGTCGGTTATACTAGACCAGCCTTTGAGTATGATCAGGTGTAGGGAGATGGGAGGAGTGAGATAGGAATGTAGAATGATAGAAACCACAATACTACAATACCATATTCATCATACATAAACTAAGTCACAGAAAACAAGATTTTCAATATACACCATTTTACTCTTATACTACTCATATACATATATGATGATGATAATGATGATGATGTATATGATTAGCATGAATTTTATATAATAAACTTAAATAATAATAATCACAATTTATCATTCAATTCAATCATGTTTTTTATTTTTATAAACGAACTCTAAAAGTACCTATATCATTTTGAACCTTACATCAATAAAAAGAAGAGATTCAATACAGATATTATATGATTCAATCTATGGTCTAACACATATAGTAGATCCTTTTCATTCTATTAGACCCGTAATAATAGACAAGGCAATAATGTCTCTTGAGACGGTGTGCAAAATATAGAATAATTTCTGGAATTTATAATAATCTACTATTGTACTGTCTCATACAAGCTTAGTCAAGTAACTCGGAGCTCATGTCAATTGATTCTTATGAAGGGTGCGCCATCCACATATTTGTACGATTGAATGAGTTCAGCGGCGGCCCTAAATTTTACAAAAAAAATCATATTTTCTGACGAAACTCAATTTCATCTCGGCGACTACGTAAACAAACAAAATTCTGGAATTTGGGGAACAGAATATTCACACGTCTTCGAACAGATTTTGGTGTGGTGCAAAAAGTAGCCCCGTCAATGGGGAACCCTATAGAGAAATGATAACTGAGTTTTTGTGGCAGGAATTGAAAGATATCGATCTTGATGAGCCATGGTTTCACCTACCATCTGTTCACAATATTTAACAACCTTTTTGGTGACGTAAAACTGCAGATGGAGGAATGTTTTGGTGAGCCAATCACAGTAGGAAACTTTGAGCCGCGAATGTGTAAGTCAACTACAAATTGGAATGCTGTGAAGATAGCCACGGCCACAATAATGTGTTCTCTCAGAATGAACAGTCACAAGCTGTTCGTTTAGCTCTCGTACCGGACAGGGTATCGTAGAATGCTGACGCGTAGCCACGACCCATGTACGATAACAACACAATAGGTGACCTACTAAACTAGGACTGAATATTTTTTTAGGCAGCAATGCTCCCACCTTCCTCCCGACGTAATATCTAATGACAGTTCTGTGGGGACGATAGGACATGGGGCGGGAGTTTTTAGCGCGGTTGAAGTCCCGCACTTCGGACACATACCGATGATTTCCTTCCGATTTAAAAAAAAAAACCGTGTGATTAGCCAGCGATCACTTGAAACACAACATTCACGCCGAAATTGATCAGGGAACAGTGGACAAAGTGCTAGAAAATTGGTGTTCCATTTAGTGACCTAACCAAAATCGGAGCAACCAACTTTGAAACGATCCCACCCGGGAGAATTTCAATAAACACGTTTTGATGTGGTAGAAGTAGGATGAACGATACTAGCGATATGTTCATTCTGTTCTTTCAGTTGCTCCATACTTGTTCCATCATGTTAAATACGCGCTCGGAAGAAGCATTTGAGACAGGAATGGAGAGAACAAACGTGACAAGCTTTTTCAATTCAGGGCATGGATTTCGGTCTTTTGATTTCGCAAAAAAGTCAACCGCGTAAATCAACTCGATTCTCTTCAATTAGATGTGGTTGCATTTCGCGAAAAATTCCTACATCATCGTACAGTATGTCAAGAACTTAGTCCATTTTTAAAATTTCTTGTAGTCTAGTAATGGCTGCCAAGTGATTGGTATTCCGGATCTTCAAAGTTATACCACTTTTGCTAATAATTTAAACAAGACGCAAGAAACTTAATGGCATCATTTTGAATTTCGTTTCTTGAGGTTCATCAAAATGCTTTAATAAATCCATGGCAGATTTACCATAAAATTGATCAGTCTTTCTCTTCTGTAGCTTTGTTTTCAAATCGTGTGAATTTGTCGTGAATTTCAGTGCCTGTTAACCTGTCGGCTGTTATTTTGTTATTGAATATTAATTTTCTTAAGAAAAAAACCGTAGAAATTATTGTGGACCGAGAGCTCGCGACGTAGATCATTATACCAGGAGACTTCCGGGCATTTCGGAAGGGTTGGGAACCTTAGGGAGACCCCTAGACACACATCGATATATGCTGACAGCTAGGCTGCTAGCAAGGCTCTGTCGGCCCACAGCATCAAGAGGAAAACTATCCATAGCACTGTGGCAGCTCTTAACAAAGCTCAGCAGCACTCAATCACGATTATCTGGGTGCCTGGACATTCTGGTTTTGAAGATAACCAAGGCTCTGTTCGTGTGCTCTTCATGTTGATTTTAGAGGCCTCTGATATCAACTATGGATACCCTACAATTTTATTAACTCAATCTCCAACCTCCCCATTTTCTTTACTATAATCAGGCATCACAATGGGGCGTAAAGCTTCTGGCTGAACTTGCCTAACCTAATCTAATCCCTCATTTGATTAATAATAACTTATATATTGGTTTAATATATAACGCCTTCCTACAAACCCAAAGTGTGGTCTTTATTATACTCTTCACGGGAGTCATGAAGTTTGTAACACCCAGAAGGAGACATCGCAGACCTCACAAAGTATATATGTTTGTGATCAGCTCGATGAGACGAGTAGATTTAACCATGTCCGTCCGTCCGTCTGTATCAAAAAATTTTGCACATAGGTTTCTTTTTACCATACGCAGTTCATTTGTCGGCATCAGCCGAAAGGGACCACTAGGGTCCCATACGAACACCCATTTAAAGTAAAGTTCTTATTAGAATTTTTTTTGTTCTTTGAAGTATCGAACTGAAATTTAGACACTATAAGTCTCTGATCCATATCCATCAACCATGTAAATTTCATGATCCCAGGGTTACCAGGAGGGGTAGCTCCCATACAAACCCACATTAAATGACAAACTTATAAAGACTAAAATTGTAGAATAAAGTGTCACTCAAACTGTGCTCGTATTTGATACTCAAACTGTGTTCTTTATTGATACTCAAACTGTAACAGAGAGAATTTAGTGAAGCTAAGAAAGGAAGGTTGGATGCAACCCGGAGGAGCGTGAAGAGTATTACATCTTTGGCATAGCCCATAGCCTTCTTTCTGGTTTTTAGTTCATTCTCTCGAATTTAACTATGCTCCATGCAACATTTAGAATCACATAAATGACGGTACAAAACAAACAATCCTTTCAAAACTCCCATTCACTTTTTTGACTCTTGTAATCATCGAATTTCTTGAACGGGACATAATCAACTCTCCTCCGTTCTCCTGTCCATAAATCCATCTCTCGATAATATTCCCAAAATATACTCCTTTATAATCCTGATTGTTAAATCTAATCATTCTTTTTGCAAAACTTTAACAATTTTAAAACATTTTTTAAACGCGACTGGTCACTCTAGTTTTAGATGCAAATTTCATGTTTGTTACGCGCAGAGTGGTGAATGGTAAATGAGTGTGAATGTACATATGTACATATGTAAGTATGAAGGAAGCTGAGAGGTGAGTTGGTCTAGGTTTTTAATTTTGCGGGAAATTTGTTGACGTTTGTTGATTGTTTTGATTTCAGAACCAAAATTCCGTAAATTGCCAAGTGAAAATGGCTGACACAATCTTTGAAAAAACCTGTCGCACTTGCAATAGTGAATCGAACGATTTGCGAAACATTTTTGAAGCAAAGATAACTTTTGATGAAGAATCATCCATGCTAATCTATAAAGCCCTCAATCAATTGGGCTTCATGGAGAAGGCAATAAAAAAAGGCGACGATTTACCGAAATATATATGTCAACAATGCTTCGATAACCTCAGGACATCGTTAAAGTTTAAAAAATTAATCCATGAGTCTCAAAATGAATTCGAAGTCGCGTTGAAATATGAGAAACGTCGCCGTGGTAACAGCATTATTACATCCGAAATCAAAGAACAACCGAATGATGCCACAATTATCCAATACGATTACAAGATTGAAAATGGTCAGTAAAACCTTCATAAAGGTCTGCTGATCCCATTCTATTAAAGCAGAATTGGCCTCCGGAAATCGTGTATTGAAAAGCAGAAAATTTAAGTTTATATGCTTTTTGTATTTCAGATACAATATTTTACCATGACGACGATGACATTATTGAGTTCATAGGTGATTATGAAGAGTTGGAGAAGGAGGACGATAATGAGGAGGAGAAGGATATTGATGAGCAGGAGAAAGAGAAGGAAGAAGAAGACATTGCCATAAAAGCTAAGAAAACTGATAAATCCCCAAAACAATGCGTTATCTGCAATAGAACTTATAAATGTTTGGAAACTTTAAGATTCCATCAGTCTGCAATGCACCGTGGCATTTCCATTTTGCAGGAATAACCCATTCCACCAATCAAGGAAGACACTAACACCAGCACCACACTAACATTATCATGGTTTGTACATTCATATTAAGTATAGTTAAACTATTTTGTAATTCTCAGAACTGAATTGTATAATCTTTAGAAAAAAAAAAAATAATATACACAATATTGAGAAAGAAAGCCAAGAATTTTGTCTAGTCTAGCGTTGACACAGATTTGTTTGCCTCTACATCTAATCCTTGCGTACCCTTTCGGCACGCGGATCATCGTGACGCATTACAACATAGCCAAGCTTGTAGCGGCGATTGTCACCATCGTTGGCATAATAATTGGCCAAACCAACGCCAGCCATCACCAGACCCACAACTGCTAAAGCGGTGCCACCGACAACGTCAGGGATTTCATTCCATGCTCGCTTAAACAGCGAAGTTGTACCACGTGCTGCCGGTGTCGACATTTTCTGTTAATCTGCCAAATGAATAAATGCAATTAATTATATTTGAACCACATAAAATTTATTGAATCTTATTCTAAATACCGATTAAATTTGATTTTGGTTACACAACTTGAAAGAAACAAAAGTTTGTTGCTGCTCACAAACTGACAGCTGACAGTTTAAACAGCTGCAATGCTGCTCATAGTGTTGGAAAATCCAAATAAACAAAAAGAAGAAACTTCCTAAAAATGCTATTGGATAATTTGTTATTAAACTGGGCTACTTGTTGAATTATGATTTTTATATGTTTACAAACAAATTGTCCACTAAAGTTGTATATATTATAAATGTAAAATTAACTTTAAAAAAGCTGGTGCAACTACAACTTTCAAATGAAAATCCAAAGGACAGCCTCTTGGTCGGGGTATGAGCCAATAATTCAATACCAAACATGGAAGAAGCAGAAATAACGCTGGGAGTCGGATCTCCTTGACAGTAAGTTTAAGGACATCGCCCAGACAAAACCGCTTGACACAAGGATCTGGAATTTGGGTAGTCTGTTCCTTATATAACGACGTAGATGACCACTCAGAAACTGTTATTTGATACACCACTCCCGACTGGTTTACAATGTGATTTAAAATGTGCACAAAACGAAACATAAAAATGATTGTCTATAAGTTTAAGGACACCGCACAGATCAAACCGCTTGACATAAGGATCTGGAATTTTGGCAGCCTGTTCCTATTATAATGATGAAGATGACCACTCAAAAACTGTTATTTGATGTGCCACTTCTGAGTGGTTTATAATGTGATTCAAAATATACACAAAATAAAACATAAAAGTAATTGTCTGAAAGCTTAAGAACACCGTCCAGACCAAACCGCTTGACAAAGGATCTCGAAATTCTGCAGCGTATTCCTATTATGATGATGAAGATGACCACTCAGAAACTGTTATTTGATGTGCCACTCCTGAGTGGTTTGTAATGTGATTCAAAATGCAATATATGTACACAAAATATTATAAAAATGTTTGTCTCTATGTTTAAGGACACCGCCCAGATCAAACCGCTCGACATAAGGATCTGGAATTGCGACATCCTGTTCCTATTATGATGATGTAGATGACCACTCTAAAACTGTTATTTGATATACTTTTTCTGAGTGGTTTATAATGTGATTCAAAATATGCACAAAACAAAACATGAAAATGATTGTCTATAAGTTTTAGGACACCGCACAGATCAAACCGCTTGACATAAGGATCTGGAATTTCGGCAGCCTGTTCCTATATTATAATGATGTAGATGACCACTCAGAGACTGTTAATTGATGTGCCACTCCTGAGTGGTTTGTAATGTCACAAAATAAAACATAAAAGTAATTGTCTGTAAACTTAAGCCCACGCCAAGATCAAACCGGTCGACATAAGGATCTGAAATTTCAACATCCTGTTCCTATTATGATGATGTAGATGACCACTCAGAAACTGTTATTTGATACACCACTCCTGAGTTGTCTGTAATGTGATTCAAAATATGCACAATACAAAACTTAAAAGTAATTGTCTGTAATCTTAAGGGCACCGATCAGACCGCCACCGCCAAGAACAAACCGCTTGACATAAGGATTTGGAATTTAGGCAGCCTGTTCCTATTATGATTATGTAGATGACCACTCAAAAACTGTTATTTGATGTGCAACTCCTGGGTGGTTTGTAATGTGATTCAAAATATACACAAAATAAAACAAAAGTAATTGTCTGTAATCTTGAGGCCACCGCCAAGATCAAACCGCTCGACATAAGGATCTGGAATTTCGACATCCTGTTCTTATTATGATGATGTAGATGACCACTCAGAAACTGTTATTTGATACACCACTCCTGAGTTGTCTGTAATGTGATTCAAAATATGCACAATACAAAACTTAAAAGTAATTGTCTGTAATCTTAAGGGCACCGATCAGACCGCCACCGCCAAGAACAAACCGCTTGACATAAGGATTTGGAATTTAGGCAGCCTGTTCCTATTATGATTATGTAGATGACCACTCAGAAACTGTTATTTGATGTGCCACTCCTGAGTGGTTTGTAATGTGATTCAAAATGCAATATATGTACACAAAATATTATAAAAATGTTTGTCTCAATGTTTAAGGACACCGCCCAGATCAAACCGCTCGACATAAGGATCTGGAATTTCGACATCCTGTTCTTATTATGATGATGTAGATGACCACTCAGAAACTGTTATTTGATACACCACTCCTAAGTGGTTTGTAATGTGATTCAAAATATACACAAAACAAAACATAAAAATAATTGTCTGTAATCTTAAGGCCACCGCCCAGATGAAACCGCTCGACCTAAGGATCTGGAATTGCGACATTCTGTTCCTATTATGATGATGTAGATAACCACTCTAAAACTGTTATTTGATACCCAATTTCTGAGTGGTTTATAATATGATTCAAAATATGCACAAAACAAAACATGAAAATGATTGTCTAAAAGTTTTAGGACACCGTACAGATCAAACCGCTTGACATAAGGATCTGGAATTTCGGCAGCCTGTTCCTATATTATAATGATGTAGATGACCACTCAGAGACTGTTAATTGATGTGCCACTCCTGAGTGGTTTGTAATGTCACAAAATAAAACATAAAAGTAATTGTCTGTAAACTTAAGCCCACGCCAAGATCAAACCACTTGGCATAAGGATCTGGAATTTCGATGTCCTGTTCCTATTATTATGATGTAGATGACCAATCAGAAACTGTTATTTGATACACCACTCCTGAGAGGTTTGTAATGTGATTCAAAATATACACAAAATCAAACATAAAAATGATTGTCTATAAGTTTAGGGACACCGTCCAGACTAAACCGCTTGACATAAGGATCTGAAATTTCGGCAGCCTGTTCCTAATATAATGATGTAGATGATCACTCAGAGACTGTTATTAAATACACCACTCCTGAGTGGTTTGTAATGTGATTCAAAATATGCACAAAACAAAATATAAAAATAATTGTCTGTAATCTTCAGGCTACCGCCCAGACCGCTACCGCCAAGAACAAACCGCTTGACATAAGGATCTGGAATTTAGGCAGCCTGTTCCTATTATAATTATGTAGATGACCACTCAAAAACTGTTATTTGATGTGCCACTCCTGAGTGGTTTGTAATGTCACAAAATAAAACATAAAAGTAATTGTCTGTAAACTTAAGCCCACCGCCAAGATCAAACCGGTCGACATAAGGATCTGAAATTTCAACATCCTGTTCCTATTATGATGATGTAGATGACCACTCAGAAACTGTTATTTGATGTGCCACTCCTGAGTGGTTTGTAATGTGATTCAAAATATAAACAAAACAAAATATAAAAATAATTGTCTGTAATCTTCAGGCTACCGCCCAGACCGCTACCGCCAAGAACAAACCGCTTGACATAAGGATCTGGAATTTAGGCAGCCTGTTCCTATTATGATTATGTAGATGACCACTCAAAAACTGTTATTTGATGTGCCACTCCTGAGTGGTTTGTAATGTCACAAAATAAAACATAAAAGTAATTGTCTGTAAACTTAAGCCCACCGCCAAGATCAAACCGGTCGACATAAGGATCTGAAATTTCAACATCCTGTTCCTATTATGATGATGTAGATGACCACTCAGAAACTGTTATTTGATGTGCCACTCCTGAGTGGTTTGTAATGTGATTCAAAATATAAACAAAATAAAACATAAAAGTAATTGTCTGTAAACTTAAGCCCACCGCCAAGATCAAACCACTTGGCATAAGGATCTGGAATTTCGATATCCTGTTCCTATTATTATGATGTAGATGACCAATCAGAAACTGTTATTTGATACACCACTCCTGAGAGGTTTGTAATGTGATTCAAAATATACACAAAATCAAACATAAAAATGATTGTCTATAAGTTTAGGGACACCGTCCAGACTAAACCGCTTGACATAAGGATCTGAAATTTCGGCAGCCTGTTCCTAATATAATGATGTAGATGACCACTCAGAGACTGTTATTAAATACACCACTCCTGAGTGGTTTGTAATGTGATTCAAAATATGCACAAAACAAAATATAAAAATAATTGTCTGTAATCTTCAAGCTACCGCCCAGACCGCTACCGCCAAGAACAAACCGCTTGACATAAGGATCTGGAATTTAGGCAGCCTGTTCCTATTATAATTATGTAGATGACCACTCAAAAACTGTTATTTGATGTGCCACTCCTGGGTGGTTTGTAATGTGATTCAAAATATGCACATAATAAAATATAAAAATAATTGTCTGAAACTTAAGAACACCGTCCAGACCAAACCGCTTGACATAAGGATCTCGAAATTCTGCAAAATATTCTTATTATTATGATGTAGATGACCACTCAGAAACTGTTAATTTATGTGCCACTCCTGAGTGGTTTGTAATGTGGTTCAAAATGCAATATATGTACACAAAATATTATAAAAATGATTGTCTCTATGTTTAAGGACACCGCCCAGACCAAACCGCTTCTGCGGCGTATTACTATTATGATATTGTAGATGATCTGATTAAAAATATATGTACACAAAATATTATAAAAATGATTGTTTATAAGTTGAAGGACACCGCCCAGATCTAACCACTTAACATAAGGATCCGGAATTTCTGCAGCCTGTTTCTATTATAGATATGTAGATGGCCACTCCCAGAGTGTTTTGTAGTGTGTATTAAATCTAAGTATTCAGAATCAAATGTTTCTTCTGCACCTGAAGATCTGAAATTTCAGTATCATGTTCCCAATATGATGATGAAGCTGACCACTTATTGATATACCATTACAAAGAGGTTTAAATTGTGGAGTATATTAAATATCGTAGACTTTATTAAATAGATTTAGTTAACATAGATATAGTTGATTCTTTTCTTTCTTCATTGTGGGTCCTTCAATTTTTATTGTACATATATTGTAGCATAGATTAACAAATGCAATAGATTAAATCTTGAAAAAATTATGAAAACATTTAAAATGATTTTTCAATAATTTTCCGTTTTAATATCATTTAAACCTAATTCCTCATTTTGATCGAAAGATCTTTCGTATTTAATGATCTTTAGCTTGGCATCTGGTTCATCATCGTCGGTTAATGATTGTACATAACTATTGCCCGCTGGATCGTCTAAGATTAAGGTTATATTTTTCTCTAGACTTATGACTTGATCAAATGCTGTAAGGAATGATTCCAAACGCTGTTTGGATTTCTCATCAGATGAATCATGGAAGAAAATGCCATTCCCAGAAAGCTGTTCTTTCATAGCTGCCAATATACCTTCAACTGTAGTAAAACGTCCACCGAGAGCCATGGCACCCACTTCCAAATCCATTTCGGGTATTGATAAATTGCATGTATCCGATTTGAGTACGTCACGTGTTAGATCATCATGTGATTCAATGCGCACTTCAAACCGAGTTCCTTTTTCTTCAATGCCACCACCTGATTTGACTTCATTGGTTTTATTCCCGCATGCATCGCATACCGTTGCCATAATGACGACTTCCTTGAAGTGTGGAATATTGGTGAGCTTCATATTCGTTTCGCATGGGGATAAGCAATTCGGACAATTGGTCGGGAATTGCAAGACTTCACCGTGAAGTTCTTCCAAAGGCCATTCGCCTTCGGTTATGGGCTTCAGCAAATGCTGCTCCTCTTTACTAGCATCTTCATATAAACCTGTATGAAAATGAAAACTTTAACTTAAGAGAGCATAGGAAAAAAAAATATATACACTCATGGAAAAAATAATAAGACCATCTTCATGACAGTAAAGAGAGAAACAGGCGCCCAGACTTCATATGTAAGTATATATATATTTATTACGTCATATTGACCAGGAATATATATGGCATCAATATGGGCTTATTATAATGGCAATGAGTGTATACAGAATACTTTACCTAATAGTTTATTTTGTGCATCATCACGTGTAAAATGGGTTGTCTTCGTATTGGGATCTGTAGCCGGTGCGATAGGATTTTCAATAAAACTATTGCCACTCGCATCCTCCACAATTAATGTAAATGGACTTTTCATTTCTTTCAGTTGATTTAGACGTACGATATAGGCATCTATAGATGCTGCTGCCTCGGGATGTTCCAGCCGACGCTTATCTTGGTCTTGTGTTAGACCGCGTACGGTCCGATCAATAATACCTTCAACTGTAGTGATTTCACCTCTTTTCGATTTGCTCGGTATCTCCAGTTCAACCTCGGGTATGGTAACCGATGAGTAATCGGAACTTACTACACGGCGATTGAGATCGGATGAGTGCAGCACCTGCAACTGAATACGCACACCTTTCTTTTGGATTTCGGAAGCCGATTGGATTTCGTTGTTCTCGAAGCCACAATGTTCACATTTGAATGACATCAAAACCACTTCGCGGAAGAATGGAATCTTGGTTAAAAGCAGGCGCGTTGAACCATTCTTAAAGCAACTCATACACGCTGATTCGATGATTGTGGTTTCGGGATCACTCTCATCAGGGTTTATGTCTCTAAATATGGGTTGTTTTCCACCACCACCACCACTACCCGATCCACCAGTTTCTGTTGATGATGAAACTTCATCTACGGCAGTAGTAGATTCTCGATTTTCCTTTGCACATGTCGACATATTGTTTGTTGTTCGATCTCTGGCTGTTCGTACACTATTCGCATTCGACACATAGAATTTCGTGGCAGAATCAAAGTGATTTTCTAGCACTTTCCATCGAAATATTCTTTGATATTCTCAAAGACAATTAAAAATTATTCAACACTAATCATTCACTTAACTTATTCAACACTACACAAAACTCTTATATCAAAGAAACACTGAATTTAACTGTCACTCAAAGTTCGACTTTTACGTCGTTGAATTTTTCTAAAAGTCTTACAAGATTTTTACATTTGTTACTTGTGAAAAAATTACTCTTCAAATAAATCCAAAAATGGAGCCTAAAAATGATGTGCCAATTAAGGAAATAAAAGACGAAAGAGTTGGTGGTCAAAAGCGCAAGTATAAGTCTTCGCCCAATGAAGATAAACGTGTACCAAAACCAAAAATTATGAAACTGGATAATGGTAAATATATGTAGATATATTGGGTCATATAAAAAGTATCCGCGATTTTTTGGTACATTTTAGAACAAAAATTTTCTTTATTCAAAATCAATTTCAATCAAGTTTATATTGGCCATTATTTACTATGACCTTTTTGCCATTTTCCGTGTAGCTTCATAATTCCATCGGTGTAGAACTTTTGTGGTTTATCAGGGAAAAACTTGGCCGAATGATTTTCAATGGGTCCTCGGCTGGCCAATTTTTTACCATTAACAAAGTTTTGCAGAGAAGGAAACAAATGGTAGTCAGAGGGTGTAAGGTCCGGGCTGTACGGTGGATGTATCAGAACTTCCCAACCAAGCTCCGTCAATTTGTTCCGGGTCATCAAAGATGTGTGTGGCCTAGCATTGTCATGATGGAAGACAACTCCCTTTCTGTTGGTCAATTCTGGTCGCTCTTTCTTGATTGCTTCATTCAAACGGTCGAGTTGTGCACAATAGAGGACCGAATTGACCGTTTCGCCACGTTCTAGCAGCTCATAATAGACAATTGCCTTCCAATCCCACCAAACACTCAACATAACCTTCTTTGCTGTCAATCCAGGCTTTGAAGTCGTTTATGGAAGGTTACCGGCTTTTGACCATGATCGCTTGCGTTGGATATTCTCGTGTTTAATCCATTCTTCATCGCCCGTAAGAATCGCTTCAAAAATGATTCCATTTCGTTACGTTTCAGCAGCGTTTCACTGATGGTTATTCGGTCAATAAAATTTCTTTGAGTTAATTCATATGGCACCTAAACATCGAGCTTCTTTGAGTAGCCTGCTCATTTTAGATGATTCCAAACTGTCATATGGTTGATGTTTTGTGCCTACGTTATCTCCTGGCAGCTTCCGTGTCGGTCCTGCTCCATCCCAGTGAGAGGCCGACCAGTGCGAGGTGCATCTTTTACATCGAAATTTCTGGAATGGAATCGTGTAAGCCACTGCTTAGTTTGGCGCTCGCTTACCGTAAACTGCCCAAATTTTTCGGCATGTTTTTGCATCGTATTTCTTCAGATATTTCACTGATATTCAAATCAGTATAACATTTAACACGATCAGCGAATTACACAGCTGTCTGCACAAAAAATGTAGCCTGAAATATTACCTTTCAAACTCGTGTTCGTTTGACACAATCAGATTAGTGTTGAAAGATCTTTGGAACCCAACACAATCTAGTGAGAAAAAACCGAGGGTACTTTTTATATGACCCAATATATATATATACTTATATAGAAGAATGATATCCAATATTTGTATAAAATTTTATAAATTTAATCCCAGAAGAACATTAAATGGCAAGAAAATTGGGCAAGGACAAATATTATTGCGAATGTAGAAGTAATGATAAATTGAAAATCAAATTGGGCATTATATTTTAAAAAGAATCCGTTTACATACTTACTTGTTACGTTATATATTTTTAAATCTGAAGGCTGAAGAAAACGGCAACAAAACACAATAAAAATAAATGCAGGCAATAAAACACAGCAAAAAATAATGCA
This sequence comes from Amiota communis, assembly GCA_037043315.1. NCBI lineage: Eukaryota > Metazoa > Arthropoda > Insecta > Diptera > Drosophilidae > Amiota > Amiota communis. The sequence continues at coordinate 535,747 of JBAMAV010000054.1, read as the reverse complement.
ATATAAATTTTATATATAAAAATTGTTACAAAAATTTATTTGCAAAACTATAATTAAATAAAATATTTTATATGAAATCAAATTCAAATCTTTTTTTTCAATTAAACAATTTGGCGGGACAACATCATCATCAGCTGTCAGCTGAGAGAGAGTGTATCGAGAGAGCGGCAATGTGCGAAAGCTTGAGAGTGTGAAATTGCAAAATGAGCGAGCATGCGTATTGGCGCGCTTTATGTGCGGGTGTGTGAGTATTCCGCTGCTGTAAATGAGAATTTAAGACTGCTTTTACACTCAGGGGCATTTCTGCAACTTTCATCGTTCAATCTTCTTTGGTGTTCCTTGCTAGTGTTTACACTCAGCTACAAACGCAAATCAAATATTTTCCGATTCCTCACTTCCGCTCACATTCCTCAACCAAAATACGCAAAAAAAAAAGAAAAAAAAATTGTCGTCAGAATCGCAACTTTCCCCCCTAGTACATGATTGAAGGCTACCCCGCGACAACCGCTTATCCTTCGTCCACAAACAATTTACCCAAGATAAAGTTCTGGCCGCAGACGCCCTGAGTGTAATAGCAGTCTAAATGAGCAAATGAATTTTTCGTACTTGTGTCGTTTCAGTCTGTGAAACGTGTACCCTCTCGTTATTAACCAATGAAACGTGTACCCTCCAAATGAAAAAATGAAAATGAAACGCTCTAAACTGCGAGAGCGCGAGAGCAAAGAGCGTAAGCAATCTTTTGCTGCCAAAAATATCGAAACATGGATGTCGTCGTTGGGTCCCGTCGATGTTTTGCCGCTCTAAGTCTGTGAGTCTGTCTCTGCCTGTCTGCCATTCCAAATAAAGCGGATCTAAAATCCTATAATGGCAAAGGTAAGCCGATATATAGATAATAATAATAATAAAAATAATACTATAAAGCAGCAGCAACGGTAAAAAAGAATTTGTGTTAAACAAAAAACAACAAAACCAATCAATTCTATTTTTTTTTTTGTTTTTTCTTCCTGTCTCGCGCTTCTATTTTGTAAATCAAAGAAGACAATTGTATAAATATTACAAAAAAAAAAAAAAACAGAAAACAATGCGTGAATTATGGTTAAGCAAAGAAAAATAAATAATATAAAATAGAAAAATTCATTCTACATTAAAAACGAAATGAAAAGAAAAAAGATGAAAAAAATATACACATGAGAATGAAATAAGTTTGTTCTAGTAACCGTAGTCGTCTTTCGTCTATCGCTGCCGCCGTCGTCGTTGTGTCGTCTGCTCTGCTGGGTCGCATGTTCATATGTATAAGTGAGTGAATGCCGCCGCGTGTGTATGAATCGAATGTGTGTGCATGGTGTTTGTTTGAGTGTGTGTGTGTGTGTGTTTGAAGAGGGGAATGGTTAGTTGTAGAAGGGAAAAGGGGGGCAGACTTTTATTCAAAAAGAACGAACGACACTCTGCTGAAGCAGAAGAAGAAGCAACAGCAGCAGCAATAAGAAGTAGCAACAGCAATAGATGGAGAAGTGTGCAGAGAAGAAGAAATACAAGAAATCGACACAAAAACGTGTGAAAAATATATTTTGCAAATACTCAAAAAACAAAGAAAAGAAGAAAAAACTAAATAAGAAAAGAAATTTCTGTGATTTGTGCAAAAATTTGTTGTTTGTTATTATATTACAATAAATAAAACCAAATTGTTTGTTTAAAATAAAAAGAATCGAAAAGAATGAACAAATACAAAAATGTACAAAAAAGTACATAGAAAAAATAGCAATAGCAATAGCAATAAAAAGGCAATAGGTCATGGAGCGTGTCTTAGAGAATTGGAATTGGAAGGGTGATGATGGCGTCGTCGTCTTCGTTGTCGTCCCAAATGGGCAATTGATGAAATTATGAATGTTGTTTGGTGATTATGGTAAAGAATTCTCAATACTCAATTTTATTTGTTGTTGTTTAAATTCTCTTAAGATTGGATTGGATTGATTGGGTTTTGATTTATAACTAACAATATTTGTAACAATAAAAATGTGTTGATTGATCAGGTCACTTGATTTGTGAATTTTAAGCTTTAGGATAGGATTACAGCGTGTATAAATGTGTAAATTGATAAAGAGATGAGAGTGAAATGAAAGGAAGTGTAGTGGGGGAGGGAGGGCGTAGGCAGCAACAAAGGCAACAGCGACGACAGTAGAATTTTGAACGAAGTGAAAATTTGCGTTCAAGGACACGGTGGGCCATGGCCGACGTCAGTTGGTTGGTTGCTTGCTTGGCTGGGGTTGTCTAAGTAGTCTCAGCTGCACACAGCAGCAAATGAACAAAAAAAAAAAAAAAAAACAATAGCAGAATTCGGATTACAGGAGAATTTTATTGTGATGTGGTGCGGTGTGTTACTAAGTGGTTTTGTTGGTTTAAAACAGAGTTTCTTAAGCTTTTGTTTTGATTGGTGGAAAATTTTGTGAAATTGAACACATAATTTTTTTTTTTTTATATAAATTCTTGTTTTACTTATGCAGAAATATACATATATTAAATGAGAGTTCTTGAACAAATGTAGGATATGTAAAAAGATAATTTTGAAGGATTAAGAAACTCTGGTTTAAATTATTACAACATTGAATTGTTTCGTACAAAAAAATACATTAAAAAATACAAAAATTTACTTGAAGGAAGTTAGAATTACTGAATTAAATGAATGTGTGAATGGAAAAATGAAAGAACGAATAGAACGTTTGTACATTTTTACATTGTATGTTTGAATATGATATGAAACCGGGTCGTTGGGGGCCATTAAGCGAATTAATATACAACACATAAGTACGTAGCACATACATACATACATATGTATGAACTAAATATGTAAAGGAAAAACAAAACTAAAAAACATAGTTTTGATTAAAACACAAAACTACTCATCTGTCCATTCATTGTCCATTCGAAAAGTAAGATTATTTTTATATGCCTTTCCATAATTCGGCGTGTCTGTGTGTGTGTGTTCGTGTTGTAAGTGTGTGTGTGTGTGTGTGTGTGTTTGCAAGTTTCCTCTTACACCTCAATAATAATATTAAAACTAAACTAAACAATAAACTTATACTAAACTGAACTGCATAATATAACTGTAATGTGTTGTGATATCTGGCCGCCGGTCCATCGTCCCTCTTCATAAAACCAAAATCGCATAAGCTTCACTCTCTTGTTGATGTGTGTGTGTGTGTGAAGTGCGTGCATTTGAAATTGAAATTTTGAAAAGACAAAAACCAAATCAATTCATATTTGTGAAATTATTTGAAGCAATGCAATCATACACACATCAAATCAAAATGGAAGTGCAAATAAGAGAAAGAATGATGGGTAAAAACAAAATGACAAAAACCAAAGAAAAAAAAAACGGTAAAAATTCTGTGTGTAGAATTTGATGCCGCTGCTGCTGCTGTTTTGTGCTTCTGCATAATAGTGTATTGGAGTAGGTTGTGTTTGTGGATTAGCAAGCGCAGGCATGTGAAGAGGAGGCAGGAATATGTGAAAAAATTCCGTCTGAGTATTGTCAGTCAGCATGGCTGCAAAGCACGGCCAACCAACCAACCAACCGTTGGAGGTAGAATTAGGCGCGCGCGCTCTAATGCACAAACACACATAAATTACTCACATAAACACTAACCATCCACATACTTATTCAATGTTTCTCTCCATCATTCACTCACTCACTGACTGAATCTCGCTCAATTGCTAATGTAAATGAACATGTTCACTGAAAGTAGCAAGCAGCATGTCAGCAAGGCAGAGAGCCAGAGCGGCATCCATTTGTCCACACACAAACGAATTGTGTTCACGTGCTCTCTCTTGACAACAGGCAAAATCTGTAAAATTGAAAAAAAGCTGCAATGCGTAGAGTTGTTAGCATATTAGAAGAGACAACGACAACTGATCTCTCTCTCGCCCCTCTCCTCTGACAGTGCTTCTCTTTGGGTGTGTGTGTATGTGTGTGTGTGTGTCTGCATGTGCTTTTTTGTTTTTTGCAATGACGATGTTATGTTGTGTGTAATATAGTGTAGTGTAATTTTGTGTGCGCGCGCGCGGTTAAATCAAAATAAATCAAAGAGCAACAAGAAGATATATGAAAGATTATATGAAATTATGTAAAAAAAAAAAAAGAAAAGGGGAACGAGAAAAAAAATAAAGAATATTATTGAAATGAAGAAGAATTTCATAATATGTAGTATTTCATACTATTACATATTTGTATGTATTTATACCCTTTACCATTTTTAATGAAAAGCTAAAAAAGGTAGGGTACATTAAGTTTGTGAGATTAACATGGCATGTACAATGTATGGAATACAAATAAAAGGAGTAGACGAATCGATCACGAAATCTTTGCTTACAAATGACTATTATTATTGAACACCTTCACCGGGAATAAAAAGTATTATCGGTTTGATAACATAATGATAGCTTTCTACGCAGTATCTGCTGGCTTCACATTTGAGTCAAAAATATAGCACTCTTGTGGGCTTTGTTCCCCCCAGGACATATGCGACGTCGTGACATCAAATGTTATCAGGAGGTGAACATAGCCTTTTCAATAAATATTTTTAGTTAGGCAGTTAAGAACGCATTAGCTACTCACCAGAAGTACTGTAAAATATTAGGTATGGAGCCGTCTCCCACCTATTATGTTATGTAATAACAAAATGAGACTTTATTTTATCCAATTGTTGTTCTCAAAACCTCACCTTTCGAACTATTCTAGTAAACCGGACCTAACTGACGCCTAAAGACTTATAGTAACGTCCGTTAGAGGTGGCTATCTTTCTTGGGCATTCTACAATTTACGAGATATCTGTATATAATTGTCAAGATATACATAGGTACTAATCTTGGGACTTTTATTTAATGATGATCCAAAACATGCCCGTATTTACATCTTACGTGTCATCACACAATAATAAAGGATACATATTTGGATATTTGTTTCCAAGACTTCAGAATCATTTCTGTCTGACAGTATTTAAGTAGGTACTATTTTACTTTATTCCTTGTCACTATTCGGTATTGAACTGATTTGTGTTGGTACACGGTATCTCAGTATAGTGTTATTGCATTTCCTCTTGGAATTGTTTTTTTTTTTAATTTGAATTGCAGAAATGGGGATCCAATAACTGGTGGAAGTCGTAGTTTTAGTCTAGTTACATATGTATATGTTTGGTTAGGGTGGTAGCCGGTACAAAGGCCCAAGTTAGTTCATTTTGATTCCACAGAGTGGAAGAGATAGAGAGGGAATAGGCTGGAGGAGTTTAACGGGAAGGGAAATTAAAGAATATACCACCTTCTTATCGTTCGGCAGAATCTTGTTTGCATTAACAGGCTACAACACAACGTTTCGGAGATATTCACATTAGGACATGACATGGGGTGACTAATCGATCAATCGACCTCTAATTTGTAGCCATAGCTCACTAAGGGTAAGGATATTCAAGCTTATTGGATTTGGCCTCTGTGGTGGGAACAAACAAATTTTAAAAAGGAAAAGACCTATTAATTAGTAAGGTTCTTTAAATGTCAATATTTGGTAATATGCAGTATGGTTAGAAGACTAGCAGGTGAAGTGTAGCGCTTGCTATGATAGTTATGTCCTACAATGTGTAATAAAAGAGTCATCTAGTAACTTCATAAAAAAATCGCATTGCAATTGGGTAGATACGAAGAATACTAGAGTGTGCCAACTAGATCTCGTAAAAGAACACAGGAATTACTGGGACTGACACGGACAGGTATTCGGAAAGTCTCATGTTTCTTCACAGGAAATTGCAGAGTAATAAAACACTTACATAACATGTAATGAACAAGAAGAGCACGTATTATGTCACTGCTAGGCCCTAATCCGCTATCTTGGAAGCCAGGACTTTGGAACCTGACTTTGAAGTTGCAAATTTGTATACGAAGAAAATCATGATGAATACCAGAATCTCGTAGGAACTGTGATAGGTTCAATTGCGGCCGCAGTGATGGGGTGTACTAGTTCCCATCCTTCATCCTAATCTAAATTCATATAATATTGGTGTTCAATTTTCTATCAATTTGATGACGAATCAGTTAGAAAGTAGTGTCCGATCTTAGAAAAAATTAATTGATTAAGTTTGGATAATTGAACACATATCGATGTTTCTTTTCATAAATAGGAAAGTGAGAAAATAGCCCCATGTTCATGTTTTGTTATGAAATTTCATAAATACTGCGATGGATAGATCAACTTGATGGGGCATTCAATATACAATGCTACAAAAAAAAAGGGAGAACCATTCATTCAAGTACAATAGTATGGGATGGTTGAAAGTGTGTGTTCGATTTCGAAATTAATTTTCTTCTTCATTTCTACTTTTCTGTCTGTCATCGTTTCTTGTTTTCCCTTTTTTATTTGTAAAATAAAATATTTTTACATATTTTTTTTTTTTTTGTTATATTTCAACTATTTTAGTATTGCACCTGCAGCAGCAAATAGATATTCACTATATCTGTTTCTCTTGATATATATTTATATACTTACTTACATTGTATGACGTAGACCGGATTGGCCTCTTCATCATCTGTGCCCTTTTCTGCTGTTTGTCTGTTTATGTACCTACATATGTATATTTATCATACTAAAGAGATGTTTGATTGAGTGACTGACTGATTGATTGACTAAATGACTAGTAGTAGGTGGATTGGGTGGATCATATATACATATGTATCATATATCCACAATTAAAAAGTTCAACTTAAATGAGCTAGGCAACATTAATTATTCTCAATAATAATAGGTGTAAAAACAGATGTTACTTTTTCTTGTATAATTTATTTAAAGTTCATTAGATACATTGTACTTCCATAGTTACATTTTCTAACTAACAACAAAGACGAAGACACAATACCCATAGACAGATATACAGACAGATACAAAATCAATCTCCCATCCATCCATTTCTTATAATTCATGGTTATTGTGCTGTGATATACAATACTAGTATTGTATGTAGTTCATGGGAAATCGGTATATGTATTGGTATCAAATCATTTCAACTTGACAATGAATAATTCTTAGCAGCTGCTAAAGTTCTCTGTAAATAAATTAATTATTTAATAAGGTTTTTGAAAAGTTTATAATTTTAAATAATTTTCATGTGCGTGTGCGCTTCAGAGGACAAGGACTCATGGAACTCATGTGGAGTCCTTTTTGTGTGTGTTTTGTGCTCTTCTCTTGCATGCGCATGTCAGTTGCTCTATTGGCTTTTAACACGCCTGTTATACTACTACATATTTTGAATTTGTTTCTCTTGTTTGCAGTGCTCGTAAATACGTTAAATAATTGTAACGTAACGTAACGTAACGTAAAGTAACGTAATATAATATGTTCATGTGTGTGTCAGTCAGAAAAAGTGTGAATGTGTGTCCAGGAATGCAATTGCTTCAATTATCTCATCAGATAGTATTTATTTTGTTGGCATTCAAAAAATGCTATTAAATCTTAATCCTACTGTGAATCCTGTTTCCAAATAAATTGTAAGGGTGGGACACTAAGAATGTTTGGATGATGGATGCATAAATGTGTGTACATACATAGTTAGAGTAGTAGTAGTCGTAGTAGTAGTATAAGTAGCAGTAGAAGTAGTAGTAGTATAGTAATAGCAGAAGTAGTAGTAGTAGTAGTAGTAGAAGTTGTAGCAGTAGTAGTAGAGTAGCTTAAATCGTTTTGTTTACTCATTTAGTTATAAACATAATTTCTTTATTGCTCTCTCTATCTCTTCTCCCCCTATCCCTCTCTTCCTCTACTACTAAATGTCATTCATAACTTTCTAATGGATGAGTGAATGCATGGATGGATAAATTGATGGATGAATGGTGAATTGATGGATAGATGGATGAATATTGCTTTCTGAATGACTTCAAAGCATTTTGCCAACTCCTTCTCATATGGTGGCTGTGGCTCCCTTTTCTTTTTTTGTATCTATTGTATTTTGTTGCTGTTTATAATTTTATAAAGTTTGGTTTTGTTTTTATAGCTTCTGTTTTCCTTTTTATGCAGAACACATATCATTTCTATAGAATCAAGTGTTGTTATTCTTTGAAATTCTATTCTTTTCTTTATAATTCAATTGACTTAGTAAAGTTAATTATTAAAATGAAATAGTACCATATTTCTATTTGATAGCCTAGACTGGACTAGACTAGACTGGTTTTGGTCAATGGCAAGGCAGGAATAAGTGAAGTTTCATGTGTTTAGTACTACACACATACATATATTAATTTTAATTATTATTATGCAATCACTGGTGCTTAACGTAAAATGTAACCATGCATTGAGCTTCTTATTGCTGTTGAATTACTTAGAATTAAATATCCGAAACAATTTCCAAAACTTCCATTCATTCACATAGTTTTCTTCCACATATTTATAGATTTTATTATTCGAATTGCATTTTGTTATATATTTGATATGGCATGACCTGACCTGGCCATAGCCATAACATACTACTATACTAAATGCACTAACTGAAGTAATTTCTTATTGCAAATGACTATTCTTTTTCTTTGGGCAGGTTTTTCTTTCAAATCGCCAAATTTCTTGTGAGATCTAACAATCTTCCTCGATGTGTCGTTTGAGATTTCTATGTTTTGTTAATTGTTAGGGACTCAAACTAATTGGCTGTGGCATTTTGTATACAGCACAATTGTCTACTACTAAAAGAGAGATACATAAAGTAGTGTACTAGGAGAAGTGAAATGGGTAAGGAGCAGGAGAATCGATTAGGGTTAAGGTAGGTTTATTGTCGTACAATAATCATTTGTTGAAAGCAGAATTCCCCGATTACTGGTAGGCATAGCAGGAGGTCTAGAAACACCAAAAAATTTGTCGATTATTATACTCTTCACGCAGTGAATAGTATTATAAGTTTGTCAAGAAGTTTGTAACACACAGAAGGAAACATCGGAGACCACATAAAATATATATGTATATTCTTAATCAGCTCAATGTAATGAGTTGATTTAGCTGGAGAGCTGAAATATTGCACGAAGTTCTCTTTGTACCGTACGCTGAACATTTGTCGGAATCAGCCGAATCGAACCACTAGGAGGGGTACCTCTCATACAAACCCAATTTACAATTTATGTTCTTATTCGAAAAACTTTTTTTGTTTTTTGTCTTATTGAACTGAAATTTGGACACTATAAATTCTGATACATATTTATTAACCGTCTAAATTTCAAGATCCTAGGGTTACTGGTTCGTATAGCTCCCGATGTGTTCTCAATACACCATGGACATGCGCCATCTGCATGAGACACATACATATATCATACCATTTGTAGATAAGAACCATCAAATTCTAATTCCAAATATGACCTTCGTGTTATTCACTTTTCTTAGTCAATAATTGGCTGTGAAAATATATTTTTTTGATTAAATTTTCAAACATAAATAAAAACGTGATACTGCACGTACCTGGGTACGCCGTTGGAAACAGCAAAACGTACGTCTGGAGGTTCAAATTTTATTTATATTCTACATCAGGGTTGTCCAATCTGGTTCCCTGGGCCGTAAAGAGTTGGATTGCGAAGCAAAAAACGACGTCTTTTCACCAAAAAACTTGAGTGGTGAGCAAAGAAAAAAAAAAAAAATACGCTGAGCGGTGGGCCAAAGAAATTTCTGTTTGCCACTTCGGCCGCGGGTTGTGGACAGCCCTGTTCTATAATATATGAAAACATTATAAGGGTTTAGTATTTAGTATTTTAAAATTACTTCTTATTCTACAATTGCTCTACATCACACTGCTCTTAAGCTTGTTCTCAGTATTCCGTGCATCTCAGGAAGTTAACATTCCTGTGTGTTCTCTGTTGGTAGTCCCATTTTACTATTCCGATCTCATGACTGTTTTTACATATTTTATTATTATTTTTGTTGCTACGTTTGCTTGTTGCTTCTTCTGTTGTTCTTGTGAAGTCACACCTTCCACAAACATGCATATGTCACATAAATTCTGTGATTCGTGGGGTGTGTTGAACTGATTTTCTGTCTGGTGGATTGGCAACTTCTCTCAAAGGAGTGGTGGTGTTACTTTCGTATTTTTGTATATTTTTCTTTTTGTTAAATTTTACAGATAATATTTATTTTTTATTTTAAATGTTTTTGTTATGTTTATCCAGTGTAAGGTGGTTTAGGTGCTCTTATATTGGATGAAGGTCATTTTAAGTCATGTTTTGCGATAGAAAGTGAATTGTGTTTATGGTGATTTGCTGCGGTTGTTGTAAGGGGGCTGCAAATAGAGGTACGCATGCAAAAGCATTAGGAAATATGAAAAGGAGAATAAGTGTGGGGCAGGAGGTTAAAAAAAAAAGAGTGTCGCCTAATAAAAAGGATGTGTCTCCCTCGGATATATCTGGGAGGAATAAGGCCCGAAATAGTGTTATAGTTGGGATGCGCACTCATACGTGTAGCCAACGAAAACTGCTTAGAAAGGAATTCAGTATGTTGGCGAACCGAAAATGTCGAGATGGTCAATACTGGCCATCTGGAAGTAACCGGACACTGTTCTCAGGGCGTTATTTTACTTTGTGAGTGGTGTTGAAGACCTCCTTCTCCTTCCCCCAGGAAGTTCCTGCTTAAGCACCTTATTCGTCGTCATCACACGATTGAAGGTGTTGTTTGCGTGTGTGGAAAAAGTGAGCATGCTATCAAATGTTACACCAAGAATCTTCGGATGGGGGTGATTTAGGAACCCATGAAGTGAAAATGTATGATGTTGATTTGGACGGTGAGAGCTTAAGGTTGCGGCTACAGAAAAAGTCAGAGACTTCCCTGAGATATTTATTTATTAGGCCGCAAATTGCGTTCTCATCCACACCCGAAGAAAAAATAGTGCATTCATCTGCATGGGTGACTAGCCTGACGCCTGAAGGTGGTAATGACATCTTAGACATATAAAGTTTAAAAGCAATGGGGATAAAACACTTTGACCCTTTGAGAGACTCCCATTTTGAGCTTTCTTAACCTCGATCTCATACCTCTGCCTTTCTACCATGCAGGTAGTTTTTTTTAGCCAGTGTTTGGTGTTATCACTCAGTGTGGTGCATGATCGACAGTGTCAAAGGCTTTCGCCAGATCCAAAGTTACCACAACTGTACTTTCGCATGGCCTCGCGTGGTTGAGTCCATTGGCAATATGCGTAGTAACCTCACTTAAGACCGAGGTAGTGCGAAGCATGAGTTTTGCGGTTCTGCAAGAGAGTGTTCCATCCCACATTCTCTTCGCTTCCTGAATCATTGCTGCGTCTATTTCTGTTTTTAGCGTGGACAGAGAGGGACGTATGCATGATGCACTTACCTCAGCTTGGCTAGCGCCGGCTTTAGCGAGTGCGTCTGCTTCCTCGTTCTCTTCAATTCCTTTAATCAGAAATGAAGCAATGAACGAATATGTATATGTCTCCCCTACCTTTTATTTCAATGCAAATTTGTCTTCTAGTTTTGAATATAGTATCGTGCGGAAATTGTGTACACGCGGATCACACAAAACAACAAGTGTGTCAGTCGCTGTATTGTAACCAACAGAATGAACATCAAGCAAATGAATTAACTAAATTAGAGAAGTATAGCTTTATCAGCCTATGAAAGAGATGTCGAACTGAATATGTAGACACTTAAATTTTCCCTATGCATACTATCTACATATGTAAGCAGCTACTGTAATTCGAACAAAAAAAGACAATTGAAGCCATTAAAATTTTGAAATTATTTATCTCAGTTTATGAGATATTGAGGAGGTAAATTTTGAACATATTCTTCCATGGAAACGACTAAAAGAACTTCTATACAATTAATATATCGATCTTATAGCTTAGTACATGGGGTAAGATAACTGAAATTGTTAACATAATGATCTTCAGTTGTGCAGCAGTTTTATACGGGGACAATGAAAGTCGAAAGGGTCAAGAGGCTGGTCAACCAATGCCTCCTTAAATTTATATACTCAGATTCTTATTTTGAATTCTTATTTTTTCTAATGAGGCAATCTTATTTACTTCAGTCTCTCTCTCTCTCTCTCTCTCTCTCTATGTCTCCACCATATAAACAACAATAGTTCCTCATTTATTTTTATAAGAAATACTCAGCTTCAAATTGAACAAACAAACGACAAAGCGAGGGTGTTGTGTTGGTATATTTTTCTTTAAACTTAAATAAATAAACAAGTTCCATAGAATTTTTCAATCCAGAACATATCAATACTACATCAGTTCATAAGAACTCGTTGACTTTTATTTATTTGTTTTGAAGAAATTCGATCTATTAAACAACAAATGTAAGTTGAGAGTTAGCACGCGTTTCCAGACGAGTATTCATATGGAACATAATTTCATTAGAAGAACAAGTAGAAGTAAAAGTAAGGAGAAGTAGTAGAAGTAGAAGAATTTATATGCAAATTTTAATTATTTGGTTGTTTCTTTTTCAAAATTTAAAATAACACAGGCTTGCGATGAAAAAGCTTTTGGAATGTTTGTTCCCTCTGGGGCACCACAGCTGACTTTAATATATGCAGAAGTTGTAGCATTCTGCCCTCCGTCAGATAGTTAACGCTCCTTGGTACGTTCGTAATGATGTGATATCCACGGACCTGAGAATCCTCACTGTTTGTGAGCAGATAAACTTGCACACTAGCCGGTATAATGATCGGCTAAAGTCTCATGTCAACAGGCTAGCTAGCTGCTGCTTTGACTATAAATACCTCCAGGAGAAGGCTCAAGCGCCTTCACCCTGATGGCCTTTGGGTACACGGACGCCAAAGAGGACGTAGGCTTCGCTTTTAATTGAACCAGACATATATTAATTTAATATACTTTTTAGGCTTTAAGCCACACGTCAATCTCTCGCTTTTATCACATAAATTTTTAAGTTGATGGCTGATATGACTTTGGTTTTGTTGTTATTATAAAATTCTCGTCGTTTTATAACCGATGTTCGATAGTATTTCAAAGTAATCCAAAGCTGCAAACCAAACAATAAGTTTTCGTTGTTATATCCGCAATATCATTGCTACATTCGAATTCTACTCTAGTATACTCGTATACTTTGTTTAAAGAAGACTCGCTCGCTTGGTTTCATGGAAAATTTGTTTTATTATTTAAAGATTTCCTTTAAAACTATCAATAGATGTATATCGCAATAGAAATACACATACATACTGATTATGAAACTTGGAATATACCTTCTGCGCTAACTGTTGTCAGTATTTACATACATATTGTATTTACTGATCAAAAAAATCGGTTGAAATTTTTTGCCTACCTGAGGGAATGAAGGCTTAGATAACTGAATTCGGAACCTGATCAATTTTGATGTTCGCATATAGTGATGTGCACGTCATAGGAACAGGAGGTAATCACTTGGTGCCAGGTACGGATTATATGGTGAATGCATAAGAAGCTCCCGGCGAGTTTCTATCGATGTATGTGGCCTGGTGTTGTCCTGTTTGGAACCCAATTATTGTCTTATTGTTAAAAACTGGCCGCCCCTGGACGATTACTTCCTTCAGACGGTGTAATTGTTTGATTATAGGGGAGCAACTCATTATTTACCAGCAATCCTGACATGGCTACCGTTTGCACTGGGTTCACCGCTATTTGACAACGACAGTTTTCGCTTGAAGTTGTCGGAGATGGCGCACTCTTCATCTTTTCAGCAGAGGGATTTGCAGATGGAAAGTCGGTCCATGAGGTTATAAATGCACCCATACATCTTATGTATATGACGGTTGGACTTAATGATTTCCATTATTTCATGGACATTTTCGACAATTTTCCTTCAAAAGAACGTGGTACATCTTTGACATCAAAATTACAGGAATGGACTAAAATGGCCGCCACAATATTAGGACCATAAGCACTAAATAAATATGGGATATTTTCTCTTTACTGGTGTCTATTTTTGACTCCCACTCCAACAATACTGGGTCAAGCAATTACAAATCCACTGGTTAGGGGTTTTTTTTCGCGCTGCTTTAATACACTGAGAGGAATCTTTTTTTTTTTTTGTTGGGATTGTCGACTTTTCGGGGAGGAGATTTTTTTTTTTTTTTTTCATGCGGTCCAATTTGTTACGGGTTCTTCAAATGCGGCCCAGGAAATCAAAAAGGTTTTATAATAGAAGGATACAGGTAGAGATATCATTCCAAAGACCCACTCCTGAGCTTAGGTTAGGTGCGGTTATGCAGACCGCTTGCGTTTGTTTGCGATTTCACCCAGAAGCCTTAAGGCCCATTGTGATGCCTCTTAAAACGTTAAATGGTATGGGGATTGTGAGAGGGGAGGGGTAATTCACAACTGTCCAAGGTTGATCCCAGAGATTAGCTTCTTTCTCTAAAACCAAATTGAGGAGTCCACGAACAGAGTTTTCCAGGTCCCCCAAAGGATATTTTGCCAAACTACCTAACTTCTCGAAGAATGGGTTCCCGTAAAATCGTGTTCCCGTAAAATCTGGTTCGTCTACTAAGAAGAGCAGGGCAATCACAGAGAAGGTGTTGGATATTCTCCGGTTCCTCCTCATCTTCACAACTACAACAGAAGTCATGCTGTTCAGCCCGATGGTGCAGTGCCCCGTCATAACTCCCTTTAAAGTCAGAATCCTTTTCTTCTTGAAGTGTAGAAGCTCGGAGGTTCTCTTTGGTTGGACAGAGTGTCCTTGCGACAATACAGTTAGACTCATTTGCCCACTTTCTGCCTGCTAGATCTCTGGTTTTCCCTTCCAGTAATGGTCTGTAAATATCGGCAACTGATCCACCCACCCCTGAGCATAATATCCATAATTCTGATTGGTTATTGTGTTGTTATTATTTGGATTGTAGCGGCTGGCTTATTGCATCTAGGGTGGTAATCTTATCCTTGAGTTTAATAGTAGGTGGAGGTAGGCAATGGCAAAGGTGACAGATAAATGACAAATCTTTTTTGAAAGGTTCAAATTAGTATCGATCTCAGTAGACCATTCTCTGATTATCATATTCTGATTATTATATCATATTGAATTGTGTGAATTTTCTGCTGTGTGAATTTTCCAATTGTGTTTTTACGCTAACGAATCAATTGCGATATTTTAAAATATAAAAAAAAGAGCGAAAACAACAACGCACAACGGAAATGATGATTGTCCTATATTTTAATTTGTTTCTGGTCTTCCTGAACTTATGTTTATCGGTTTACCTTTATAAGACACATAAATTGGAAACTTTAAATCTAAAACTTTCTTGTTGTTTTCTACGCTAATTTCTCTTCTAGACCGTCGCGGTTGTACTTGAACGATACTTGCACCACTAAAAATAAACGACAGAATATGCACTAAATAAAACAGCAGCCAGCAAAGGAATCGTCACGGTGAAGAGAGGAGAAGAAGACAACAACAACAACAACAACAATAACAACAAACAACAATAAACAACACCAACAACAACAGCAGAAGTTGTGAAAGTGCAAAGTGCTGCGAGATAAAACACTCTTAACACAAAAAAAAAAAAAAAAAACAACAACGACAACACCAAGAATAGAAGAATAGTAGGGGGGCTAGCAAAAGAAATATACACAAAGAAATAATAACAACAGCTACAGGAAAACAGATAACAAAAACACATACATATATTGGTAAGATCGAGCCGATCCAAAACAGAAGACAAGGAAGGAATAAGAAAACCTACTACTAATATATATATATATAATACAAAACAAAAAGAAAGGAAAAGAAAAGGAGAAAAGGAGAAAAACAAAAAAAAAATTACTCTATCTGTGTTAATTGTTTTGATGATCATCAATGTTTTTGGGAGGAGGCGAGAATTTATAAGACAACTATAAACACAACAACAGCAATAACAAAAAACCACTACACAAAAGGATCAAAATATCAGGAAGAAAGTAGAGGAAAGGAAGAGGAGGGAAGTAGGAGGAGTTAAAGAAGTTCATCATCTGTGTTCTTCTTCTTCGTCATTGTTTCGCCATAAAAGTCTTACGTAAATTTATCATCGTCGTGTTTATTTGTTGTTGTTTATACTAGTACAACATAGATTATTTATTTAAAAAGGCGAAATCAAAAGATTAAAAGAAACCATAACCTCAAGAACGGCAAAAAAAAAAAAAAAAAAATTCTCTCTTAATTGGGAACCGAACTGAACTCAACCCGAAACTGAACTGAACCCGATTCAAAATAACAAACAAAAAAAAAAAAACCAAAATCAAATCAAATCGCATCGAATTGTCATCGAATCGGCTAAAAAGAGACACAAGTTTTGTTTGTTTATTTCGATGGATTTCTTCATCTAAAACTGATAAGGCGATTTGATCAAAAAACATAACAAAAAGAAAAAAACTAAGCAAAGCAAAGCAAAAGTAAATGGTAAGCAATTTATATTAATTAATATAATTAATTATTTCTTGATAAACAAAAAAAAAAACAAAACACACAACAAAACACCCGAAAAACCCAAAGAGATTAAAAGCAAACTAAACTGAAACTAAAACACTACAGTAAAGTAAAGTATATTAAGGACAGAACAACAACAACAAGCACAAAAAATTACAAGACGAACAGAAGAAGAAGGAATCAATGGCAATTAATGAATGAAAATTGTGTGTTTGAAGCCAAAAAAGAATGGATTAAGTTTTAATCTTGAAAAAGAAAAACAAACAACGTTTACTACTATTATTATATATTATAGATTATTATTTCATTATCCACTTGTCTTGTCTCTTCAACTGTCTAAACTCGTCTTGAGATCATTTAGCGATCGATCAAAATTTTGTGACCTCTCGTCGTCTTCTATCTTTCTCTTGTTTATTATACAATTGATTGACAATTTTACCTCCACTACTACTACAACTAATTGTGAGAGATTTGCTTTTTGTTTGTGTTTACTACTGTTTCCTGTTTGTGTTGGGTGTCCTTACAATTATCATCATCATCATCATCAGCAGCAGCAGCAACAGATTAGCAGCAACAACAACAACAACAACAAAATATAGTCAATAAATCTTAAAAACAAAACAAAAACAAAAAAAACAAATTTAAAAAATAAAGTATTTTAAAAAATTTACAAATTTTACAAATTTAAATTAAGCAAAAATTTAAAAACACAAAAAAACAAAAAAAAAAAAAAACCAACAAAAGAATCCTTAAAAGAAAAACAACAAAGCAAAGAAAAGAATTTTTATGAAAATAATGATAATGAGAACAGATGAATGATGATTAAGAATTAAAACAAAAAAAAAAAAAATCATCATTGTCGTCGTTGAAGAGGAGCGAGCTGAGCTGTCTCTGCAGAAGAGGAAAAAAATCTTAAAACCAAAAAAGGATAAATACCAAAATTGCCATTTTTTATTATTATTATTATAATTATAAATACAATTATGATTATATGATTAATTAACTAAAAAAAAAAAACATTTATTAAAAAAAAACCAAAACAAAAAAAGGAAAGGAAAAAACAAAATTATTAACATTGATTTTTAATGTGTAAAGTGTTTTCGACCTCATGATATTGTCGTCGTCGTTACATAAACTTAAAATCATTTTAAATTGATTTTGTTACTCTCTGTCGCTTTGTCAGTCGTTTAATTTAATTAACATTAAATTTGTGTGATTAAAAAATTATTAAAAAAATATTCCTAAATATATAAAAAATATCAGCAAAAACAAAAAAGATTTTTGGTGTACACAAAAGGAGTGTGAATGTGATTATATGAAAAAAATCAGTGAGTAGCGAAAGGAGAACAAGGCCCTGCAACAAGCAATAATAATAATCAAATAAAACACACTCAAACACTCACACACATAGAGAGGGATAAAGGAAGAAAATTATAATAATTCATCTAATAATATATACTTGGAAATAAAACACAACACAAATCCCTTTCCTCCCCACAAAAAAAAAAGCTTTAAAAGACTTTCAAAATAAACAAGAAATAAAAATTTAAATTTTCTTTGATTTTCTTTTGAATTTTGGGAAAGAAAAGATATATTTTCATCATCAACACAAAATATATCTTATCCTCCTACTACTGCAACTATAACATACAACATTTTTGTGATTCAAACTACTAATTAAAAAAAAAAAAAAAAAACTTAAACTACAAAATATTTATTTAATTAATTAATTAAAAAAAAAAAAAATTATAAACGTCGTCATAATATTTTTTAAAATATTTTTTAATTAAAAAAAAAAAGAACAATTTTTTGTTCATGGTGGTGGGTGGTGTGTTGTTTATGTGTTTGTGAGAATAAAATTCTTAAGAATCCTTAAAATACTTATATATATAAATCAATCAATCAATCAACCAACGAACACAACCCAGTTTTATTAAAAAAAAAAAAAAAAACAAAAAAAAAATCCTTTTGCCATAATTAAAACTAAAGCAACAACGTCAAACAAGAAAACTCTCTAAGTCAACAAAAAACAAAACAATTATTTTACAAATTTAATAAATTATTTAAATAATAAAAATTATAATAATAATAATAATTTAATTTATTTATGATTTTAAAAAAATAATAATTTATTTCTTAATCGAAGAAGCAAACAAACACCAACTCATCAACAAATCAACAAAAAATCAATACACCACAAAACAATACATAAAATAAATAAATTAAATAAACCCACACAGAAAAGAATAATATACACAACAAAATATTATAATATAATAAATAATATGATAAAATAAAAATAATATAAAATAATAAATAAAATTAATTTATATTAAAAGATAACAAAAAACCAAGAAGAGCAAAAGGAACAGGACAGACAATTCGGAGAAGAATCCCCCCCGAAGCTACAAAGAACGGAACGCGCGATCCTCATACTAAACTCAATCGGAACCTAACACGCTTTGTTTTTCCAACGAATTTCAACAAATTTTTACCACAATTTCTCCAACACTACTACAATTAATACTACTTCTTCATCAACTCTCCATCAACAAACATATTTATATTATATTATATATTAGATTATTATTATCATCATTATACATATATACAACTACTACGTACTACTACGGATACGATACTTTATTGGATTGTAACACTGCTAACTACGATTATATTATTATTATATCTATATCTATATAAAAACCAATTCAATGATTCATTGATCGACAAGTCAAGAAACAACATTTAGCATTGCTCATCATACTTACAAACCAACCAACCAACCAACCAACATATTATACATCATCAATCATCATATATATTAAAATAAAAAAAGGCTAAAAGAATAATCAATATATATACAACATATATATAGACTATATATGTGTATATAGGATTTCTCCCTATAAACAAACAAACAAACAAACAAACAAATAAAACAAACGGCGAAAGACTTTAACTTTATAATACTTAAAAACAAAATACAAATACTAAAAAATATACATCATATATAGAAAAGTAAAAACAACGTCGTTGAGCAACGTAACCAAATCAAATAAAACGCCATATAAAATATTTATAGATATTCGTTTATCGATTGTATCTATATAAATATAAAACAAAAACAAAAACAAAAGAAAAACAAAACAAAACATATATATATCAAGATTATATAGTATATAGTAGTAGATTATTAAAAGGACGGAGTTCCCGAACATATAAGCGCACAATCTTCAATCAAATCCAAAACCGAATTCAAAACGAACGAACATCAAAATTTTTCTTAAAATTAAAGGAAAGAAATCAAACGTCATTGGATCATATTGAATTGGAACGGAACAGAACAGAATAAAAGTGAGAGAGCACAGGAGGTGTTGCTGCTACTATATAGAAATTGATCGAATTATTATATTATCATCGTTGTCGTCGCCGTCTCTGTGTTGTCTTGTTGTTGTTTTTATTACATTTGTGATTTGATAAATCGTCAATCACACATAATCAATCACCACACCACATATAATCAAATCAAACAAAGGAGTCAAGAAAATAGTGTGTGTTTTAAAGAAAATGTCATCATTAGAGGATCATGTTATTGCTGCAGCAAAAGCAGCAAATGGTTGTAATGCGAGTGGAGGTGGTGGTGGTGGTGGTGATGAACAATCATCGCTTCACTCATTAGTAGTGGATGAACGTTGTTTGAGTAAACTAGTCGATGTTGATATTATCGATGCTGTTGTTAATTCATGCAATACATCTGGTCATGCCTCGGGCAGTGAATGCTCCAATAGTGCTAAAAGTTGTGGCAGCAATAGTAGCAGTACCAGCGGTAATTGCTCTAATAATAGCATAAGCAGCAATTGTGATGCTGTAAGCATTTCATCAGTTTCGGCAGCTTCATCGTCCTCGTCATCATCATCGGTATCAGTATCAGCATCATCGTCGCCATCATCATCATTGGCGGCAGTTAGCAGCGGTGGTGGTGCCGCCTCTGGTGGTAATGGAATTTCAAAAGTTGGTGGCATTAATGGTGGCGGTGGTTCCTCATCATCAGCATCATCAGGTATTATGATGGGTGATATTGATTCTTCATCATCATCGGACATGATAAATAATACATACGATTTGAAGAATGGCACCGAATTGGATTCCCTTGATGATTCATGTTCTTTGGACAAAGATAACGATTGTATATGCAAATTGTGCAAGTAAGTTTAAAATATCAATTAATTTAATAATTTGAAATTAATCGTTTTGTTTTGCAGTTCAAGTTTGGTCTCACCACGCCTTCTAAGCTGTTTGCATGTCTTTTGTGAGTCATGCTTACAGGCGCTTATTACCAAAGAGGAGAAGGGTCCAATTGGCGCTTCATCGCCATCAGCTTCATCGACTTCATCGGCATCATTCGATAATGGTGATGTAGTAAATGCTACTAACAGTGCTGGTGGTGGTGGTGGACGTTATCAAACTCTGATTGAGTGCCCAACATGCAAGCAATTGACACCAGTAAGTAGAATCTTTAATGAATGTTCTTACATAGTTTATTATTTTATAGATGATTTTGAGGAAAATCATAGGTGGATATGATTATTTATTATTATAGACCTCACTCTCATATAGTCTTCTCAAAATTTATTTATATTTCATACTAGCGTACGAACGGCGACAAATGCCAGATATCAGATATGCTTCCCTTCTTAGCATCACTATATATTCTCTCTGTTACAGTTTGAATATCAACAAAGAACACAGTTTAAATATCATATGTGAGCACAGTTTGAGTGGCACCTGGCGCGAATATTTCAGTTAATCCCAAAAATAACCGGACTTAGTTTTATTTATATAGATAGATATAGCCCATGACACTCTGTGACAACGTAGCAATCTACTGGTGAAATGATTTTTAAAATTGAATGAGTAGTTTCGAAGATTACCTCTAACATCCAAACAAATATTATCTCTTGTACTAGAATCATTTGGAAGAACAAAGTCTTATATAAGAGAGCATACAAATAAGAATAAGAATATGTGGGAGGGCAGTATAAGATTATGTAGAGTAGGTCATTTTAAGAATATATATATAAGGAGGGCAGTATAAGAATATATAAGGAGGGCAGTATAAGAATATGTGTGAGGGCAGTATAAGAACATGTATGTGATAAGTGTTTTATAACCCTACAATGTCCTATTAAGAAGCCTTTCTGAGACTGATACGGGGAGGAGGATAAATTTTCGAGTTAGTACCACTAGTATATCTCTTGAGTTCTTTTGCGATATTTAGAAGGCAGGAAGGCATTTCCGTCTGTATGTATGCAAACTATTCCCTCAGTTTTTGAGCTAGAGAGCTGAAATTTGGCCATAAGTTTCTTTTTACCATATTCTGCACATTTGTCGGAATCATCCGAATCGGACCACTAGGAAGGTACCTCCCATACAAACCCCAATTTAAATTAATATTCTTATTAGATGAAGTTGTTGTATAACATGTGTGTTCTTCTTATTTTTAGGTTGGCTCAAAGGGTGCCCAATCTCTGACATGTGATTATATACTTACGAATATCTTGGATCTCTCGAAGCTCGAATCTGAACGTATGCCATGCACAGCATGTAAGGGCAAAGAGGACGCAATTTCGCGTTGCAATGAATGTCAGAATTTCCTATGCAACGGTTGCGATAATGCACACAAGTATATGCGTTGCTTTGAGAATCATCATGTTGTGCGTTTAGATGATTTACAAAAGAGCATCAATGACAAGCCATTGGCCATACATAAGCCAATCCTCTGTAAGAATCATGCCCACGAGAATCTCAAATTTTATTGTTTTAGTTGTCATACACCGGTTTGCCATGAATGCATCATTACGGATCACAAAGGTAATGAGCATCATTATGATACAGTTAGCACAGCTGAGTATGCAATGCGTGGTGATATGGAGAATCTAGTGAAGCAATCAAAAGATAAGGTAAGCCGGCTAATTGGCTGATCCAGCCAGCAGCATATATTGAAATAGTAAACAAAAATTTTATTTCTATTTTTTTTTTCATCTTTTTTTCCTGCATTAGCTTAAATATTGTGATGATGCTGCAACTGATCTGAGTAATGCCCTCACTGAGCTGCAATCTCAACATGATTTAGCTCGTGACTTAATCAAGGATGCCCATAAGAACTATAAAAAGCTATTGGATAAGATTTGCGAAGATCGTCTTAAGGAACTCAATCGTCTTCATTCTGATCGCGAGCTAAAAATTATGGATATGATGCAAAGTATTGAAAATACAATGGGACGTTTTCGTGGTACTTGTAAATTTGCTAGTCGTGTCCTTGATCAAGCCAACACGGTTGAGTTTTTATTGTTGAAACCGGTCATTAATCAACAGTTCTTCAATTTGATTTCGTCTATGCCGAAGCATGATATAAATTATTCATTGAATTTTGAGACAAATGCGGATAGTTTTGAGCATTTTGCAAAAGAAGCTTTTGGTCATTTCCGTACAGAATCGACACCGAAATCTGGATCAGCAGCTGCTTCTCAATTGAAGGAACAATCGAATAATGTATCGCCAACTTTGCCCGCATTACGTCTAAGTGGTGGCATGCCCAATTTTAGTCGTATGGGCTCTGGACAATCGACAATAAGTCCAATTTCTTTGCAATCATCGGTTCAAAGTTCGTTTGAAAGTGACAACAATCAAATGCTCACACCAAATTATGGTGGTTTAATGGTGTCACTTGATTCACCACCACCACCACATGGAAATAATGTTATACAGCAGCAGCAGCATCAACAACAACAACAACAGCAGCAGCATCATCAACAACAACAACAGCAGCAGCAACAACACCATCAACATCACCAGCAAATGCAGCCACCACCTTCTCCATTGGTGTCATCGTCGGCATCACAATTGCAACAACAACAACAGCAACATCTTTTGCAACAACAATTACAATCGCAATTATCGCATCCACCACCATCAATACAACAACAAGTGGTTCAACTTGCTGCCCAGAATGTTGCTCAGCAACAGCAACAACAACATCAACAACAACAACAACAGCAGCAGCAGCATCAACAGCAGCAACAGCATCAGCAACAACAACAACAACATTCGCCACATGCTAATGCCATGGGTTCACTTAATGTTCCACCAGGTCCTTCTGGTGCTCCTGGTGGCAACAATGCTTCCAACAATATGAATGCCATTCTTAATAATGGCAACAATGGTGGCGGCGGTGGTGGTGGAGGTGGTGGTGGCGGCGGAGTAAATGTAAATAGCGTTAATGCCGCCGGCAATGCCAACAGCTCAATGAACAATGGTCTCAATGCCATCAATGGACCCTTAAATGGCTTAAATAATTTGAATGGTCTCAATGGTCTTAATTCGTTATCGATTAACAGTGGCCATAGCTCAAGTGCTAGCAGTGTTAGTGGTCCACCACCAACATTCAGTATGTTGGAATACAATCTATCACGTTTGGCCAGTCTTACAGAAAGTACTGGCGATAATCTACACGAAGCTTTAGCTGTAAACACACCAACAGCTGTGCCACCACCAACAAACAGCGCTGGCGCTGGTCTTCATTCTGGCAATGCTGGTGGTGGTGGAGGCGGTGTTTTGGCAGGTAGCAACAATGCTGGAAATTCCACACAGCCTATAACATTGGCCGATATTCTTTCTGGCGATCAACGTGCATTAAACAATCTACAAGCGCTCGCTAAACTTGGAATGAACAATAATGGTTCGTATAAAAATAGATTGATTTTAATTGATTTCATATAATGAATTCATTCAATTTATTATACGTTTATGCGTAATTTCATTACCGTTTTAAAAATTGTTTATTATTTCATTTCGTTTATTGAATATTATTTCATTGAATGATGTGAAGAAAAAGGTTGGTTCCTTTCAGTATGAATCTCTAGTCATCATTTCTGCTTGTCCTAGTTAACATAGATAGACTGGCGATTGGGTATCCTAAACCAACCCACAGTATCGACAAAGATTCAAATCCTTCCCCAGGAACAAATTTACCAGTTACTGACAAGATCTTCAAAGAAATCCAGTCTTTCCGATTTCCTTGGTATCAAGTTAACATAGTAGTTTATAATAAATATTCCTTGCAGTTTCCCCATGCTAAATACTTACTAAAAATAAAATAAAGGTCTAACAATGAGATTTAAGTTCTCGAATAATGTATTTAGTAGAAAAAAAGAAAAACCTATTTTGGAGATCCAATTTTCATAGTTCTCTGAGAATAAAAATCTTTAGATAATATGTAGATGATATACATAGGTATGGATGTCTTCTACGAAAAAGTTTAGGTTGCCTTCATTACCTCACCTAGAGTTCTTTGTAATTGAATAGGTATATGTAAAGTCTTTCCCTCGAGCTAAACCAAAAAGAAGTGTTCAAGAAACAGAGGGCCGAAGAAATTTCTAATTCTAATTTCTAACGAAAGTCCTTAAAAATATCCTTAAAACAAGTACAAAATTTTAACAAAAGAGAAAACAGACTTTAAGTAAAGATAACTCAAAAACTACTGGTCAGATCTTAATCAAATTTATATGTGGACAACATGAAAAGCGCAAGCTTTCAAATAAGAGAAGAATCATCAAAAGCTGTTCTCCTAGAAAAAAGTTCTAAGGTAACATACATACATAAAACATAAAAAAAAAATTACAGTCGAGTTGGTAACCTCCTCCTTTTTTTGAAGTCTGTTAAAAATGGTTCTTAGGTTAGGTTGTGTCTTGGGCCCAAAAAAAAAGAAACAAAGAAAAGAGCATTTCATAGTAATTCAGGCTGACTTTCTAGTTGTCACAGCACTTGTTTAGATTTTATGTTAGGGGTGTTGAGAAGAGAAGTGGAAAAGATAGAATAGGATTGGACACAATTGGATAGGATAAAATATGATATGATCGTATAGACAGGTTATGCTGTTCACTTACATATGTAGTAGTCATACAGCCCATTGTGATGTCTGCCTGGTTTGGACTCCTCTGGCAGCTGCATTGTTCGTTCGTGTTTGACCTTACCTACATGGAGGTGGAGGCAATAACGATAGTCTAGGTTACCTTCTTGTCGGCATAGTACTTAGTTTTCTTACACCTACAATAGGCCCCCTTACTGGAACAAGGTGGCTATACTATATATTAGCAAGGAGGGAATATTGTTTATTTTTTAGTCAATTTAATTGAATTATAAGTTTGATTTTTTTTTTATTCAAATTTTTTGTTGCTTTTTATAATTAATTTCTTTTATTTTTAATTTTTTTTTTTTTAATTTATTTTGCATTTGGTTTGTGTTTTGAACCAACAACATCAATCAACAACAACAACAACAATCAACAACAACAACAATCGACAACAATATATCGATAATGGTCAACACTACCAACACCTTTTTGCCATCAATTACCAACAATCAACCATCAATGATAACAATAATCCTCCCGCTTACATTGTAATGAAACAATCAAATAATGTTGACTACATTGACTACTACTCTTAACTTACTATCTATATATATATATACACACACACAAACACTTACTATATAATAGACGATCTCACCAATAACGAACTCTTAACAAATGGACATTCATCGTTCCTTGATTGTATTTTACCAGATTTCTGCCTACCCGCAACCACTTCGCCCAGTTTACAATCATTGAATTCGATTGTCGGCAATGTGGATGACATGGGCTTAAATAATTTCCATGCGATTGCTCCGCCAGGCAGCACAAATGTTGTGACTGGTCGCAATAAGGCTACACCAATGCAAATCCGTTGTAAATTTGGTTCACTTGGCACGGCCAAAGGACAATTTAATTCACCACATGGTTTTTGTCTTGGCGTCGATGAGGAAATCATTGTGGCCGATACAAATAATCATCGCATTGAGGTCTTCGATAAAATGGGTACATTGAAATTTCAATTTGGTGTTGCTGGCAAAGAAGAGGGTCAACTCTGGTATCCACGCAAGGTTGCTGTTATGCATAACAATGGTAAATTTGTTGTATGCGATCGTGGCAATGAGCGTTCACGTATGCAAATCTTTTCAAAATGTGGACACTTTATGCGAAAAATTGCAATTCGGTAAGTAATAAATAGTCAATACTATGTACAAACAATAGTACAATAAGAATCAATAAGTACATATAATATTAGGGGTAGAATGAAAAATATTGTAATTAATTGCTGTTTTTCGTACCATGATCACTTCCCTTCTTATCAAACTTTAATTATTGAAATCGGTTCAATATATTTTGCGCTACATAAAAAAATGGTAAAAAACTGCCTGGATCTCAACAACAACACTTAGACACATCCAGGTGACCCCATAAGTACAACATAACAAATTTCATCAAATTCGGTCCAGCCGTTTAGGAGAAGAAGACTCAAACATATCCATACACTAAAATTTCACATATGTATGTACTAGCATTCCCAGCGCGCCATCTCGACAACAGCGAGACGAAAAAAATAAGTATGCAAAAACCTTCTCCATGAAAAAATATATATGTATATGTGCCAACTTTCATGGTGATTGGTCAAACGTTGTCAGAGTCCATCACCGTCAAACTATTTTCCTAGTCCTATTTTATATACTTATATACTATAAGAAGAAACGATAAAGATAGACATTTGATATTCGGAATATCAATGATTTAGTCAACTGATTTTTTGAATTTAATGTTTGTTTCTACTTGGATCTCGGGGAATCCCAAATCCAAATTAATGGTTTGTCGACAAAACATACATTTATGTGGAGTCTCGCATGTTTTGTGGTCCATAGTTTATTAATAAGCCAAATGTTTGTTGAAATTGTCTATGGTGATTTCTTTAATCTCTTGCTCTCCTTCAAACTCCTCATCCTCCAATTAATATAATGGATTTTTCAACAATCTTAAATGGACTCGGGGCATAGCAAGTGCTGGTGAAATGACTCAGTCTGTCGTCAGTCTGTCGCACCTTTTAGATTTTCTATGGGCTTATTGACCCACCTTTCTGTATCTTACTAAATAAATATTACTAAATATTATTATGATGTTTCTTCCTTCTCTCCCTCTTTAGTTATATTGATATTGTTGCTGGATTAGCGGTTACCGCAAAGGGACACATTGTTGCTGTTGATAGTGTATCACCAACAGTCTTTGTCATCTCTGAAGAAGGAGAACTTGTACGTTGGTTCGATTGCAGTGATTATATGCGTGAACCATCAGATATTGCTATCAGAGGTAAATAATCTATTAATTAATAATCAATAACAAAAATATCATCCAATACTTAATATTAAACTATGCAATGCATTTTTTATTCTTTCTTCCAGATAATGATTTTTATGTATGCGACTTTAAGGGACATTGCGTTGCAGTCTTCCAGGAAGATGGTACATTCCTTTATCGTATTGGCAATGAAAAAGTAACATGTTTTCCAAATGGCATCGATATATCGAATGCTGGTGATGTTCTCATTGGTGATTCACATGGAAATCGTTTTCATGTTGCTTGCTATTCTCGTGAAGGCATTTTACAATCAGAATTTGAGTGTCCACATGTCAAGGTAAGTGCATCTCACTGGTTAAGACCAACCCCATTCTTACCCCCTAGCCCATATGGTATTGATTATATTGTACTTACAACAATATAGAAAGAAGAACATGATGATGTTACAGTTCAGAAATTATTTGTTTTCTATTGTTGTCCTTATAAATTGTTGCTATACAAATGAAATGAGTTTGGTGATTGCTATAATCCTTTGGTAAATATAAGCAACAGTATACATATATTATGTTTTGTTATAATACATACATATATCATGATATCTGTACATCTGTTTTAATATAATGCCAGAGAGATGGTTGGGAACCTTTAAGTCCACAACAGAAACTTTCAATTTCATTGTAACTAACTTTCCTTAACACAGCAACACAGGAGCAGACAGAAGACGATTGGATCATTATTGTATTCAACAAGAGTTGTGAAATTACCTTATGGGACTACAACAAATTAAGAGTGTCCTTATGATGGACCTGCTCCTGCTCTCTGACATCCTTGAACTTGCATTAAATAGCCTGATTTCCATTTATTTTTATCTGTCTGTTTACGGTTTTTGCTCAAGGTCTACACATATTTGAACGACTTCTTTGCATTATTGTCTTAAAAAACTTAACAATTTTAACAATGAATCTGCAAATGTTCGACTGATTCTATCATTTCCCTCCCTCCCCATTAATAAATCAAATCAGATGATGATGGAACATGTTGGATGGATGGTGATTTGAAATAGCATTTATTAAAATCTTAAAGTCAAGGAGCAGGATTGTTGTTATCAATCTTAGTCAATTCTAGACACAATACACAGATCAATAAAGCGAACACTGGACAGTTAATAAAAACAAGAACAACAACGTAGTTTCTAAGTAATGAATGCAGCAACAATAATTTCTATTTTGCACTGTTGCAGTTCTGCTTGCACTTGATTAGTCGTCTAGACTAGACTTCAATTGCCAAAGGATAGCCGACAGAATCGAATGCAAGTCGTCTCGTTATGTTATGACATGCGAAATCGCAACACCTGTTGCTATTCGATATTCAAATCCCACAAAAATCATCAGTAAAATATCTAGGCATGAATTTGGATCACCAACTTACGACGTCTAAGTATGTTAATGCTATAACAGCTACATTTAAAAGTAAAATGTGAAAACTACAATGGCTTTTACGACCCGGTAACACTCTCAATCTCGCTTCCACGCTTACGCTATATAAGGCTTTAAACATACCATGGCTTTGGGGACTATATGCTAATCCCACAATTAATTGCATTCAGGCTATGCAGAATAAATGTCTTCTGCAGATTACGGGTGCGCCTTGTTAAGCGTGTTTTAATACTCCGTGCACTTGACATCCTACCAATCGAAGAGCAAATTAACCGTCACACTAGCCGCTATAATGATGCTTTACATGTACAAACTATAGCTCTCAACTCGAATAATTGCCAGAGAAGGTTAAAAAGGCTCCACCCTTCGGATCTAAGTCATAGATTTAAGAATGTATTATGTATTATCTAACCTAGTTTTAGTTACTCTCTGACAATGTTATCAAACCTATCTCTTCAGTGTGTTCTTCTAATGCTTGTTTGGAATTCTCAAATAAGCTCATATATATGTATCTAAAAAAAAAAATGTTATAACATGACTTCACTTGCAATAAGAACACCGACAAGATGGGTGATGCTATGATACACGATCTTATGATTACAAAAATTGACACAAAACAATGTTTTCAGATTTCTTATCCTCTGTCTGACCTTTGTCCAATTGAATTGCTTGTGGTTTCACTGATTGATTCGATGATGTTTATGTAAAAGTTTCCTTTAATAATAATTTGTTTTTCTTTTTTTGTTTCTTTAAATTTTTTAAGGTTTCTCGTTGCTGCGGTTTGAAAATTACATCAGAAGGTTATGTGGTTACCTTGGCTAAGAATAATCACCATGTCCTTGTGCTTAATACACTTTATGTTCACTGATTGCAAATGAATTTGCATAAGGGTGGAGGTAGTGGAGGTGGTGGTGGTGGTGGTGGTAGTGGTGGTGGCGGCGGAGTAGGAGGTGGAGTTTTTCATGGAAGAAGAGTTGGAAATAGTCATGGGAACAATGCTGCTGGCTATACTAACCACAATAATATTAACAATACATCAACAAAATACTCAATAAATAAATATCATTATTATGGTGGTGTTCATCAAAATAATAATAATAACAATAACAGAACAACAACAACAAATACAGGAGCAGCAGCAGCAACAACAATGAAAAGTGCTCACAATTATAATTATAAACATCAACATCAATATCACCAACATCATCAAGCGCATCGTCATTATTATTAAAAAAAAAAAAAAACATAATCAAAAAAAAAAACAACAACATCAACAGCAAGAACAACAAGAGCAATTACAACAAAAAACGACATTTTATTATTGATGATGATAATAAAATAAATACAAAAACAAATGGAAAGAAAAGAAAAAAAAAAAAAAAAAGAAAAGACAAAACAAAAGACAAACAAGACACGACACAAGAAGAGACAAAATTATCAAAGTTAAACAAAAGTTCAATTGAAGTTCAGCAAAGAACGAAAAAGAAGCAACAACTTCAATTGATAACAAGAACAAATAACAATAAGCAATAATAAAATTAACAGGAACAACAACAAAAAAAAAGAAAAGAAAAAAACTAAAACAATAATAAATATATAAATAAATAAATTAATTAATAAAATTAAATAAATAACTATAACAATAAGAAAGTACATAATCGAATACGTGAAAGAAGAAAGCAACAACTAAGCAACAACTAAGCAACATCAGCAGCAAAAGCAGCAAAAAAGAAAATTAGTATTAAGAACATAATAGCCTAGCCCCCCCCAAACAACAACAACAATAAGAAGAAGTCGAAGAAGAAGAAGAATAAGAGAAAAAGAACATTATTGAAACAAAAACCTAGAATTTTTTGAATTTTTCATTTTATGATAAATTTCCCCAAATAATTTTAAGTAGGGGATACCAACACAACACAAACAACATCAATAAGAACAAAAACTAAGCATTTTAAAAACAACAATAACAACAACAACAACTATAGCAATTAAAGCAACAAAAGCGCCTAAACAAAAAGAAAACAAAATCTAAAAAAATTGTTAAAAATTTATGATAAAAATTATAATTAAAAAATAAAAAATACAAACGGACAAATATACGAAAATTATTAACACTAAAAATATAATAAAAAAATGCAAAATATCAATAAATAAATAAATAATTAATAAGAAGAATTGTTCATTAAATAATATATATAAAAAAAAAAAATAAATAAAACAAAAATAATATAATATAAAATAAAATAAAAGAAAATAATATAATACAATTAAAAAAAAACAAGGGAAAAAAATTATATGAAATATAAAAAAAAATATTATTTTTGTATAAATGATGGATGGTTCCCACTCATATCTTCCTTCCCCTTAGGCCTTATGCATTTTACCTTTCCTTTCCCTTCCCTTCCATTCCTGCATTCCTTTCCTTTGCCCTTGTTTAAACAATGAAAACTAAAAACAATTTAAATAAAATTGAAAACAAAAATTAAATTTTATTTTCTTTTAAAATTAATAAAAAAAAAATAATAATATTCAAAAACAAACAAGCGTCACGCACATAAATAAAATATTGTTTTTTTTGTTAAGTTGTTTAAAAAAAATTCTAAAAAATTTATTTATGCATAAACAACAACAACCACAACAAAATAAACAAATAAAAACAAAAAAATTCAAATTTCAAAACCCCACAAAAATAAAAAATATTAAAATATAAAAACAAAGAAAAAAACACAAAAAAACAAAAATGAAAGACAGGAAGAAGGTTCATATACAAAATATAAGAAAAGAAAGACAAAGAAAAAAAAAAATAGAGGAAAGCAAAGGAAAGAAAGAAAAGTAACTAAAAATAATATAAAAAAAATTAATTTTGATCTCTTAAAAAAAATATATATAAATATTTTTCGACTTTTTGAGCTCTTTTAATTTTATAGTTTAATGATGATGATGATGATGAATGAAGAAAAAAATCATACAAATTTACATAATAAACATAACATACACACACTCTCACACACATAGACACAGACAATTACATAAATGAACAAATAAATAGTACACAATAATAATAAATTTAATTAAAAACCAAAAACAAATATAAAATATTTTATATACTCATACATACATATGAACACATACACACACAAAGTCAATCATGCTTGAATCAATGAAACATGATATAAATAAATTTGGCTTGATTCGGATATTAATTTTGATATTTTTTGACTCAAGTAAAATTTATCGATATCGTTGTTGATTGCTTCTAGAATGATTGACAATGGATGGGCACACACACACACACTCAATCAGAGACATAGAGCTGTTACACACACAAAGACAAGTAGGCTGCTAGACATACACGACAGATTCGTGCTAGACAAATATTTTCAACTTCGTTCTTATTTTGCACCGACTCGGCAAGCACATTTCAATACAAATACAAAACACACGACGAAACCGAACAGAAACGTCGGTCGTTCGGCTAAAAACGTCGGCAGCGTCTGTGGTACAGCAGACGAAGCTACCGCGTAAGCGTCGCAAGTTTCTTGCCTACAAGCACATGCCTTCGGCTTGTATTCTGCCCAAAAATCTTTCTGTGTGGATGCGCTCTAAGCGTCGTAAGTTTCTTGCCTACAAGCACATGCCTTCGGCTTGTATTCTGTCGACAAATATTTCTGTGTGAATGCGCTCATACACACAGATACACAGAGATGTGCAGCAAACAATAATAATCATGTTTATGATAATAAAGAGGAAGCTGGTATGCATACATACATATACTGTAGTTCTCAAGAAAATCATTAAAAACAATAAGGAACGCAGTACTAAGGAAGACGGAAATAATTCTATTATTATTTTTGGCAGTATACTAGTGTGCATCAGCTTAACAAAAGATATCCTTGACCGTAAATCGTGCCTGCTTTGTTCTTTTAAATATTATAGAACAAAATATGTACTGCCGAAATATAGGAAATGAAGAATTTACAATACAAGAAGTACTCTTAGACACCAAACATTCAAAAGGTCTACATTTGCTGGACAAAGCGTATGTTAAGAGTGTTAATCTCAAGACAAAAAGAATATAGAGGAGATTTCTAGAGTTTATGTAAATGAATAGAAACTTTCACGAAGTCGCTACTTTTTCGTGTTTGTGCCTCTGATAAACACACACACACACTGACACACACATATACACAGCTACATACACTATGGCACTAAATAAAAAAATAACAAAAACCTGAAAGAAATATAAGAAAAGATTAATAAAAACCTACTATTTATTCATAAATAAAATTATTTCTAATAAAAATAAAATTAAAAGAATATCAATGGAAGAGTGGTAGACAAGAAGAAGCAACAACAACAACAAACGACGACGTGACACATAAAAAAAAAAAACAAACAAAAATGAATTGAAATTTAATTAAAAATGAAATAAGTTTTGGTTGATTTAATGATGACAATTGATGACAAAATTGATGATTTAAATGAATTAAATTGAATTGATGATTTTATTGTTATTATTTAATTATTTATATAATGTGAATTGAAAGAGATATTGGAGGCGGTTTTAATGTGTAAACATTTTTATATTAAAATTTGTTGAATTTTTTTTTTTTATTATTTTTTTTATATATGTTTAGTAAACAAATTTTTAAAAACAATCACATCATCAACAACAAAGACAAAGAGAAACAAAAAAAAAAAAACAATTTACTAATGATAAAAAATTATATATATGAATTTTATTTATTTTTATTAAAGAATTTTTTTTTTTTTTTTTTAAATGTGAAAACAAAATACAAAACTTTTATTCCTCTTGCTTATTTATATATATACAAAACATAAAAAAATATTAATATATATATATATATAGAATATTATATGTATAACACTATATAAAGAAGAAAAAAAAAAACTATTTTACATATATACAAAATATATTATCTAAAAAAGAAAAAAAAAAAAAAAAATTAAACTAAATATTTCCCGTTGTAATACGACAAAAGGCTGGTTTTACTCCCAAGACATTATTTTTGTTTTTTTATTAAATTAATATTAATTAATTAATATTTATTATTACAATTATTATTAGTTATACATATATTATTATTATTATTATTATTACTACTATGATTATTATGATGATGATAATTCTGATTCTTATTCTTATAATTATATTATTATTATTATTATGATTATTGTAAAACAAAAAAAAAAAAAAATAAACAAAAAACAAATCATTTTACAATATTTATTATTATATATAAAAAAGAAAAACAAAATGATAAACAAAGAAACCAAACTATCAAGAAAAAATATTTATATATATACACACACACTTAATTATTAAATTTAAAATTAAGTGAAACAAACAAACAAATATATAAAGATATTTATATATACAAAATAATTATATTATATTATATTTATATACCATATAAGTACATGTATATTGATTATTATTATTATTATTAATTTTTTACATTTGTTGTTGTGTTTTAAATTAAATTAACAGCGAAAATCTGTTTTTTGTTTTCGTTTTCGTTCCTTTTTTTTTATTTTTTTTTATTTTTAATTTCTAATTTTATTATTGTTTTTATACACATACATACATACTATACAAAATGAATACATATTACGAATAATAATAAAAAAAAAAAACAAAAAACACCTCAACAACGACATTACATAATAAAAAAACAAAATAATAATAAATAAATATATTTATACATTTTTCTTATAACATTTTATTTAATTTTTTAAGATGATTTCATTTATTAATTTGGGAAAATTCCAAATTTTCTATTAAACTATAATAATTTTTAGATTTTATGAAATTTTTTTATATGATTTTTGTAATTTTTGATAATTTCAAAATTTTAAACAATTTTTTTTTTTAAAATGAATTTTTTAATTATTTGGAATTTTTATATAATTTTTTAATGAAATTAAAGTGTAGAAATTTCGAAAATTTGCTATTAAATCATTAATTTTAATACTCATGTGCCCGGTAGTAGTATGCAAAAATGTGTAAAAATTTATAAAATTTTTCTTCAAATTTATGCTCATGTCATTCATATTTTCCAATTAAGATTGAAGTAGTAAGCACATTCACATATCTTGGCTACAAACTGACAGCAGACAAACTCCATGAGCGTAACAATTGAATAAAAGAATACAAGCAGCCAGTAGATCTTACGCATCACTCTTCAAATCAAAACTGCTTAACAGATCCTGCAAACTAATACTGTATAGGACAGTGGTGCGACCAGTCTTGTGCTATGGAGCGAAAAAGACAAAACAAAATTGCTGACTTTCGAAAGTAAAATACTCCGAAAAATCTTGGTGGTTAGGCCATGTAACAAGAATGGACGAATCAAGAGCGCAAAGAAAAATTCTAGATGTGAAGTCATTCAACGACAAAGCAAGGGGAAGACCAAGATCAAGATGGATGGACGAACTAAACGAAGACCTAAAGAACTACAACTGGAAAACTGGAAAAGGGTGGCAAAAGATCAAGTAACATGGAGGCATATTGTTTGTTCATCAGGCCAAAGCTCACAAAGAGCTGTAGCGCCAAATGATGATGATGATGATGGTGCACTACCACCCATTTGACCGACTCTATGCATTGCAAACTGTTTTTTTTTTTTGCACTAACTGCTGATCTTCTGTGTATTATTTTGTATTGTCAACGAACAGGATGCATGGGTTGTGTTTATGAATCAAAGTTGCATCAGGAACAGAACTATGACCGATAGCCAGAAGCACATGTTATCAGCATGCAAAGCAACGCTAATTAGACAACTACTATATGTAAAAACAGCGCACACAATTTGCAATTATTGTGAAATTCAAAATAATAGCACACACACACCAGTATATAAACGGTCGCTTAAACATACAAAAACATACGTTTTGACTAATTTTGAAATCAAATTAATTTGATTTGAGTAAAGAAGAAGTTATGTGACTTTCAATACATTTTGTATGATGATCATCCGGCTGCATGATGATCGTTTTGAAAAGTGTTGCAATTCTTTTTTTCCATGTCAATGATTTTTAGGAAGCTACCGCCTTCAAGGCTTTGGTTGCAGTTATTGTAGGCATTTTTCTTTATTTGCAAAATTACTGCAATTTTAATCATCCGGGCACATGAGAAATTTTATATATTTGTATAGATTTTTGGAAATTTCAAAATTTGTGAAATATTTAAAAACATGAATTTTTAATTCTTAGGAATTTTTGAATTTTGAAATATTTCTTAAATTTTTTATAATTTTTTTCCATTGAATTTTAGAAATTTCGAAAATTTGCTTTTATAAATTAATTTTGAATTTCTTTGATTACTGGTTAGGAACTTGGTATAATTTGCTTTTAAAAAATTAATTTTAAATTTTATGTGTAATTTTTCAAATTTTAAATTCAAAGATTTTATATACAAAAAAAAAAAAAAATTATAATGACAATGACAATGAAAAATAATTTGGTTTCCTTATTTTTGCTGTTTTTTTTTTTTAAAGTTTTGTTATAAATTGTTATTTATTTATGTTTATTTTTTTTTTGTTTTAAATTGATGTGAAAAATTATTTAAAAATAATTTAAAAAATTTTCATATACTTATACCATACATACATACATTTACTATATATACATACATACATATTTATTTATTTAATAAAATTAATTAATGATTAATGATTAAATGAAGTCAAAACAAAGAAACAAAGTTTTCCTAAGAAAAATTATATGATAAAATAATATAAAAATAAAATATAATATAAAATGAAATATTTCTAATTATTGTAAATTGATTAGTTAATTTATTAAATGTTTCCAAATGACATGATTTTGAATCTTACAAGAATATAAAAACTAATTAATATAAAAACACACAAAATTACAAAAAAAACAAATGGAAAAAACAGATTTTTTCAAAAAAAAAAACAAAAAAAAAAAAAAATTGTTTTTTATTAATAATTTTTAAATATTATATTGTTTTTTTTTTTTTAAATATATATTTTTTATTTCTCAATTAATTTATTTTTTAAGTAACTTTTGTGAGGCTCTTGTATTTCTTTATAAATGAAACGCTTTTGTTTTATTTATTAAACATAAAAACGAATTAATATTAAATAAAAAAAATATCCTGTTTTTTTTTTTTTGTTTTAAATAGATTTAAATTACAAAAATTTTTATTGTTGAATTTATATTTATATACATACATACATACATATAGTATAAAAGAAAAATGTACCCAGACTTAAAGTAAATTTTTGTTTCTATTTTTTTTTTTTATTATTATTATAATTATTTTTTTTTTATATTATAAACAACAATTTACAATTTCACATACAGTTTTTTATATATACATGATTATGATTAACAAAATATGATACTAGATAATATGATGATGATGATAATGATGACAAAATATACATATATATATATATATATATATATATAAAAAAAAAACAAATGCAATTTTTGTGAACAATTTGGCTGTCAAAATAATTTTAGTTGTTAGTGATTGAGAAAAAGAGAATCGATGACACGATTATTATGATGACATACATACATATTTACTATACTACTTATACTAATCAACAATTTAATGAAATATACATACATACATACATACATATATATACACACACAAACTCACACACATAGGCATAGGCATTTATTATCACAATTATCAAATTAATTATGAATTATTTTTATTAATCCATTTATTACAAATTATATCTAAAACACATCACTCAATGTGATTGGGTGAATGAAAACCGACAATCCAAGGAATTTAGAATTTACTTAGATTAGATTGGATACAATTTTAGAAGAGCGGATTTAAATGCAAATGCTCCTTTTATAAAATATTTCAAAATTTTCTTAATAAATTTTTATGTCCGTCATTTCACCATATATTTTGGTCTTACGAGGTTGGTTACTAGTTGTGCCTCTTCATTTTCAATATCCCCATTTTAGAAGAGTAGATTTAAATGCAAATGCCCCCCATTTTACCATAGTATATCGGTCCTAGCAAAGTCTTTTAACCTTTAAGCTGATGCCAGCGACAACTTGCTACTAACCTCTGCAAGCATTTTTACATGTAAAACCTTAAAAGCTGCCAGCATAGTTCGCAAACAACAGATACCATTTATGTGGTTAAGTGAACGTTCCACTTATTTTTCATTTGTTTCGGTTTCTCAATGACCGTTCTACTTTGAAAATAAAAACATTGGCACTTATTGCATTAATTGCACAAACACTTAAAAACGAAAACGAATCACAAGGTTTTTTCATCCGTTTT
Organism: Amiota communis; assembly: GCA_037043315.1. Taxonomy (NCBI): domain Eukaryota; kingdom Metazoa; phylum Arthropoda; class Insecta; order Diptera; family Drosophilidae; genus Amiota; species Amiota communis. Next base: position 497,361 of record JBAMAV010000054.1, on the reverse strand, counting down.
ACATTTTTGTTTCTTAACAACCGGTTGTGCTTGACAACCTAATGAAAGGGTTGCCATTTATTTGGGAACTCTGGCTGCCAGAGTGAGAGCGGAGCAATGCTCATAGCACGAAATTTTACTGCTTGTTGCATCGCATCGATTGACATAAACTTAATATCTTTTACATTAAGTGCCTCTTCATTTACAATATGCCCATTGTGCCATGGCTGCATAGGTGTGTTTTCCCAAAAGGCAACTTTTGAATTCAATCAGGTTTATGGCTCCAAATTGTAAAAAAAGAGAAAGGAACCTTAGATATGTTGATGCATAGATGTATAAGCTATTCAGAGACATGAAATATGGTGATGTTTTTACAACTGGAAAGTCAAATTATTTAGTCGGGGTGTCCGAGAAATTGTGTTGCCCTGGGCCCTTCCTTTAAAGTCAATGATATAAACTCTATTTAATGCTGCTGCTGCTGCTAGTCTGTTTTGGCAAAGTACGTAGAGAGAGTAATAAGTTGTCACAAATTTTTCAGATAAAATTTAAAACTGTTAAATTTGGATAGAATACTCAAGACATAACCACAATTCAGGCACTTATAACAATTTTCTATCAAAATTTCATTCTAAAATAAAAACAATGAGGACGAGTAGAAGGAAAACTATTGACTATATGATTTGATATTTTCAAGTAGAATTTTTTATAAATTTAAATATGAGATTTAGATATTTTTGAGTGATGTGTTGTTACATATGCAAATGTTTGTAAGTGTGTGTGTGTGTGCAACAACAATAACAATTTATTATTGTATTAATTAATGACAAATAAATTAAATTAAATTAAAATGAAGAAAATGAATTTAAAATTTTTGTAACATAAATAAAAGAAAAATTTATGAATTTATTTTTATTTAAGCAGCTCATCATATACACACAAATACACACACACACACAAATTATACTATATACATACATACATAAATTTTTTTTTTACACAAATAAAATAAAAAAAAAAACAAAAAAAATTAAACGCACATTTTAAATTCAATAATTTCGGATTTACCGAATATTATACTTAACTTACATATAATAGGTTTCCCCTTCACTCAATTAGTAGTAGATAGTGTGGTAGATGAGAACTTAATTCATTCAGTGAAAATAGAACCTTGATTTAATCAATTTCTCTATATAGTTCTTATCATGTTGTTGAAATCATTGAATTTCCAATATATAAAGTTAAGGAACCCCTACGAGGAGATAGCAATGTAGAACAATAGATTGTTATTCATTTACACATGGGATACTTAAGATCTACTAATATCCAATACAACTATATGCATACACAATAATTTCCAGAATTTATGAAAACATCTACAACTAAACAAACAAATATAAACAAGACCCTATTTTAAATATAAATTTAGCTTTGTTTTTGGTAAGGCCACAAAATATACTTCCTATAAAGTATTGTGTAGATTGGTTCAAATTTTTAGATATATTTATGCTATATATTTTTCCATTTTTATTGGGAGATATACAAAATTTTGCCATACCAAATAATACAATACTAACTAATTTGATATATCTATGGGGGTTTGGGAATATCGATATGAGACTATGACAATAATCAAAGATCAAACAAGCATACATAAAGATAACTTAATATAATATATACAATTCTACTATTGTAGATGGTGTTTTTATGGGGTTTATTTGATCTGTTGGATCTTTTGGGGGATTCTGGAACATGGGATGGGACTATGCCTGCCTTTCAATAATCAAAAAAAAAAAAAAAAAAAATCCATAAAGAGAACTTATGTTATTTATTTGATCTGTTGGATTTTGGGTGATTCTGCCTTTCAATAATCAAAGAAAATCCTAAAATATAACTCATATCAATTATTCTACTTTAGATGTTTGATCTCTGTTGTTAGGTGATTGTGGAAATTGGAAATGTGGGAAAGAACATCCATAAAGATAACTTAAAATCATATTAACTAGAGTATTCTACTTTTGATATTTATATGGGGTTTATTTGATCTTTGGAAAATGAGATGAGATAATGGGATGTGTTGAAATGCTAATAATTAAAGAACAAACATCCAATCCAATTAACTATTCTTCCTTAGTTGGTGTGTTTAGAAGGGGATCGGGAACAGAAGGAGACTATGATTATAATCAAAGAACAAACATCCATTAAGAAAACTCATTTATTAATGAACCCCCATATAAACACACCATCTAATAAGGTAGAATAGTTATTGTAATATGATATTTTTGTATGGATCTATGATCTGTTTGATATCGGGTGATTCTGGAACCTGAATCTTACCAAAATGTCTATAAACTGTTCTACACAAAATGATGTTTGTCATATATAGAAAAGAATTTAAAATTGAAAAAGAGGTCCAGGTTTTCTTTTGTCTTGCTCAAAATATGAAAATGCCTATACAATCTAATGTGTATACACACATATGTATGTATATATATATATATGTGTGTGTGTGTGTCTGTGCTCTCCTAGACTATTTTCTTGTTTTTATTATTTAATTTTAAAGTATTTAAAAAAATGAATGAATTGAAGAAAAATTATAAAAAAAAAAAAAACAAAAATAAATTTAATAAATTCGTTATTTTGTTTATATAATTAAAAAATTAAATTAAAAAAAAAAGCAGAACAACAAAAAATTAAATTGATGAAAATGCTAACCAAATATGAAAAATTTTGTATTTTATTGTTATTAAATGATTCTGATTTACAAAGATCACTCAAACACTACTTACACTATTATTTATACATATACTATTGTAATTATACTATAACTACGTACTACATACTACTACTCAACACATACTACAATATAATATTTATATATACCATATAACGATTAATAATATTCTTAATGATCAATGACAGAGTAAATATACATATATAGAAACAAATATGAGTTCATTATATCGAATGACGATAAATCAAATCACATATATTTATAATTCCACATGCTTTTATAATTTTTTGTTCATTTTTTCTTAATTTATAATTTACAATTTATGTTTATTTTTTGGGTTGATTTTAATTTTATTTTAGTAAAAAAATATATGAGAAGCAAATGGAAAAATTATGAATTTTTATAAAATACAATAAAATAAAAAAAAAAAATGCGCATGTGCCATTGTACACGCGATAGAAGTGAAACTTCTTAAAAACAGACAGAGTCATCATCTCAAAACAATTACAACCTTATATTTAATATTCTTTGTGAGTACTCAGTTAATAATAAATAAGACCAAAAATATTCTGTTTTGAATTATTTTATTATTTGATTTGAGTTAATTATTATTTTTATTTTCACCGCTCGAGCACTTCCAAACACATTGAATATGCATAAAGATTTGGTATGCTCTCATTGTTTTAAAAAATGTTTAGCTCTCTGATGGTCATAAAGAAAAATTGTCAAGCTCTCGTACTATAAGTTTTTCAAGAAGTTTGTTATGCCGGCCACACATTATGCAACTGATTGAACAATTTCATTTAGCTTGTGGACACTCGCAATGTGTGCGGGGACGGATCATGGCACGATTGGTTGGAAAATCAAAAACTTTTGATCTTGATCGTACAATTGATCGCATAATGTGTGGCTGGCATAACACACAGAAGGAGGAGACAAAGAGAAACCACATAAAGTAAATACATATATTCTTTATCAGCTCGATGAGTCTGTCTGTCATTCTGTCTATCTGTCCGTCTGTATATTGCTTTTGGTTTCTTTGGTGTGTGTTAAACAATTTTTGCCGTCTGTTGTTCCCTCTTGCCAACAAATTAGATATACTGCGAGCTTCTGTGTGTTTCTTGTTCTCTTTTCTTCGTACATTCGCTTGTTTTTGTACAACAGACATGCTGGTTGCTTGCATGTTGTTGTTATAAACATTTTTATGCACACAAACTGCATGTTGTTGTTGTGGAAATTTAATCTCTTTATTAAGACTTTTCTGGTGGATTTTCTAAACACATTCTGTGAAAATTTCAAGTCTCTACTTAGTGCGGTTCATGAGATGCAGAAATCTCAAAACATAACATTTTGTATTTTTTCACTGCAAAATTTCATACTACATTTTTGCCCAAAGCCGCTAAAGAAGTTTCACTTCAAAAAAAATAATTTATTTTCATATTTTCCTTTAATTAGTAGTAGTTCAAAACAGTTAATTACCATTTTTATTAATTTTTTTTTATTTTATTATTATAATTATGAATTTCCTATTTTTATATTATATTTCTTTCATTTTAATTAATTCAAGCAGATGATTGATGATTTTCGTAATAAGAATAAAAATAAAATAAAACACAAACACTGATCCAATGATGCAATCTAATATAGTAACATAATCAAAACAATATCAAAGTTAATAAATTAAAAAACCCATCACTAGTAGACTGTTTACGAATGAATATGAAAAAACAAAGAACTTTATCTAACATACAATAGTGCATACATAGTACATACATATTTGCAGCAATAAGTTAAAGTAGCCTAAGTTGAAAATAGACTAATGAACTTTATCACTATGAATCGCTTCAAAACACGTATTGTATTTACACTAAAGAATTGGTGAAAAATCAGGCTTAGAATCATAGCCTATGTATAGAGTATTTGAGATTAAACACATTGAATTAAAATCAAACAGGAATTATTTTATACAAAATGTGGAATATCTCAAAACATAGATTTTCGACTTAAGCTACTTTAAATTATTGCCACAGAGTTGTATATACCTTTCACACCACAAGCTTGGTAAATAGAAAAATAGTACTCTATACTAACCAAATTCTAAACTTCCAATGCTTCCAACAATATGTACTTTCATTAAGGTTATTATAGTAGTAGAAAACCTATTGGAACCAAAGCATTTTGTGGGGGGTAAAGTATAATAGGCTGTTCTTAGTGAAAGAAAGACTTAAAATTACTAAAATTAATGTGACAAAGGGAGAATGGACCGGACAAACAAATAGTCACTTACACTTCCAAAAGATATGTAGATTAAAATATATATTTGCACATGATACTATGTACATCTCAGTTTATAGTTTGATAACCATGGTATATTGTATATAATAATAAAACTATAGTCTATATAGATCAGTTAATACATACACAATTTTGCTATTGTTATGCAAGAATATTCTTTCAAATAATAGCAAGAAAATTTCCATTCTCGATTTATTTATTGTAACCTCATAGTTGTTCTATGGTTTCTATGCTTATTATTGGTCACATCGGAATTATTTCTCTTCATATTTAAAAGAAAACAAATAATATAAAACCCATCACTCAATAAGATTGATAGATTGGGCCACTATTGACAATCCATATGATTTTTTGGAACTGCCAACTTTGTTTTAGTGAAGCAACCACTGCTGAAGATCAGCAAAACACTTCTCTTCCATTTGTCTCGATGGATCAGTCAGAAAAACACTTGTCAAGCCATTGCTTTGCTTGAACTGTATTTTTCCCCATTAGAAAGCAATGCTTTATAAGATTTTTCCATTGTTTTGAAAAGGAGAAAAGTTGCTTCACTAAAACATCTGTCTCTTTCAAAAGTAAATCCCAGATTGTCATAAAATTTTGACACATAGTTCCTGAAAATCATATGGATTTGCCAATAGGGGCGCCATATATATGAGTGATGTATTACATTTATATTGGAACCTATACTACATATAGTATGACAAACTGTTCTATTCCCTTTGATCAGTTTTAATTGTTTAGGATATTTAAAAATTCATTCAATTTCATTAGTCACTTACAAATTTATAAATGTAGATAGAATTTACAGAAAAACCCAACATTTCTAAAATCTATTGAGGCTATTTTTGTTGTATTTTACTATAGAAATTGATATCTTCCAGTCAATCAAAGGTTGAACTTCAACTAACAAACATAGTGCAATATTATCAGTATGTAACAACTTATAAGTTTCATAATTAAAAGATTTTTATCATATCCATAGACTAGAGAGAGCACTGCACGAGCCAACACTAAACAAAAAATTAGAATCTCTCGCTCGCTCTCAAAAGTTGCACTGCCTCTCGAGACCACTATGAAATAAACAGTATCAGTACCGACTCAATCGAAGACACCAGACGACAGTATACTTTTATGACAGTATCAAACAGTATCATAGCCGAAGACAGTAGACGACAGTGCATTTTCATGTTAGTGTTGTAGCGACTCATACCGTAATGCACGACTCACACTGCAGCAAAAACTTGAGCGAATGACTGACTCGTTAAAAAGACTCGCACACGACTTAGTGCTCTCACATGACTTAGTGCTGACTCGTGCAATGCTCTATTATTGACATATTCTTTATCTACTATTATCTTCGAGTCTTGGGGTGTGAAAGGTGCAAATAAACTGTATAATGTTTTGAATATTTCCCCTGGAAGGCTTCTTCCAGTGACATATTGTTGTAGTGCTTCAAATTCATATTTAGTTTCAGTTTTCTATATCATAAATTTATTTATTTATTTGTTTCTTTTTGTAAAAATATTAAATAAAAATTAATTAATTTTTAAATAAAATAGTATATTTATTAATTGAAAACCGGTCCATTTCTAGCATTTGTTTGTTATACTACTTACAATACTGTACATGAAGGAAGCCAAAGTGTTTTACTTTCTTTGGTTTATTATATAGAGAAATAAAATATATACGTACTCATATATATATATATATATATAAATATAAATAATAAAAAAAAGCTCATGGCAAAGTTTTTATATATACAATTTAATGAAGAAAAAAAAAAAACAAAAAGCCACAAAACATATTTTATTATTTATTACAATATTTTAAACTAGTCAAGTATTGAAAAAAGTAATCTTAATATTTTATGGAATAACAAATAATGGACACACACACACACACATACCTATTAATACTAATGAAAAATATTTAAAAAAAAATAATAAAATAAAACGCTTTCCACCTTTACAATTTTATTATTTTAAATTGAATTTTACAATATTAAAATAGAAAAAAATATATATACAATATTATACTTACATATATTATACAAATAATATACTCATTCAAAGGGTAGACATTGTAGATGCATAGATACCTTCCCTACATAAAAAGTAAAAACACAAGAATTATAATTTAATTGTATTTATTTGAATTTGAATTTATTTTTTATTATATTGTTTTTGCTAATTTTTTAAAATAAATTTTAATAATTACAGTAATTTATGTGTGGTGATTTCTGTTTTTTTTTTATAAATTTAATTTAATTGGGAAATGTAAAGAAAATTTTACAAAACAAGGAGAACAATAAAACAATAATAAATAAAAAAAAAACACACAAAATTAAAGAAGAAATAATATTTTTTTTTTTAAAACCTAAAATATGCTGCCAAAGATTCAATAACATCAACAAATTTTTGTATGATGACAAAGGTTTTTTGTTTTTCTTAATTAAAACAAATTTAAAAATTGTTATTCAAAATGACAAAAAAAAAAAAAAATGGTAAAAAAATTAATAAATTGCTTTAATATAAATTTGTTAAAAATTTGTTACTTAAAATTAAAAAAAAAAAAACACAAAGAAAAAAAATAATAATAATAATTTAATATAATTAACAAGAAAAAGGAACTAAACTTCGGTTCCACTGAAGATTAAGAAAAAATTACAAAAAAACATACCCTTCATATATACGAAGCAGTGAATCCCTAAACGCTAAACAAGCCTAGTAGATATAGTAATACACAATTGACTAACGAGGTGATTACTTACCGCTCTTTCTACCTTCTACCTACTAGCTTCCAGCTTCAAGCTTCTAGCTTCTACCTCCCATATCTTCAACAGGCCAGGTGATTTCCTCATTTGATTATATGTCCGATCTAAGAAAAATTGTAAAAATTTGTATCATACAGGCATATGCCAGAAATCTCTTTCAACCCCACATCAACTTAATTACAATTCTCTAGTGCTAGAAATCTCTTTTGATGGTTTTGAAATCTCTGACGTTTATAAATACGGTTTGGTTAAATTGTCTTTTATTTGAAGTTAACTGTAGCTTATTGTTTTCCTCGGTATTCTGCATTTAAAGAATTCAACAATTTCAGTTGTTTTAAGTATAAATTAGCATTTTAAACATCCAAGTTCGAAAAATGAAATCTCCACTTTTTTAGCACAACTACAGGGAAATTGAAATCAATTAGTATAAAAACTGTCTTCGATTTCTGGCACAAGCCTAATAAATTTGAATTTATTATAGAAAATTAATTTATTTATCAGTCTTTTTGCATTGTACTGTTTTGTCTCATATTAGGAATTATAATTTAAATAATTTCATTAAGATAATTTCCGTTGTGTATCGCAAATTGAATTTATTGAATTTAGAGAAAAAATATTTTTTATTAAAATAATTTCATTCACATATCTCAAAAACTAAGGAACTCATTTGTTGATACTAGGATGAAGTATATTTAGTTAAGTGCCAAATCTTCTAATGAAATGTAGAATAAACTTTTCTTAAAAGTATCGTTAAATAATTTCAATTCAAGGTTATGAAAAGAAATCTTCCAAAGTTCTTAATTTTAATGAGAAATCCGGAATGAAAGTTTTCTTAGAAAAATTATTGTAGTACGATATTTTCGTATCCTCACATAGCATAAGCTACATAATGGCGCGGTGTCACATAGGCCAGAAACGGCAACAGAACCAGACTCTAGTAAATTTGCCCCTGAATCAGACTAGAAACAAGGCGGCAATGGAAAAACAGTGCGGCCAGGTTTGCATTAAACATGATTTGCACCAGAACCAGAAACAACTACTTTTGACTTCTTTTGATTGCTCAACAAAATATTACAGACCAAAGCTTTGAAGTCTTCATTAACTCAAATTGTGGCAGCAATATATGTATATTTTCATCTTAAATTTTATTTATGTTTAGCTTTTATTAGAATTTCAAAATGATCAAAACAATAATAAGCAGTTCTGGTTCTGTTATATGTTTCACAGTCTCACAGAACGAGAATCAGAACAGTCCCAGAACGTTGTGTACTGGAGTCTGGTTCTGTTCCCATTAGGACCCCTTATGATACCTGAAATATCGTGGTTTTGCAGTAGAGTATCTCACCCAATTTCAAACAATGTAGAATGCATATTTAAGCTTTGTATTTCTCTTGTCAATGAAACTTATCAGTAAATCATGGTACATTAATATATTGTACTAAGAAAGGAATCTCCGTAATCCTGTGACATGTTCTATAACTCATTTGAAGTGTATGCACTATATTGCCACTGTTAAGTGTGAAGGGAAGTGTGTAAGATCATTGATTAAAATTGAAGTTTTTAAGGATTTTACTTTGGTTTGTTTCAGATTTTTGTTTAAATGATCTAAAAACATAGTCAAATATACTCAAAAATGGTATGCACGTATTTGTTGCACACACACACACATACACACGAACATATACACCTACATTCATTTAACATAAAAATTAATAATATATTGTATTAATAAATATACTTAGTTTTATTAATTTAAATTTGATTTTCTTTAACATTTATTTTTTATGTATTTTTCTTAAAAGCATTTAATAATAATTTATATATATATATATATACATTTGAGATTAGTCATAAAATATACAAACAAACAAACAAATATATATACACACATACATAGATACTACATACATATGTATAGTATATAAACACAATAAATAATATATACAAACAACAAATGTATACAATTAATTGATTAATTAAAAAAATATTTATATACATAGTAAAATTAAAATTATTTATATATACATAAAATAAAAGATACATAATATTTATAATAATAATAATAATAATAATAATAATAATAATAATAATAATAATAATAATAATAATAATAATAATAATAATAATGAGAAACGTAATAGTAAGTCGAAATATCTAAGCTAATGGTCCCTAGGGTTAGTCCTCAGGGGTGCATTCGATACCAGATGGAAATAATTTAAAATATACAAATTTATTTTGTATTTTATTTTTTTATTAATTTTCATTTATATAATTTAAAAAAGAGAAAACTTCACAAATAAATAAATAATTCAATATTAAAAAAAAAAATTATTAATAAAAAAAAAATAAATAACTAATTAAATAAATAAATAAATATCAAAGGATTTATAAATAAAAATAAACAAAAACATTTATAAAATTTTATGAAGAAAAAACAATTTAAACAAATTTTTGAAAAATAAAAAAAACCAAACTAATTAAAAAAAATAAAATAAATTTTAATAACAGCAACAAACAAAACAAAAGCAAAAAAAAAAAAAAACAACAGTAACAACAACAACAATCTAGTGTACGTCAATTTTTTGATGCTATTTTTCGCCTTAACAAATTTTTCGAATATAAAAACAAAAATATAATATAATAAAATAACAATGAAAATAAACGCAAAAAAATAAATAAAAAATAAAATACTATAAAAATCATATATGAAAACAACAACAACAAGAAAAGGAACAAACATTAATTAAATAAGCAAACTACACTTTTAAATTTAATATAATAAAATATTAAATAAATCAAATATATTGTATATACAATATTATTTGTATACATATGAACAGCTGTGTTCATAAAAATACATAGTAGTGCAATTGGGTTGTCCATTTTAAAGGTATTTTCCAACTACATACATATATTAATATATTGAAGTACCCTGCTTTGTCCATAATGCCACTGATCCATCCATATGGATAGTGCCTACGCCAGTACTGTATATGATGCAAAAAGAAATCCCATACTAATTCATACCACATTTGATGTCTTACAAAATTTCAATCTTACATCGACAAGCTTTTTTGTTAAATGCGGTACGGTGCCTCTCTGGAATTAATTGCTTTCAAAATAAGCACTGTCCGGTCAGAAAAATTTAGAATTGTATCCACCATTTAATCAAGAATCAATTAGATGCTGCAACTTCGTAACGGCAGTGAGCTCACTTTTATTATCAATTTTTTTTTCCTTTTTCCTGGTAGGGAAGGGTGCCGTCGCACCCCCGGTATGTGGTGTGCCACCAAAAGCATCCCCCCCTATAGGATAAGTGTCCACCCTGGAACTGCTTTCGCATTACTTCAAGGTGGTATCCTCTTCTGTATTCATACGCTCACTGTAGCACCTGTGTCCAGGTCCCACTTCATCCATCTAAGAATCTTTTCAGTGCAGTGAACTACTTGTGCCCACAAGCATCTTGTCGACAATATTTGCTGCATTGATGGGTCCCACACAGTTTCCCAGCGCCTAACGCTTTTGTAACCATCTATCACAATCAAAAAAAGTGTGATTTGTATCGTCTACTTATTATATTATCAATGACAGTGCTGAACTACAGTCTGTATAGTCACCACAACATTTCGGCAAACGCAATCTTCTATTTTCCATTACTATGATTGATTGCGATTCATTTTGATTCAACATGGAAGTTGAACAGTGTTGTGGTGTTCTATTATGCTTGCCAAGTACACGTGAAAGAGACGTTCGAAACTGAAACAAAGTTGATAGAAACGAATCAGGCAGCTCTCCAGTTGTACACTCGACATCGATTTCTTCTAACTTTATGTAAATCTTTTCAAAATTGCTGCCAATTCGAGAAGTCCTTTCAACTCATATTCAAGAATTTATGAGTTCCAGTAGGACATTAATCACTTGAATCAACAACAATTGTTTTCATATTATTGACAATATAGTGACACGCTGTTTGACAACGCTATATAGCACAATCCTTTTGTCGTCTAATAATGTTGCCATGTGCTTTCATTAGAACAAAATTCTCAATTTCCTTAAAGGTTTTGCCCGGAATTTTCAACCGAACTATTTATAAAAATTTCTTGTCTCAATTGAGCAATGCTTTTTTCTACCTACTACATAAAAAAAAGAAACTGTGCCGCTATTACAGAAAGTTTATAGCAGACACACTTAGTCTACATTTAGACTATAGGCTCAGCGACATCGAAAACTTTTTTCTTGGTAAGAAAAGCAAAGCATTGAGGGAAAACTGTGATGTTCTGAAAACGTTATCATGAAAGTCTCTGCTTTTTTGGCTTGCGTAGAGTGAGGATGCATTCGACATGCAGTAGTATAGTAGCCAATAAGAGCGATATACTAGTTGTTTTTTGAACACAACTGTATATATTATACTTACATTTAAATAAATATACATATATTTATTAGAATTTTGGAATTTTCTTTTATTGCAATTTAAAACAAATAATTACAAAAAATAAATAAAATAAATATTAAAAGATATTTAAAAAAAATACTCAAATACTCAATACTATAAATAGTGTGTATGAAAACAATTTTAAAGAGAAGAAGGCAAATGTTGTTAAAAATAAATACAAAACGGCAAAAACTAAAGGAGTTAACAGAAGAGAAGAGAAGATGGGGAGAAGCAAAGAGGAGTGGTGAATATTAAACTTAACAAAAAGCAATCAATAAACCTAGTAAAGTTAAATAGAATTTTAAAAAATAAAAACAACCAAAAAAATCATAAATGATTTTTTAATTACAAAAACATATATAATATATTAAAATAATATTCAGAAAAGTTTAGCAAATCATAAAAAAATTATAGAGAAAAAACAATATAAATATAGAAAACATTGGCATTACATTCTTATATGCACATATATACTTTAAATATACATGTCCCCGTTAGTCAAGAAATCACCCGACATCAGTCGGCCAAAGACCACTCACCACCCTGCTACGAGGCTGTAGATGCTGTACATACAGCAGCCCTTGGGTGGCAACAAACAATAATTAAAAATTAATCCGAATATTTAATATATTTATTATAAACATAAAATATTCAAAACAAAACAAAACAAAATACAAACAATGATGAAATTAGAACCAAAACAATATACATAAATAAATAACAAAAAAATTCATCATTTTTAAGCAATAAAAAAAAATATAAAAAGAATTATTAATTTTTAAACTATTTAGCAAAGCATAACAATAACACCAACCAACAACAACAACATTTACTTAATTATTAACAATAATATATACACATACATATATTTATAATTATATTATAAAATTGAATTGAATTAACTAAATTTAAAAAAACAAAATAATAGTCTTAAAAAAAAAAGAAACAAGGAAGCCAATAAATAATTAGAATAAAAATATTAAACAAACAAATTTATTATATATATTAATAATTCCAAACAAACAAAAACAAGAACAACAAACAGCAATAACAATTTATGAATAGTATATATGATAATGATGATGATGATGAAGAAAAGACAAACAAATAAGCAAAAGAAAATATTTTAAATTAAAAAAATAACAAAAAACAAATCACATGGCAAACACTGCAAATTTGCTTTACCTGGTGGTGTATAAGTTCCTCGAGCCTTTTTTTTTTGCTTCTTTAAATTTTTTAAGCAATTTTATTTTAATATTCTTTTTTTTTATTCTAAAATTTAATCAAATGAAATGTAATTTGTGAGATTTTTAACATTGTGTTCTTTCTTTTTAATTTTTAATTAAATTACAATCATAAAAAAATACTATTATATTTACATATATACAATATATATATTTACAAGAAATTTTATTTAAGTTTATTTAATTTTATATTATTATTTATATTGTTTATATTTTTAAATAAATTTTATTTTGAATTAATTTTGAATAATTTTATATTTTCGGTTGTATAAAAAGTATTGAGCCTTTTAAAAGTTCAACATTTTCAAATAAAAAAACAATAATGTTTGTTTACAAAAAAAAAATCATAAAAAATATTTCACATAAATAATCTAATGGATTTCCTCAAGTTTCCTGATTGCTTCGTTTTTGTGGCTTTTCGAGAGACCACAGAATGGCTCAGGACCCTTGTTTAACCAAGTAGTCGGCCTTTTCATTGCCTCCATGACCTTTATGTCCCCGTACCCATCCTAATACAACAGTATAAAAATTACGAATGTAGAAATTTATAATATTATATTCCAAATTAGTGGGGAGGAAAACAATTGCAAAGATATTGATAGTAAAGTAAATCTAAAACTACAATAAAACTGAAAGAACTGAAATTTGTTGTTGTTGAACTTTTCAATTTTAACAATAGATAATAAATATATAGTATAGTATTATGTTCATTGAAAGAGATCCTTTCTATTAGAGGTGGAGAACTATCGATAGTCGGCTCCATTGATAGTCAACGATAGTAAACAAAAATAAAAATTTGGCTATGCCCAAATTGTAATGCTCTTTACGCACCTTTTATATCTTGTAAATATTGTTCTAAGTTCATGTTTCGTATGGGAGGTACCCCTCCTCCTTCGAAGGTCTTGACTCTTACACGGTTGTGGAATATGAGTCAGGCTGTTAACACTCGTCTTTACCACAATTCAGACACTTTTTGTCATCCGACCTCTTAAAATACTTTGGAAATACCTTTTGTCCTTTTGTAGGTTTTATTCTTTCTGTTCATAATACTCACGTCCGAATCTGTGCTGCTGCAATCTCAGGGCACTACATCCTTGCTTCTAATGATGTGCAGTTGAACATCATAGCTTCACTTAAATGAAATGTTGATTTATTAACCTTTTTGAAATAATGCCTTAATTCAAATTACCTTTTTCCATTTTTATATACACATATCTATCTTTTTCTGTCTGTGCAGGCTAATCTCAGAAACAGCTTAACCAATTTGAGTGCGGTTTCACAGATCTATTGACCTACTAAAACAAAAGATATTAATAAAAATCAACATAAAAAATCAAAAGCTATAAATTTTTGTTTAAATATTGAGTACTGATTATGGAGGAAACTGACTTCCTAACTGTATTACATATTAATCAAATCTCCACACGCTTTGAGCTAGAATTTTAAAGTGCGCATTTGGGTGATGTACAAAACTTTCAAGAAAAACCATAGAAAACTATCGATACTGCTGGGCTACTATCTATAGCAGCTCGATAGCGTTCAACCGATAGTGCTATTGATAGTTCTCCACCTCTACTTTCTATATCACTATTTATTCACCTATGTTTGTCACTTGGGTCGCATTGATACTTGCTTTGGTTAGCCCCTTGTTGAATAGTCCTGACTCAGAGCATTACAGGGTTTGTTCATGAGGCAAGTTGAATAATTGTCCGTAATAGACAGCTGAAGAGTATCATTGACAGGAGCATTTGGTGACAGAGAAGCCGTTAGAATTTTTAATACAACTAAGCTTGTAGCAGACGTGATACTTTTCAAATACCTATCTAAGGACACATGGGTTTTTAAGACGAATATAACGATACCTTAACTGTCGAAATCTATCAAGCCTTTTGGAAGATACGAGGTAATAAAGAAATTTACCAATAAATATACATACAAGATACACGCGAAAAACATAACCCTTCTTTGGCAGTTGATATTTGAATAGACTTTTGGTTGATTGATTTCGTTTAGTTCTAAATACGAGTATACAAAAGTTTACTTCATAAAAATATAAGACATATGGCATAAAAATATATGACATATTTGATAGCATCAAATTTTCTTAGAATTCTTTTATGAAGTTTCTATAATTTTATACAACATATAGTAATCGGAAGCTTCCTATTCTAGTATTTGGGCGGGATTCTTAATGAAATATGTTATTATAATAGCATATGGAAACAATTCTGTGCATTTGTCCAGAGCTTGAGTTGCTACTTTAGAAAGAAACAAAAATTGCATTCGTGCCATCGTACACGTGATAGAAGTGAAACTTCTTAAAAACAGAGAGAGAGAAAGAGATCATCTCAAAATAAATACAACAATACAACATTTGCATACAAAATATTCTGTCCAGTTAATTTAGCTATGTCTGTCTTACAGTCTGTCCGTCTGTCTATCCGTCTGTATGTTGCTTTTGTTTTCTTTGGCGTGTGTAATTGTTGTTGTTATGTTAACGCTTGCCGTCTGTCCCCTCCTGCTTAAAAATTAGATCAACTGCGAGCTTCTGTGTGTTTTTCGTTCTATTTTCTTCGTATATTCGCTTGTTTTTGTACAACACACAATCTGTTTGCTTGCATGTTGTTGTTATAAACATTTTTATACACACAAACTGCATGTTGTTGTTGTAGAAATGTTATCTCTTTTTTGAGACTTTTCCGGTGGATTTTCTAATAATTTTTTTTTTATTATTTGTTGGGGATAGGGCACATTATGTGAAAATTTCAAGTGTCTACCTAGTGCGGTTCATGAGATACAGAATCCGAAAAACGTTACAATCCGTATTTTTTCACTCAAAATTTCTACTAAATGTTTGCCCAATGCCGCTAAAGAAAAAAATATCTGAGACATTGCCATGTTGATAATATATATGTACCTACATATATACTTATCTGATATTTCATTCAAACTGCTTTACAAGTAGTATATCGACAAAGTCATATTATGAGTGAATAAATGAATGGTATAAAAATGATATAATTTGTATCTATCTCATTTAGAACATTATCTTATCTGGCACATTAGTGTGTTGTTGATTATGACAAATGTATATCAAATTTAAAGACTATTAAATCAACTTATGAAGGTTTGTTCTTTTCCCTTAGTTGTTGAAACTTCATTTTACTCTGATATAGAAAATTATATTAATACCTGCCTAACTTATGGTTATACGAGTAGGTAATTCTTTCGGTACAATAATATTCAATATCTCCTAGCATAATACTTACTATAGTAGTTTCATGAATCAGATTGTTATCGACAATAGCCTAGGATGGATATAAATCCTGACAATAACTTATAGAGATTTATTAAATTTAATTTTAAAATACAATAGAAATAAAAATATGCCCACACAAAGTCAATTACTCAAATAGTGAAGAAAAACATAAAACTTTTTCAACAACTTACTAATCTACAATATTTAGGATACTACTAGTGCCTGTTAGGGGTTTTTTATGGAATTCCTTTTAAATTATATAAGATTTAAGATTTTATTTTCAAATATTGTACTTTATCAAACGGAGGCCATCATTATTGATTTTAAAATAAGAGGCGAAAATACCAATTTTTGACTCCTTGTTTGACAGTCTTCATAAATCTTCCATTTGAAATAACAATTCACTCAATAAATGCAATAAATTTAAAACAAATGGTACTGTTAAGACCAATATTAGATAGATAGAATCCTATGGGTATGGAAGATATTCAAAGGAAACTTTACAATTCGTAGATTTGATATGATAATTTACTCTATAAATACATCATACATAAATCAATTCATTTATTTTTATTAAATTCCATGATAATAATAATATCTTATACAATATAATGATATCTTAAATTAATGAGTTTAGGCTTTCGCTTCCTTAACAACTTAGTTATATTTACAATATAGTATAAGGGGGTATAGTTCTTACAATAATTTTAATAAAGTGATGATTACTGAGGGGTAATTTGATTAAAAACCCAACTAGAATGGTTTTGAAAACTTAAAACTAAAAATAATTTCGTTTATATGTGAATAAGTTAGTTAGTGCCTATATCTATCATTTATACCGTTTAAAGGACAGACGAAACGGTTCTCTCTGAAATTGGCTTGACTCAAATCAATTTTTGTTTAGGTGTTTATACGTACGACGTCATTGTGTTTTTATTGAGAATGAATTTGAAGCAAAATAGTTATATTATATTGCAACACTGCACATAACAAGATTTTGCGAACAACAGAATGACAAAAAGTTTTGATAACGCTAAACATTTATACGTCATTTCAATTCGTTTTACGAAATGTGCGCTTATTGAAGTCGCTACGCGTGTTCAGAACGAACTGAAAAATTGTTTGTACATGCATTCTGAGTCAAGCTGATCTCAGTGAAACCTTTTTCAGCTGTCATATAAACGTGGTAATTGATATACTGGTTAAGTCGGATTAGCCAGTCAACAACCATTTCAACATTGGCTTGCCTATGAAAGATGGTTGTATTTGGTAGAACAAAACTCACTTTAAGCAATTTGTTTTGAATGGCTTCGAGCAATACCCGGGGCCCCATTTTGTTTTACATAATCAAGCCAAGTATATATGGTACTTAAAAATTGTTTTTTTGGGTCTAAGACAACTCCCAGGTATCTAACTCTATGTTTCCCATGCACACTCCTTTACTTTTACTATCTAGATCAAAGGCTCAAGACTTTGTTTATACAATATATATATTTTTTTCATTAAAAATTTTATTGAATTTAAATTTTTTTGATTTGTTTGATCAATATCAATTTGTTTACCTTATTCCTTGATTTGCCAGATATATAGAAATTATTTAATTGATGATAAATGATGATGCAACCGGACAAATAATAATTAAGTGTATCCTGCTCGATTCTTTTGTTGTTTAACAATAAAAAAAAAATAAATGAAGATTAAACAGAAAAAAATATAGTCAATATTTATACACAATATATATACATACATATACATAAATACATATTTTAGGGAGTTACAATTTAGTCCAATCAAATATACCTAAATATATATACATACATATATATATATATATATATATATATACTAGCAATATAATATATTAAAAACGAAAAAATTTTTAAAAAAATATAAAAAAAAAAATCAAAAAACAAAATATTGTAATTAAATGAAAAATGAATCCATAAAAATGCCATGCTCGAAACTATTTAAAATATTTTATGCCGTTTACTATACAACAAGCTTTTCTGACTATTTTTTTCTTTTTTGTAAAGATACTACTTACCTAGAAATTATTGTATAAAACAAAAATGAACAAGAAATTGAAATTGCAACAGAACACAAAACACAAAAGATAAGAGACAACTTGATATACATTTCACATTTTTCAGATTGCAGGACTCTTGAGCACATTCTTTTTTAATAATTTTGGAGGTCCAAACTTGAAAAAAAAAAATTAAAAGAAAGAAATACAAATTTAAAAGTACACGATTAGTTTCAGTGACTGAAAAAACTATAATAATAATAATAATAATATTTTAAAAAATTCACCTCAACATCTCCAAAACTAAGGAACTTATGTGAGTAATATACAAAACTCAATCTAAACCATTTAAAAAACTGACAAAACTGGCGTTCGTTTTTGATTACTGACATGTATGTAGTGCTAGAAGATCTAATCTAATTACTTATTTTGAAATTGAAATTCCTAAATTTCATACATATCATACTGACACACACCCACAACCACACCCACACAACTTTATTTACAAACAAACGCTCAAAGAACCTACATAGATTGGACCCATTATACAATATTTATGAACTATGAGCATCATTCTAGATTCCAAAACAATAATCATATTTTACCATTTCCATTGTCCAGAGACTCAGTTTTACGTATGAAACATGAAAAAAAAAAAAAAAATTCCAAAACCAGTATTTTCCTGCTAACTAAAAACCTACCTATCGCTTTAAATCCCTTTAATTCACTATGGAACCACCCAGAGTATTCCTTCGTAGAGAGATGGATAATACGCTTAATATTAGATTCCGTCGCTCGCAGTGCCATGCCTTGTGTTACTATTGTAATTTCGGCAGAGAAAAACGAGCAGTCATCTGTAGAAGTGTTCATTCAGCTTACAAACTGCAGAGTCATCCTTCGATGCACATACGCTGCTTCGAATCGAGGGCACTCATAAACTAGTTGATCCGGGGGTCTTCCACGACATCTAGCAGAGACCACAGAAAAGTGAAAGTACTGCCTGTAGCATCAATGGCTACGTCCCTGGAGTTTAATCTGCAATATTTTGGTAAAAGTTC
Organism: Amiota communis; assembly: GCA_037043315.1. Classification (NCBI taxonomy): domain Eukaryota; kingdom Metazoa; phylum Arthropoda; class Insecta; order Diptera; family Drosophilidae; genus Amiota; species Amiota communis. The sequence goes on along the minus strand of JBAMAV010000054.1, from coordinate 477,567 downwards.
GTGGGCCCTCCTTCCTGTGTTGCCATATGCTCCTAATATCATCACTGCTTTCTCCCTGGAAAGTTGATCGGGTAATAAATGTATCCTCTACAGTCAGAGTTTTCAAATCTATTGGAAATCTGCCTGTAAGTACACCAGCCTCATCATCAGCAACTTTCTGATAGACTCTGCTGAGCGTCAAATTAGCAACCCTGTGAGACCACAGTATGCATCCACAATGTGTCCAAATCTGTGAAAATACTGCCTGTAGCATCAATGGCTAGTTGCAAGCCCTACGTCCCTTGTGTGACGCTTAAGAAAATCTGCAATAATTTGAGATAAGTTCGTGGGTTGCCATATGCACAGATATCTGTTCCTAATCTCATTACTGCTTGCTCTCTGGGAAGTTGCTCCTCTACAGCCAGAGCTTTCAAATCTATTGGAAATCTGTCTGTAAGTACACCAACCTCATCATCAGCAACTTTCTGATGGACTCCGCTGAGCGTTAAATTTGATAAGGCTTACATGGCGCGACACAGCCTTACTTAGTTGCAAGTACATCTAATTAAATGGGTATTGCATAAAGAAGAGACCAAAGAGACTCTGTAAATGTCGGAATTTAGGAAATTTTCATCCTCTTCTACAATATTATGAAATAAGTTTCTTCCAAAGCGTTGAGAACATTATTAACATTTCTTAAGATTCCCAATTTTCTCTATTATAAGTTCAATACAATTCAATTTTAACCTTGACAACCTGAGTTAGGACTAAGTTCCGTTCTTGTTAATTTAATGGGTTTTTTCCTCTATTAAAATATTAAAATATCAAAAATTTGTACTTAAATAGAACCAAATACAAAACAATGCATAACACAAATAGTGCCATTATTAACAAAACAAAAAAAAAAACAAACAAATTAATTAATTAATTAAAATGAAAATAAAATATTAAAAATATAAATAGTAACAATAAATTTAAATAAAAAATATTTATATATAAAAAATAAACAGAAATCTGTTTTCCACATAATAAAATTAAACAAAAAAACACTTAAATTTAATCAAAAACAAAAATCAATAAATAAATATTTATATAATAAATAATGAGATATAATGAAGTTGATGATGATTGAAGAATTTGTATAATTATATATATATAATTAAACTAAAACAATGAAGAAGAAGAACAACAACAACAATATATATACCATATACATACAACATTTCGAAAGCAATTAGAAGGCGTTTATTTTTTTAGAAATTTAATGAAGCAAATTTAATAGTAATAAATATTAATTAATGAGGAACATTTTCTAATTAACAATAATTATAATTATGTATTTAATTAAATATTAAAATCTTAAAACAAGGTGCAACATAAATATAATATACTATATATATAAATATATTTAGAGAATATTTTAAAATGACAAAGAAAACAAAACAAACAATATTTAACAGAATTCACTAATAATAAAAAATATATATAGAAATCTTTGACATAATGCAATTAATTTTTTATGGAACAATAACAACAACAACAAAACTATTTGTGAACATTTAAAAAAAAAAACCTAATCTTCCTAAATTCTCTCAGTGTATAATCAAACAAAAGAAAAGAAAAAAAAAATTAATAGAAATAAGAACAAAAACCAAAAGAAATTATTTTATTTTTTTTTTTTGAAATTCCAAAAAGAAATCGTACGAAATATTATATACATAAATAAATATACTCATCATTAATTAATTTAATTATATACCATATATACATATATACAATATATAACAAATATACAAACATATAGAAATGAAACAATTTTTTTTTAAACGAACCAAATACAATACTATAAAATATAAATATATTATAATTAATTTAATTATAAGTAAATAAGTTAGTTGGGTTGGCATCAAGGCCATTAGGTTTTTATTTTTGTCTCCACATAATGATGATGATGGTTGATTGTTTGCATTTATTTTTTGAACTGGGGGCATTACATTATTGCTGACACCAACAACCAACAATAAATTTAAAAACCTTAAACAAGTTTCTAACACACATAAGTGAAAAGCACCTGAAAATCATCTGATCAACTGACATACAATGACAAACAAATGACTTTATTGCCAACCCTATAAAATAATTATTATTATAAAAATAACAAAAATTCTCTGGGTTGTTAGTAAAATAAAATAAATAATTATATTAAATGTGCAGCAAATATACTAAACACATTACAACAAAAGAAAGTAAGAGCCAATACCATATACTATAATATATATATATATATAACAAAATTGAAATACAATTGACCAATTGAACGAATAAAAATAATTACATAAAATACTAAATAGTATTAAATAACTTTGGTATTGCCAAAGCTCATAGTATACTACATAAGTACTACTTAAATATACATACTACATATTTGTCAATTTACCATATAAAACAAACTCCATATTAAGTAGTATTGTGTAGATCAATCGTTTATTAATTATTTGATGGTTAGATTAACTTAGATCAGATATAGAAGGTATATATACAATACAATAGAATAGAATATATGTAAGTGAAAATTATAAGAAATTTTTATAATATATATGTTTAATAATAATGGTTCCCAGTGGTCTTCCAGTGTTTAGACAGAGTAGACAGATCCATATTAGATTAAATAAATGATCTGTGTAGAATACAGTAATAAAATAAAAATTTTATTACATATAAAATTAATTACTTAATTAAACAAAATATGTATTTATAAAAGTTTGCGTAGAATTTGTAGATATACTGACGATTAAGATTGAAGATTGACATAATTGGAGCATCACAATGGCCTTTAATGGCTTCAGTGAGCTGGTCCCCATGCTTATGATTAGACATGGTGAACACAGACAGATTCATTGAACACTATTACACTTAAAATGCTTTATGATATAGTTATATAAGTAGTAGTATAAGTAACATAGGTTAGGTTAGGAGTATAAGGGATCCAAGAAAATATAAGTATATATGTATATATTGATAGCTCCAAAGCACTGCTTACATTCCATTTAAATTAGATTAGTTTATATTAGATTATATCTTATATAAATAAACTATTGTATTAAATGTAAAATTAACAAAAAATAATAATCATTCATTTATCAACAACATTGTTCTAATAAAAAAAAGAAGTTAACATGATAGCATCATTAAAATACTATACTACTTTGTAAGAAAGATATTTCTATTATATACAATACTACTTACATATGTACATACAATAGTAAATCTTCACATCTTCAATGATAATGATGATCACTTGTTACCTAAATAAAAAATACATACCCTAAGTAATATTTACTATTTAATTTTTAATGAAATCAGGCCGCCATGTGAACTGGGTTTCAGCAATAAAAACAATTTATGATGATAATGAAAATGCAATTTGACTAAAGGAAAAATAATAATAACAATTAATTAATTAAATAAGAAACCGAATTTTTCCTAATATAAAATAATAAAATAATGAACAAAAATTCAAAAAGCTGAGAAAATAATTTATTTAAAATTAAGCACTTGTCACATGTTTATTAATAAAATAAATTTACTTGAACAAGTAAAAGCAATATTACAATAAACATATATAAAAAATAAATATATAATAAATATAAATAATAAATATTAATTAATGTAATAATCATAATATTTGTAATAATTTTTTCATATTAAAAAAAAAAAACTACATAAGCATATTGACATATTTACGAGCCACAAAACTCATAATAATATTTTATATTTCAATTTATTATCATACTATTATCATACTTATGCTATATAAAATTTTATAATGAATATATAAAATTTATTCATTTAAGTTTTTGAAAAATATTTCCGACAAATTGTAAATTTTTAAAATTTTGCAAGATATTTTTATTGGATTTTCTTTTGTGAAATATTGTACTATACATATACAGTCATCTGCCAGAAATCTCTTTCAATCTTATACTAATCTAATTACAATTCTGTGGTGCTAGAAATCTCTTTCGATGGTTTTGAAATCTCTAACGTTTCTTATTTGAACTTATAAAACACAAAAAAAAAAATAAATAAATAAACTATTGATCTTACTGATGGTGTCCGCAAGTGACAAAGGGTTTGACAAAGATCTATGGCGTCGACGCCCTTTCTTTTCTAGAGATAACAGCCGTTTGTGTAAACAAAATATCTCTTGCAAGTGTCATTTCATTATATTTTTTGTAACTTAAATTTGTTTTAATATTGCGGCAAAAATTATAATCGCAAACACTCATCAATCAGCTGTTCATTCGAACATCAAAGTTCAAGAAATGAAATCTCTGCGTTTTCTAGCACAACTACAGAGAAATTGAAATCAATCGGCATAAAAACCATCTTCGATTTCTGGCAAATACCTGATACAGTATGTCGTATATATAATATTATAACGGTTCCACTGATGCTTATCATTACATTCGTTATCTTTTACATACATTTATAGAGTAGTTTGTAGCATTTTTTGTGTGTCCGGATTAAAGTTTAATTAAATCGTGAAGCGAGATAATGAGAAGAATACAAAACTCTCAAATTGTAGTCGAAAAGCAAGCAAAAATTTGTTCCCCTAATTAAAATATCAGATCTATGGCCTCTATCCCTCATATCACAAATGTACAAGGATTATCCAGAAAGAATTGCACGTAAAGTCGTTCAGAGTTGTCTCTCAGAGCGATGAGAATTTCACTTAAAAAAGATGTAGTCGACCGATCAAATGAAAAATTGAGTATTATTGCATATTCGATAAAATGCAGAACAAATATGCTTAAGAATACTAAATAGCTACGAAGTATAAAAAGAAGGGTCTGCTTTTTTATTTTTTTTCTTTATCTCTCTTATGATATTTAGTGGTCTCGGTGATCTATGTAATATGGCTAATGAATTAAGGAATATCTTGAATTTAGTTTTATATTTTTTTGTTTTTGACTTCTCTCACAAAACACAAAGTGTTGAGAAAGTAACTTATAACATAGAAACTCAATTTTGCAAGCTACTGTGCACATAACAAATGTACATATATTGAAGCACAGTAGTGGTCATACCCAGAAAATGATACACAGTTAAGGTAAAAACATTGATTGATTGATCAATTTATATATAAGTACGTGTATATTATAGAATTTATGTAACTAGAAATAAATTAAGTGTTATTTGTGTGATTTTATTGTAATTGTAATTGTAATGTAAGTATTTAGTGTTCGCTCTCTAGTTTTTTGATTAATAGAATAGATATAGTGTATAGGTAGTACATGATCTTGGATCTTGGTGTGTTTGTGTGTGCATTACTTAAGAAATGGCAAATGTTTCCATACTAGCATTATTACAATTAATTATTCAGTACCAGAAACCCGTCCCTGCTTTGCATGGGTGCATTAGACATTCATTGACCATTTCCATTTCTTCATCGGTTTCATTATTCTGAAGTCATCCATTGACTGTTTGCGTTTCTTTTTCTTATACAAAAAATTGTTCATTGTTGGCATAATTGATTTAAATAAATTTTAACACATGAAAATATAATTGATAAATAATATTGAAGCACAAAGAATTAACAAACAAAAAATAGTAGTATGTTTAATAAAGATGACTTGATTGTTTATAAGAAAATGTCTCTAGGCCAACATATAACCAATATTCTTCTTGTGAATACACGAATCAATAAAATTTGAACGCAGTTGATTGATTGAACCAAGGCGCCCTAGTCTGGCGGCAGATGTGCTACCTTCATAGCCGTGTTTACTACGATTAGGCTTCCAGACTTGCCTAAACCGTGAGGCGAGCATCTAGGAATGCTGATGTTGTGCAGTTATCCCGCTGTGTGCTCGGTCGCCATTTCCTCATAAGTGAAAAACAGAGGGCACCACGAGAAGGTTGAGGATGACATTTGTACAGGTGCATCATGCACCTTACCCTCCAATATATAACCAATATACAAAGTCTTAATTAGAATTGATTAAAATGCATTGTAGATAAAAAGCTTTTGAACCAAATTCTTGAAATGAATGACAGTGAAAACTGTATCAAAATCAGTTATATGCTATGTAATGAAATCCCATTGTTGATATATAGATGACAGATGACTTCTAATAAAACGATTTTACTCACCAATAGTTTTCAAGTGAAAAACATTTAAAAGTTAGTTTGTTAAATATTATATGGAGATCACCTGTTCCATCCAAAACACACACACCTACAACAAGTCCACAGATAAATTGTACGTTCAACGAAAAGGGCAAATGATCGAAATGTAAGAGAAGCTTTATCACTCTGAAAGGAGGAGACTATGTAAATAAATAAAGTAGATTTATTATTTCAAGTAGAAAAACTCGGGGCTTATACTAGACTTACTATGTGTTATACATACACGAGTATTTCCAATTCACGCTCTCATTTCAATGTGAAATAAGTGTATACTAAATAAAGAAACAAAATTAGTAGTAAGTATGATAATTTAATCAACAAAATGCTTAAAGAATTTCAATTTGGACTTTGTTTTTGTTTAATACTATAATAACATACATCTACTATTGATTGATATTCTATATACTATATGTACTACTTATATATGATATTTATAGTAATACATACTACATAGTATATTAATCCTTTTTTGTACAAAAACCAAAACTTATATAAGTATAAAGACTCTTGAAACAATCAACAATTTTTGATAAGATTTTTTTGTTCTTTTCTAGAAAAAAAAAAACGAAAACGAACCCATATGAAATAACTAAAATTTCTAATATCAGTTTATTACATATAGTACCATATGTGTATTGTACTCGTAAAATGGAGAATATATAATTCAGATTGGCACAATTTACATTTTTACAATTTAATATACAACAAGAGTATGAGTATGAGTATGTATATAAAATAAGTAAAAGTTTTTCTTTATTGAAGACAGAACAGTTCCTAATTCAGGATTCAGGAAAGTCTTTCAATATCAATCGATATGATTGATTTGTATGGATTGATTGGGTTATTGGGCATTGGATTTACTAGAAGATATAATAGAAATATATATCTTTCACAATCTCATTTTATTTTCGAAATGATATTTTTTTTTGCAATACAAAAACCAGATTTTTTTCGAACAAAATAATTTAAAAAAATTAAAATTACGTACAAAATAAATTCCAAATTTTTTTAGTATGGAAAACGAACGGATTTCCAAAATAATATAATAATACTTACAATAATAATAATAATAATATTAAATATAGAAAGTTGTTAATTTATATACATATATATATACATACATACCTTAAAAAATAAATTACAATAATAATGAAATAATAAATATTATTTAATAAAAAAAAAAAAAAACATAAATTAAAAATATTTACATAAATTAAAACACTTGCATATTTTAGTGTTGTATTTACTTGATAATATTACATATATGTTTAGGTGATAAATTTACATAAATATACAAAACATATACATAACATATATGCATATATATATATATATATATATATAATTTATTATATAGAAAAATCACACACATTTTCAATAACAAACAAAGTAAATTTTGCCAAAAAAAAAAGAAGAAAAAATGTAATTTAAAAACAAAAAAAAATATATATAGATAAATTTCATTTTTATTGGAGAATTTGGAAAAAATGTTTGAAATTAATTTTATATAAATAAAACAAAATTCATAATATAAAAAAATTGAAAACAAACACATTCACATTCACAACTTAAAAAACCTAAAAAATAAAAAGGAAACCAAAAATATATACAATATTACTCTTATGATAAATAAAACAAAATAACAATGGTTCTAACGAAGTTTTTAATACCCTTCATATGATTGGCATTGTTGAAAAGCTCAAACGATGGCAACGTAAATGCATCATCATAGTATAGTAATAACGCCTTAAGCGTGTCATTCATTCTCTTCCTTAATACAATCTTTGTTCACACACTCGATGAGTACCAACCGGGCATTGTTAATAAATCTGAGTTATTCCCAATAGGCACTAAGTGTTTAAAGAATTTTAAGCCCTGCCAAACTTATTGTAGAACAATTTAGCATAGACTTCTTTGTTAGGGTCCCAAAATCTAGCTAGCCACTGCATTGTGGTATCACAGCAAGCCCATCTAATAGTCTAGGTAACAGCACTTACATATATGTATATGTTGTGGTTACTCACCCCATAGGTTAAAACGCGCTCATGCCTATTATGAAGTTTACTTTACATGCGATTGCTTTAACATAGTACTATAGTGGGACTCTTCTTTACCGAACTTTCTTATAGCAAGCTGATTGACCAGTTTCATTGACTTCGTTATATAATAGATGAATCTAAACTCCACTTTGGCAAAGACTTCTTAAGAGTGAAGTGACTGATGAATCCGGACTCCCCTTAAGTGAAAATTTCTTTATAACAAGCCAATTGACCGATAACAATGACTTCTTTAGAGAGGCTTCCGACTGTAGGTACTAATAAATAATATTATGAGCTGTAAGTGGTTTTTATTGTATAAATTGTTGTGCCTGGTATTTTATCAGTGTAACAGTTAGGGAGTTAGTTTCTTCCATAATCAGCTGTGTAATGTTGGAGCGCAACAAAAAAAGAGGATGACAGTCGAAATTAAACAAAAAGTTGGTAACAATGCGCAAAAAGTTGGCAACATATAATCAAAAATAAATATATTTTGATTAAGTAAGTCGATTTTGATAAAATAAACCCTATATGTTACAGCATGCTTGCTACAATACACCAATGAAAACCGTATTCATATTCGTCAAGATTAGCCTACACAGACAGAATGACGTTTACGATTACGAAGAAGATTTGGATTTTCAGTTCAATTGGTCAGAACTTTTACTAGACTAGTACTCATATTGTATAAGGACTATTGGGAAAAAACAGACACATTCATATTTTTAAAAAATATTTAAAAACATTGAGAGACCTTCAAATTTGGAATTGTATTGATTTGATTGATATGTTTATATTGTAGCGTGTGTAGGGTATTACAATAATAAAAATTTAAAAAGTAAAACTAGAAATTTTATGTATAAAATGCAAAATTACGAAGGGATTTCCTGTGTTGTCCAAGGCTTTAATAAAAATATACATACAAGAAAAATTAAAGATATTTATATATATAAAATTTAAATAAAATATAAAACCAAATAAAATATTCTAATAAAATTGTTTTGAAATTATTACAAAAAATTAATATAATAAAATAAAATAAATTTAAATTAAATGTTAAGTGTATACAACACACTAGTACTTATGTGGAAGGATAGTTGAAAATCCTCTCAACATAATTTAACTTGACTTGACCTGTGTACGAGTATATCCAATAAATTAAAGAGCTAAGCAATATTGCTCCACTTGTTCATTTGTTTGCTCGAAATAGTATAAGAAAAATATCCATAAACAACAACAAAATATTATTATATTGGGCACCAACAACAAAAAATAACAATAATATATGTATACCATAACATATAATAACCAAAAATATTGTATACATAATAGTCAGGGCGGGATTATACCATAGATAATTGAAGTCTTGGGGTCCCTTTACTCTTCATATAGTACATAGGTGCATAGTTTGTGTGACCAAAGCGCTTTGACTTTGATTTATTTTTCACAAGGATCCTAGGTAGTATATGGTTGATTAAGCCCTGATAATTCCATCTAATACACATATACTTATATATAAAATACAATAATAATTTATTGTGGTAGAAAATAAGAAATGTGAATCTTATTTTCAAAATGATATTTTTTATGCCATGCAAATATTTTTTTTTTTTGTCTAATGAAATAAAAATAGTAAAAATAGACAATGGAAAATTAAAAAAAAATATACCTGTTTACACTAGTGGTGAAAAGTATAATACAAAAACTTTATTTACTTAATTAATTATACACGTACGTACATAAGTGTGGTGTGAATGTTTTACTAGAATTTAAAGAAATTCCAATAGGAAATATAAAATAAAATAAAATAAAATTTATGTACTAATTATATACATATATACAATACTTACATATACAAATAACTATACACATACTATATATTGTGAATTATTTTTGACATTATTTTATGTATTGTGACCTTAAATTGTTAATTAATTTAGCATTTCAAAAAATATTTATTTATTATACATATAAAAACTTACTTGTATCTTAAGCACTGTTTCACATGATCAAACTATACAAACTAATAACTTTATAAAAGATATACTAAGTACTAGTAGTAGGTACTATAAAAAAATTATAATATCTAAACGGTTTTATATCCAAAATGGTTATTTTCTTTACAAAAAAAAAAAAAATTAAAAGAAATTATTAGAATTAATATACTTAAAATACATTAATACATACATACATTTTCCTACTTACATATGAATGTATTAATGTATGTATATGTATTGATATACATAAGTATGTATGTACTTCTTAAACATAAGTACAATATATAAATATATATTGCATATATATATTTGTGTAGAACCTTGAAAGACGTCATCAACCTCTTTAAAGTAGTGCTGAAAAACCTAAACTGAAAATTTTATGTAACATTTTAGTGTGTTTCTCTCTTTACAATGTTTTATAAAATACAATACAATAATATCTATCTATCAATAATAAATATATATACAATACAATTTCAATATTTATAGATCGTTCATAAATAAAGAAAGTACACATTAGCAAACTAACCATTGGGAAATACTATACTATATTCTATTACTATTGTACATGAAAATTGAATGCTGAAGCTTTGCTCATCTATTTTTTTTATGTATAACAAAATTATATGAAAAGAGACAAATCTAGACGAAAACTTAACTTCAACTTCGGTTCACTGAAGCTTACATACCTTTCACATCTTCGACACGATAATTGTACCCACGATTTACATACATATACTGTAATGAATATCATTTCAAAGTGATTTGAAAGAAAATGTTTTTAATTGTAATTGACCACTTCTAGTGTCTGTACTCCCCTATACCACATCTTCATTTCTAAATTTAGATATCTCAATGGGTCATAATTCGTTCTTGTGATAAGCAGCCTGTGTAACCTTTCCTTACTTTATCACTTCTATTATCCGTTTTATCCGGGACAAACATTAAGTCAATATAATAGCTATTAATTTTGTATGTAGACTTACCTCATTACCTGTATTACAAGCACTCAATGCTTTCGAGTTCAACTCGAAATTGACTTGGAATTGCTTGATGCAACTCAAAAGACTGGCATCAAGATATCAGGTTAACCAAATCTGGGTGCTTGGACATAGTGCATAACTTGGTAATGAAGAGGCAGATGAACTCATCAGAAAAGGATCTGCTAAAGTCCTCATTGGACTAAAGCCATTCTGCGGACTGCCTTGGAGTTCGAAGATATACAAACTCCAATAATAGCTCGATAACAAATCGCATTGCCATTGGGTAGATACAAAGAATGCTAACTAGATCTCGCAAAAGAACATAGAAAAACCTAGGACTGACAAGGGCAGATATTCGAATAGTCTCAGGTTTCTTGACAGGACATTACAGAGTAATGAAACACCTACATAACATGCGAATCAGTTGCAGCGATCTATGTAGACTATGTAAAATGAAGAAGAGATGTCAACAGAGCACGTACAATGTCACTGCGAGGGTCTTATCTGGACCAGACTCCGTCACCTTAGAAACCAGTACTTGGAACCAGTTGAAATTACAGATCTATCTCCGAAGAGGCTCTTGGAATTTATAATGAAAACCAGAATCTCGGAGGAACTGTGACTACGGAGCTTATAATAAAGGGCCACTTATGAACGCAGTGACGGTGTACTGGTTACAGCCCGTTCCCAAATCTAATCTAATCTAATCTAATCTACCTCTTCTAGTAATCGGAAAGCTTTGATTCAGCTAACTATCTTCGAAAACATAAAGCATAGCATGCATAACAATGAACGGGTCAGACGGAGTGTATTGGCCATTATTAACCATTATTCTTCTTCCCATTTCCATATACTATAATCCGACTGATAGCTATCCTTTACCTGACATGTTCATTGGTTCCACCGGTTCTAATATACCAATCACACCTATAATCTTTACTGGAAAATTGAAATAACAAATTTATATGTGTGCTATGTAAAATACTAGAGACCCGTCCCTGCTTTGTACGAGTGCATTAGACAGGCATTTCTCATTCCTTCAACACTTTCATCATTCTGAAGAAAACGATGACTGTCTCTAAGCCACTGTAAAACCAATAATCAATGTCTTAATTAGAATTAATTAAAATTTATTGCACATGAAAATCTTTTGGAAAAAAATTCTTTAAATGAAATCCACTGTGTGGTTCAAACTTTCTGGAATTTTGACATTGCTAGTATACTATGTAATGATGATTAGTCTAGTTAGATCAATGCTAATGTCATTAAATGACAATAGTTTATATGACAAAATTTAGTTTGATTTATCAAATTGTTGCATATGTCATTTGAAATTGTTTGATTCTGGTTTTAACTTAACATATGTTGCTATGTATTACAATGAAGTTAAAGCAAACATATATACATATATATATACTCGTACTTGTACATTTTTCACAAATTGAGCAACTGAAGTGAAGTTATTGTATGGTTACGACTACATTTTCCAGTAATCAAGGAACTCCAAATGAATCTTATTTTTCTCTGCATGGCTATAAGAAGTAACTGTAGGACATAGAGTTTACATAGAATCAATTAATCTCATCTCATCTCATTGTATGGTAATGGATCCAATGGATCCAATCTAAAGAGGAGTGTTCAAACTGTGAAGGGTATAACAAATAACAAAATGAACAACAAACAAATTGTTATAAAAACTAAATACAAATATAAATTTACCCCAAGGCCATTTTCAAAAAAAAAAAAATATTAAAAACAGGAATCAACTCTGTGCGTGTTTCACTTTTTAACTTTAACCTTGATAACAATTAATTTACTAATTATAATATTAATTTCAAACATTAAAACATAATAAAGAAGTAAAGCTGCCTCAATAATAAAACAAAACAAATAAAAATTTATGTGGTCACGCCAAAATATTTATAAAAATAATAATGAAAAAGATAAATTTAAGTATAAAAATTAATGATAAATTATTATAGCATACATAATGGCAATGTTTGAAATGCCTGTTTTGGCAATGAAAAGAACAACTACTAGTAATCGAATGAAACAACTAACTTAATTTATTAATTCACTAAATTTTCAAAAAAAAAAAAAAACACAATATATGTATAAACCATACATGCATGTATTTGTGTGTGTTTAAAAAAATAATAATTCAAAGTTCTACGACAAAGAAAACAAAAACTATTTACAAAAAAAAAAAAAATAAATTACATATATGTATATATAAAATTTAATCCAACAAATACAATTTTTGCTGACTGTATTCCTTAGGCTTTTTACACCAAAATGAAATGAAAGAAAATGCATATAAAAAACTATTGTAACGAGTATAAAATATCTTATGTACTTCTCTCATAAAAAAACAAACAACTATACCAAACTATACACTTGCCACTATACCATACTATATAGTAAATTATTATATTGTATATATTACATATATTCATATAAATATGTGTATTGCAAAACTATACCTAATAATACAACTACTGAATGAACTATGGAACTTTGTATCAAGTCCAAATCCACCAATCAATTGATTATTAAAATCATTATTTTTTCAATAATATTTTTTAATTTTAATTTTTTATTTAACAAGCATTAAATCTAATCTAGTCTCAGAAAGTTAAATGTAAAATGAAGAGTAGAAAAAAATTTCAAAAGATCTTTCACAAATTCATGCTCAGTCTGTTAGTTGGTTAAGCTAAGCAAAGTAAACACCAAACCTTTTCCCAAATGATATAATGTGATTGAATCTGGAAGCTGGTGGTTATTACTATGGTAGCTATAACTAAGTTAAGACATTTCGATAAACCCATTTCTTCTCAAAATGGTAAAATCGAGATAAATAAATTACTAACATGTACAATTTACTAGATTTCATTGGTCAATTCTTTCAATAAGATATGTTTTAATAATTTTTTTTTTAGACCAAATTCTCAGAGTAAATCCTTTATAAAACTGTGTAGTACTTAAGTATTTTGTGTTGGTGTCGCCAACCGGTCACTCAATTGTTTAATTTTGGTGATCGTAAAAAAGGCTCTAATGAAAATAATCCGATGAAAATGATGCGATGTTTTACATTAAATAAAAAATCTTTAAAAATACTATCCCTAAAAGTATAATTCATTTTTTTTTGTATCTTTTAAGATGTTAATACAAAAAATCGAAATTTCCAACATTTCCATTGGATTATCCAAATTTTATGTTGTATATTCTCCTACAATATTTGGTCAATAGTGCACATAACAAAAATTTGCCATATTGGCTTACAAGGAACAACATTTTCATAATTTTTTCATAATTTTCAACGCCTCTCCCTACATGATGACGTAAGCAAGCAAGCAACGTGCAATGCTATATTTTCAGAATATATAAATTACTTAGCGCTACGACTTTTGAGTTACGAGATGTATTAAAAGTATTGGCGACACCAAAAACGTTTCAATGTAACACGTTGGAAAATACAATAACTCGATAGTGAAATCATTTAGTCATGTACTGACTACTAAACATAAACGTAAAAGATGCTTCAAAAATATAATATTGCTAACCATAAATTCTGTATTATAATAATAGATTGTATGTTAATCGAAAGATCTGATCTATAACGAACAGCAACATTATATGAAATAGTACACTGTAGCAAAAATTCTATAAATAGGACTGCCTTTACTTCACTTTGACCATTGTATTTAAGTAATTTAGCCCCTTCAAAGATTTAATTTTAATGTTCTCTATGATAATATTGATGGTTCCAAAGATCTTATCTTTACTTATGTGCTTAAAAATAAAACCAATGAACCCCAAAATATTGTATAAATATTACAGTGCACTTTCATCATAGGACAATTACAATTATCTCAAGTATTAGGTCGTATGCAGAATTTTAAAGAATTATTATTACTAGGATCGCCCATTGGTCGAAATTCGAGCAGCCCGTCAGAAGAAAGAAAGTATTTAATTGTGAAGCACAAATCTGACTGAATACTTGCTCGCAGCGAAGCGATAAGACAAGACAGAGTACGAGATATTGTGTTCTCGCTCTTGATTGTTGTTGTTTTCATAAGTTTTCGTTCGTATGTACCAGAGATGGGCAGTGAAGCATGATAATTAAGTTCGCGAAGCTTATTGTAATAATGAGTAAACGTTTCATGAAAGAAAAATAAGTTGTCTCTATCGTTCTCACGCATAACATTGTTGTTTTCACTTCAGAACGTTCGTAGATGTGTACATTTTCGCTTGAAAAATATTTTCGTTTTCTCATTCCACTACTTCGCTGTGTAAGCAGTGAGCCGCATGGTGTTTTCAATACTTGTTGGTGTTGTTGTTATAAACGCTTAGTTTTCTCACCTGTTTTTGCAACATTAACATATATTGGCATTACACCTTACCAATCTAGAGATACGTTGATGTTAAGTAAGGTAAAATGATTCGAAAATAATCTTGTCTCCGTATTAATATATAGATGTTATATATACAATATATAGTACTAGCCACTTAGCATAAAGTAGCCAGCGGTTTTTCGTCATACATAATTCATGTTCATTCATGAACACTAAAAATAACAACAAGTATTTTATTTATTTTTTTATAAACCCCGCCTGTGATAGTATTACAAAAAAAAAAACAAATATTCATATGATTAATTATAAAGAAAACAGTATCAAGTGATTTTAATTATTTTAATATTGCTTGTTATTTTTGTTTTTATATAATATTTTTTTCTTCCTATTAAAAAGATTAACTTTGGTTTCAATACACTTCGAATTTACTAAACATTTTTTCAAAATTTATTAATAAATGTCAATAATATTTGCATCAGCAGAATTGATAGATCACTGAACTGATTCAAACATATGAGGTTAGATCATAAATTGGATGGACCCGACTATGGAATTCCACGAAGCATCGTAAATCATAACAAAGCTTAATGATGGCAAGTGACAAAGCAAAATATTGTATTTAAACACTGTCAACAATTAACAAAGAATACCAAAGTTGGACGATTTCTAATTCACTATCTACTACTAGACATTGTCAGAATTAAGGATTAACTTAAAAGTTTCATAGTGATGTGTCCAAAACTGTTGAAGTTATACTGTAAGGAATAATTGATTGTCTCCGATGAAACCGATAATCTTTTTTTAAAGGTGAAATGAAAAAAAAGGCGGTTTTGTTTTCTTAAAAACGAATTATAAAGACCCAAAACTATGGGTCGAAAATTTTCTGTAAATGAATATCATTTACAAAATGAAATATAATATTTAATAATTAATAGTTTATCAGCCCGAGTGGCCAGTTTATTTCTCTTGCCCTTTTTTGCTTTTTATCGATACGCCTGTGGTATCTTCATGTATGTTACACCATTCATTCTTTCAATATAAAAAAAAAAATGCAAAACAAATCAGTAGCAAAAAATGTCTTAATTGTCGAAGGCACCTTAAAAAATAGTCATCTCCTTTGTTGCGATTGGCTGCAAACTAGATCTAAGGGGGCTAGACACCTAACTGCCCTATCCCTCAATACACCTATGGTTAAAACTATTTAGATTGATAACACTTTTAAACTTTATACATACACATAGTTCAGTATTGAGTTAAGTGAAGCGTAAATAAAGAAATATAAGAGTTTATACAATAATTTATCTGAAATTTATTGTTTTATCAAACTACCAAATCAAATATGTACTATATATATATATATATATATATAAAAACAACTACAATATTAAATTTAAATGGCTCAAAATTAATTAAAATTAATTACAAAAATAATTTATCATTTTAAATAAAATAAATAAAATAAAAATTATTATAATAAATAAATAAAATATTAAAATTAGTAAAAAGCTTTCTATGAATTTCTATATACATTCATTAATAAATAAATATTTAATATATATATATATATATATATATAATATATATAAATACTATATTTATTGATCGCAAAAACTTGTAAATGTTATTGTACCTTTTTTTGAAAACATTCAAACGTCTTTAAACTCACATACTTATAAAAAGAAAAAAAACCAATAATAGTCATAATATAAAAATTATATATAAAAATATAAGTGAATATTTATATTATTTACATTTATACCGAAATATATATGTATATGTGTGTGTGCGTAGTAATAAATAAATATAAAATACATAAATTATACATATACAAATCAATATATTAAAGAGATCTTATACCTACTATTAAGAATATAAGTAATAATTTTTATCCCATTAAATAAATATTCATTAATTAAGAAAGAGTTATAAAACTAAATACAATATAAAAAAAATTTAAGACCCCTTTGAATTACATACAAGGGGTTTTAAAGCAATGATCATAACAATGACGACATTAACATACATGTACTCAATTAAATATTTCAGTTTATGCAATATTGTATTGAATATTGTATAAGCATACTTACTACTTATGTATGTACTTCAATTGTCTGTTATTAAGGGTCTGCAAGCAAACGCAAAAACCTCATAAACGTATAAACTCAAAAAATATAAGATCGCTTTCGTGAACGACCTGAATTTGGTCTACACCTCATAAATCACACAAATTAGCTGTTCAGTACTGAATGTAAACAAACAAACAATTGAAAATGCCGAAAAGAAGTGAATAAAGGAAATTGATTGATTATTATTGTAAATTTTTGGCAATTATAATGTTAAGATGCAATATTAGAATACCTAAATCTCCATTCACTTCATTTATCAGGTTTATTTATGAGGTTTGCCGTGTCACAAATTTATAAGAATGCATACATTTTTTGTAGGTGCAGCAACTGTCAGTTACTTTATGAGCTCATAAATAGTTGTTTGGTTTGTGCGTTATCTTGAAGACCCACATTGTATTATTGTATTATACATAATGGTTCCACCATAACTTTTAAACAACAAAACCATTTACTTTTTACACTACATAACATACCATATGTACCATATACTTATGAGAAGAATAATATGAAGATCAGATGCCCTTACAAAAATACATATACTAAATAGTAAATAAACATAGTATATAGTATACCCCTGTGTAAATAAAATATTGGTCCATTCGATCAGTTAAATATTTATTTTCAATATATATATAGGTAGTAGAATATATGTATATATAAAATATAATGTTACTAGCATTTTAAATCATAACATTGCTATGATATGATAAAGTTTAAGTTCACAAACACATGCAGTATATTTCACACCGAAATTTACCAGTCAATGATCAAGGAACATCGACTTAAACATATTATAAGCGTACGGTAGTAAGAAATATATAAAATCAATACCTTTTAAAAAATTAAAAGAAAGAAAGACAAGGCCATTATTCATTGTCATCATAATGATCACACACACGACTTTATAAATTTTACAAATGGTGAAGTATTTGAGTGATCTACCGATCCAATACAAGACGACATATAGTTTAAACCACGTATATTTTACACCGTTCAAACAAACTCCAAAATGAAAAAGGGAATTGCAAGACCTATATGCATATATTGCAAAATGTTCTTAATCAAGTATTTTTCACCAATTTTTAGTTTTCATTTTGCCAACGTACGCACAAATTTGCACGTGTGTCTATAACCAAAACAAAGAACAGCTATTCAGAACTCACCCTAACTCTCTACTTTATACTTTATACTGTGGACAGGCTATTAATTGACAATTGAGTTGGTTAAACTACGTATACCGAGGTCTGCCAATTGTGATGATGAATTGGCAAGTCTACCCTGCCATAGGCATTATTTATTGTTGGTTTACATTTGTGTATACGAAATACACTGAATACTAAATTTTAGTTGCAGAACGCTACATTGTGTTGTAAAGAAGCCTGAGTTAGCCCTAATATAGTATCTTAAGTTCTTTTGGAAGAGCTCGTTTCTCTTCTATTTTTTTCCATCCAATATTTATGCTATTTACTTTCAAGCCCTCATAAAATGTATACTTATGCATCAAATTTTTCTTTGTTTTCTTCTTTAACATAAAATCTAACAATCCGGACATAGTGAGTATAGTCAAGATAGAGTTATGTTATCCACCAGGTTAGGGTGGTTTTCCTACTAAATATGTGTTTTATACCATCATATATACTATGTCTCCTTTCTGAAAAATTGAATAATACTTGAATGGATCAGTTTTAAAGAGATAGGCAGAATGCTTTCCTCAATTCGGATTAGAAAGTGATGTTATAATTCGAACTAAGTAAGTTGTGAAATGGTGATTGGTTTTAAATACTATATACTACCTAAACCTATGAGCGAACTACTTACACGGCAAATAGGAAAACCTTAAATCATTGAAACAACTATGTACTTACAATATGCATTATGCATTACTAATTTTTATATAAATACATATATGTATTTTTAATTTTAACCTAGAAACTAGATGGTTTCATTTACATTACAACACACGAACACATTCACTTTTATTGTATTTACCATACTATGTATAATTGCTTACTATATAATCTCTTTATATAGAGAACATTGTTGGCTATAGACTAAATTGTAGAATTGTAACAAACTAAATTGTACTTTTAGTTTTGGAAACAAGAAATTTGTAATTAAATAATCTTTAGAATAAAGATACGATAATACAGACGAACACTTCCATGACTCGTATCTCGCGATGAAAGTTCGAGTTCTGAAAGAAAAAATGTTTAGAATTTTTTATATATAATGCTGCTCGATTTGTTGCGAGCTAATAATAGTTTATTGTATTTATATGGTATGCTTAACTTTGCTTTTATTAATTGTTCAATATTTTGTGTCTATGTACAACTTATAAACAAAAATCACCAAAACTCCAAGCCCCAAATCATTGTTAAATAAATATATACATAATTAAACAATTTTCTAATGCTGTGTCTGAATTTCAAATATTTCAATAAAATTATTATTGTATTAACTTAACTTATTCTAGTAGAAAAAAACAAAGAAATAATTCAAATTTTTATTAGATTTAAAAAATAAAAATAAATAAAAAATTAGAATATTAAAAACAACAACAACAACAACAAAAACCAAAAAACTAGTAAACAACAACAACACACAATTCCATCCAAATTTTGATATTTTTATTTATTTGTCTTAACATACAAAAAAAAAATAAAAACTCATTGAAAAAATTGATTAAAAAAATTTAAATGAATTTCAATGTTAAAACAAAAAAAAAAAAATTAAAAACCTGATAAAATTAATTAAATAATTAATTGTATTTCCATAAATATTACATTATAAAAGAAACAAAAAAAGAAAAGAAAAATTAAAATATTAATAAATTATAATATTTTAATTCTTTCGTTTTTATATTACGTGTATTCAATATGAAATAATCAATAATTGACTTATAGAATTTGTGCTTAGGGTATAAAATATATTATGGTATTTAAAATTTATAAAGAAATAATAATAATAATAATAATATATTAAGTAAAAAATCATACATACATACGTATATGTTATGCAGACATATGTTTTTGTGCTATTGCACAGTTTACTAAAAGATCACAAAATGATAATAATCTAAATAACAAAATTAAACATAAGCTTACAAAAAAAAACAAAACTCTTACCAAAAAACTGAACAATGTTTAAGTTCTTAATTTATATAAATTAAATAAAAACTCCAACTTTGGTCCTATTAAAGTTTACACTTCACAAAAGTCACCATACACAATATACGAGTATGTTGAGTAATGCAAATTCCCCCGTGATTCCTGAAAAAATACTCAGTTTAAAATTGTAAAGAAAATATTTAAATTATGATTAGATTCAATATAAGTTCCTGCTCAAGTCCTGTAAATGACTATGTATTTACTTTTCCCCCAAGGCCTTTAACAAAATGTCCCACTGACTCAATGCATTGAAAACCGGAACTGCCCTTTAAGTTTGAATAAACCATGAGTAGTGAATCATATGGCTTAGGCGACCGATTGCACTTTTGATACGTGATTATAGCAGTTAATTAAAACATTACTTATCATTAATTTGGGTATTTAAATTGTGTACATCTTCAAGTAAAGCTTTGTTAATTTTGTTGTACGGAATAATTATAAGAAAAAGTGTTACCAAAGAAAAAGCACTTGAAAATTGATAGCTTATTCATTCTTGTGAAAAACTTGTGAATGCCTACAAAATCGGGCGTTTTTTTTTACTATCTTCTATATATACCAGATTTAAAACAATGTCCAGTGCTTCTTGGGAGGTAGACTATAGTGATCCATCCATCTTTGATTCATGATATCTGTACAGAAATGTCTGTAAATCTGTTCACAAGTAGAAGCAAAGTTTTTAGTTCTAAAAACCTTTGTGGTCGAACTTACTGTACCATTATCTCCTTATCCGATTCCAGAGCCTACTGGCTTAGGCGAATCAAACACTATTAGAAATAACATAAAAAAAGGAATGATTTCAACAAATTAAAACTAATAATTTGAGTATATAGTAGTGGGCATACCATACTATATGAATACCCTAAAATGTGTAATTTTACGAACTCAAACAAATGAACTTATAAAGTCATTAAAGGAAGTTTGCTCTGTAATCTTCTATTAAATAAAGGCAAATTTCATTTTAAATAAAACCACCCCCGGACAACACTGGTTCTTTTTCAACCCTGGCGGGACGACCAATAGGGAGAGCTATGTTGGACCACTCTTGTATTTAGTTCCTCATCATGTGTGCATTAAGTCCTGGGCAGCTTTGCATTGGTAAAGGTTAATTTGAATCAACTAAACCATAATTGTTAAGTTTTTATCGCGCTTTTGTACATAGCGCACCAGAAGCTTCGTGTAGGGTGATCGTTTCTCCCAGCAGTACAGATTGAGCACTTAAGGTTGGTACAGAATGGTGAAGCCGAAGATGAGTCTGAAGCCAGCAAAAGAAAAGTGAACAGAATGCAAGGTTCATATAATATCACTTTTATTTTGAATATCAATCAACTGTGTTTGTCATTTGAGAGGCATGCACAGAGAGAGAGAGACAGAGATGGATGAATTGAAGCCGAGTGAAGTCAAACTACTTTAACTTCACGGCTTCAGCTTCACATTGTGTGCGTTCACATACAAACAGCTGCTTTTGATTTTTTGACCGGCTTCAGAATCTGCACAAGTTTCACCATTCTGTTCCAGCCTTAAAGTATTGCTTGGCATCCTTTGACCATATGAGCTTTGTTTCCACATCGTAGGCTTTGGGCTTTTGCACTGATGCGAAACATGACCGAAACAGAAAAAGCATCAAGTCGGCAACTGATTTCCATGTGAATTACAGAGTGTGTTTCTGTTTGTGTATGTGTTTAACTATCTAAAATTCCATCAATACAAACAGTTGAAGGAATGACAAATTTCAATTACAATATGATTGATGCAGTATTGCATTTTATTCACTGGTCGGTGGCAATAGTCCCTGTTTCAATAGTAATTCACCAGCTCCTTTTCTTATTTCATGGTTATGCAGGTTATGCAGAGGCGAACCAGTAAGTGCACATTTCCATAGTAAGTCAGCATTCGGATGATTAATTCCGATTAATACTATGTTGTTGCTAAGAGTCTTAAATCTTCTCAATTAATAGATAAAGTTGCCAACAGTGTTAGCGCGTCTTGACAAAAACTAATATCTTCTATATAATTAAACGGCAAACATTGAAGTTGTGAGTCCGTTCCTGCTAAAAAAAACTGCACCTATTTTGACAAAAAAATACCAATTGAAAGGTATTTCTCGCTAGATGTGTTCTGTTTATCAAAAGAGGAATGTCGTTGATGTTGTGAATGCAGTAGAATGGGAGAATGTAGAAGTTTGTGTGCCTCTCTCTTATGTTCATTGATTGTGTGAAGCCGTTTTATAGAGTTTTCGCAAAGAATACTGTTTATAGAAAAGTTATTAGCACTTTAAAAAATAAATACTTTTTCTAGAATGTGGGCGATTGTGTCAGCCGGGGCCTCCTCTAGTAAATTATTATAGTTCTATTATAAGTAAAGTAAAAGGGGAATCCATAAAGTCATCTCAAAAACTTGACAAAGGTATCAATAGTAACCCTAATCTAGTTCTATTGTTGTTTACTATTTACTTGATGAGGCTTAATCGAGTTATGTTAACGTTTGATATATGGAAATTATCTTTGACCAGTGTTGTGAAGTGTACAAAGATAAATAGTACTGTTTTCTTTTTTCCTTATACGAAACAACAATATTATGATCATCGAATGAAAAATCAAATCCAACTCTTTCTATTTGCATTTTATGTGGTTTAAAAAAAAAAAAATACAAAAATATGTAATAAAATTGAAAGCATTAGTTTACTTCTACTATATACAACAAACATACTTTTATGTACACTTAGATTGTCACCAAAATGTTGTGCTATGTCTATTGATGGATCGATCGATCGATCGATTGTTTAATTAATTAATTATTTATTTATTTATTTGTAGTAGTTCAAAAGTTACAATAAATGCTTTAATTATGATATTTATACATATACTTATATACAATATACAAAAGTATATACTCCTATATACATACATATACACAAACAACATACATACTATATAGAATATTGTATATTTATATACAAAAAAAAAAAAAAAACAAAAAACCGAATTAAAATTGAAAAAAAGAAACAAACAAAAATTTAAATAAAATATTTACGAAAAAAATATTATACAATTAAAAAAAATAAAAAAAAAATTAAATATCTTTTTTAGAATTTTGTCTTCCCTCAGTATCAATTAAAGAAATTTTTATAAATACATAAAAATTTATTTTAAATAATATAATACAATAAAAAATAAAACAAAAACATCCATGATGCACCAGAAATAAGAACAACAACAACAACAACAATAATAATAATAATAAACGAATACGTAAATACGTGTTTAGAACCAAAATCATAACCAAATTCCATAAAAAAATAAACAAAAATATTATTATTAAATAATTTATTAAAATAAGCAATAAAAAAAAATAAAAAAATAAAAATAAAAAACAAATCGTAAATTCAGTCTACTTCAGTACAAGCAATCGCATTGAATCCTAGAAACAACAACAACAACAAAAACAACAACAACAAAATCTACTAATAATTTTACATTTATTTACACCAAAATAATAGTAATAAAAATAATTAATTAAAATAATATACAATATTAAGACAAACTGCTAATTGTGAAAATTTGCTTCCAAAATACCAAAAAGACAAAAATTAAAAAAAATATTTAACAACAGAATTACAAACAAATAATAAATATGAAATAAAATAAAGAATGATATTATCAATTTGCCTATTCAAAGTTGCACCAACGAAATAAATAACAAAAAAATAATAATAATAAAATATAAAATAAAATTGATTGATATCGTATGTCTTTAGCAACTTTTCTTCATTAAATCATATAAAAAAAAAAAACCCAATAACAAATTGTGATGAATTCTAATAAATAATGTTTTTAAAAAGGAAAAAATATAGAAAACCAAACAAAATTAAACCAAACCAAAAATAAAAGATTATTTTGATTATTTAATATACCCTTTACATATATGAAATTGATTGTACAGTAATGGCAAACCATATAACCAGATCGATATAGTATAGTATTTAAGACAACGAACAGTCCTTTCATTAGATTAGATAGTCGGTAAAGGCCTACGATGCCCTTTCACTAGATTCATCTATCATCTTTCATTATCTGAACAATCAAAGTATTTTGAGTTGGTTAGGGAGTTGGTAGCCGGTAATAAAAGAGCTCAAGCCTAGATCATTAAAGATCCCTGGTGATGCCCTTTCTTCTTTCATCATCTGAACAACATAAGAATTTTGAATTGGGTAGCCGGTGTTAAAAGAACTCAGTTCAGATCATTAAAGACCGATTGTGATCCTTCTCACTAGCTTCATCTTTCATCACATGAAAGTATTTTGAATTGGATAGGGGTGCTAGCCGATATTAAAGGCCTAGATGACCTTTTTGCTAGATTCATCTTTCATATTTCGTCATCTGAACAACCTAAGTTAGGGAGGGGTTGGCAGAACTTAGGCCGAGAACATTAAATACTCCTTTCTTTATTCAGATCCCCTTTCACTACATTCATCTTTCATCATCTAAACAACCTAAGCATTTTGAGTTAGGTAGGGTTGGTAGCCCGTATTAAAAGAACTTACGCCAAGAACATTAAATACTTCTCTCATCTTTCATCATCTGAACAACCTAAGTATTTTGAGTTGGGTAGAGGTGGTAGTCAGTACCCCTTGTGAGGCACTTTCACTAGATTCATCTAACATCTTTCGTCATTTGAACAACCTAAATAATACTAGAAGAGCTCAGGCATAGATCATTCATTAAATACTCCTTGTGTTGCTTTTTCCTCTTTCATCATGTGAACAACCTAAGGAATTTATATTAAGAGCTCAGGCGTATATTATTAAAAATCTCCCACCCCTTATCAGATTCATCCTACATATTTCATTATGCAAACAACCTATGTTAGTACATATTATTATTTTTATAGATTGATAAACTCTTACATTTATAGTAGCAATAGATATACATACATACTACTAACATATACTCGTATTGTTCTTACTATATAATCGTCCTTAGGGTTTCGATACTCTTAATTGCTTCTAATAATTCATTAAAGTACAAATTATAGCTATTTATTTTTCTAGTTAGGCATGGTAGATCGTCATCGGTCATGAATTATTGTATAGTATTCATGGTTTTTTGATCAACTTACAATACTATGTACTACTATAATAATTATTTTCCCTCTTAAGTATGTAGTTGCTCATCATCTTAAGTGTAAAGGGTATTTAAATAGCAAAACATGAAGAAACAACAAACAACAAAACCGAAACCGATGAAATTTTTGACTATAACTTAACAAATACAATTAAATAAAATTAAATGCATATATTATAAAAAAATAAATATATTTGCAGACTACTCAGAGAAACATAAAAGACTATAAATTTATGACCTGAAACCTTAAAAATTAATTATTATAAATGAATTTATTTATTGAAGTTTATGGAATTTTTTTTTTTGTTTTAAAACGTTCCTAAGTTCAAGCAAGATCAATTAAGTATGATTAAAGTTTATTTTTCTTTATATTCGTATATTAGTTTTAGAATGCAGAAATCAGGAAATCAAGCTGTTGTCCAGTTGTTCGGTTGATATCAATCAGACTTAGACTATCTAGAAGGTGCTGTTTCAATTAAACTGTTTGTTTTTGAAGTGATTTACTATAGTTGGTACCATAGAATCAAATTTTTTACATTTGTTTCAATTGTCAAACCAGCCTTTTGTCAAGCTTTAGGGTATTAGAGTATTGTAGAGTCACTGAACGGCCCCCATCCACACATATAATATTATAACATCTCCTTAGTCACGGACACACAAAAAAAAAAAAAAAAGGAATGAAGACAAATTTTTCAATTATTGTAGTGATTTTATTAAGTTTATGTTTATTTTCTTTTATCGATAAGATCCTCCAAGACCAATCATTAAAGCATTATAAAAATATTCTATCAAAATATTTGGCTTAAAAACAAAAGCATAAAATAAATAAAATCACAAACTCAAGTTAAATGAAAACAATAAAATGTAAAGCACAAAATTTGTATTTTTTTTTATAGCATATTACGATGTATGTACTTATATTAAATTAACATTTACTTCTCATATAACCACAAAAAAAAAATAAAAATTTATTATATTAAATAGAAAAATAATATAAAAAAAAATAAATAAATGTGTATTTATGAATTATTTTAAATATCTTAAAAAATGGTGAACCAAACTAAAAAAACAAAAAAATATTGAATAATGTTTACTCATTCGTGTGCCCTCCTTTGAGAACATATACATACAGATATATATATATATATATATATATATATATAATACGTATACAGTGTATTTATACCCCACATAAAATATTATTATAATATTATTCATATACTTATAAAGAAAAAAAAAAAAAAAATTAAATAAATATAAAAATTATTGAGGCTACTTTTTGCTCAGTGTTTATTTTTGAATTTCCCTTATACATAAATACATACATACTATACATATATATACATCAATTTTTTATTTTATTTTATATATGTGTATACTACATAAATGTTTAATTAAAATTGAGACATAGAGATTTTTTGGATTTTTTTTTTTAGTACAATAAATAACAGAAAATGCATTTTTAAATGCAGAAAATTTTCAATTAAAAATAAAAGTTTAACAAAAAAAATTTACAATAATACAAAATTAAATGATAAATACAATCAGGTATTGGAAATCAAAATTTTCTATTATTTTATATACTACTTATATACTCTTCTTATACATACCTATAATTTGCTTGACAATTGTCATTGTTGTTTTCTTGTGAAGTCAAAGATTATATGTACTCGTATTTCAAAAAATATCTATATGTTATATAGGTAGCTATGAAGCCTTTACACAACCAACCATATTGATTAATACTATTGTACTATATAGCATACTACACTATATAGGCAGATCTACTTACCATAATTAAATCCTAATATTCAATCCAAAGACTATGGAAATTTAGAGAGCGTTAGTATTTCTATAGTTTTTGTCTACAGCATAATATGGTGTAACTACAATTATTTAAATAAATAATTTTAAAATTCAAATATACCAAATAACAATTAATATTAATAATAATAATAATAAATTTGACAAAAAGAAACAAATATACACATACAATATATTGATATATATACATATTTAATTAATGTAGTATTAAGAAATGTTTAACTAGAATTTGAAGCAATTTGCAATAATTATACTAATTGGTGCAATAATATTAATAATAAAAATAATATAAAAATAATACTCCCATATTCAAGAGTTGTTAAACAAAAAAAAAATAAAAAATTAAAATAAAATGCCAAATAAATATATATAGTATACATATGTATATTATTAATAATTATACAAAAATATATAAATAAGAAATAAATAAATATTTAATTAGAAATAGAAATGAAAAAGCAAACTAAGAAATTGTTAGTAGATACATATGATACAATATAATGAAGCCTATAGTCCTATAGTAATTCACACACACACACACCCACACACACACTTACAGATACAGATGCAGACTACAAATACCAATATATTAAAAATTAGAGACCAAAAACTATTTATATCAATTTACTAATATAATAAAATTATTAAATAATACTAATATACACGTACATAAATATAAAGATAGTAAATATATTATATACAACAAACAAACAACAACAAACAATAATAAAATGTTTAAAAATTTTAAAAAGGGATTTTATCTGCAAATGATTTGCAAAAATAGCCTTACATAATAATAATAATAATAATAATAAAACAAAAAAAAAAAAATTAAATATTCTTTATTTAGAAAATCATAATATATATACTTATATACATAGAATACAATATAATAAATAGTATTATTAAAATTAACAAAATAATGGATATATAAAAAATACTATATATAATAACAACGAGACAAATTTTATCTAAACCAAAAAATGAATATTAATCAATTTAAATAATATACGCCTTTATTATAAAAATCCATGCTAATGATTAAAAAATATATGGATACAAGATCGGAACAGCCGAAACTTAATACCATATGCCATATACCTTTTACCTTATCCTTATTTTTATGTATAAGTTGTCATGAAGAACTTGCCTACACAGAAATTATACTATTAGAACCCTTGCTAAAGATAAGCATGAGAAAGATTCTTTAAACAACAAGAAAAGAAATTAATGTCCGAGCTGTTGGAGGTGAGCAAGCGTTTTTTGTGAGGATGGTAATCATGGCCGGACTTATGGATCAAGAAAATGGAGGTCTTTCATCAAGTTACAACAAAAAAAAAAAAAAAAATAACCTTATTGTGTGCTCTTTCTCCCATCAAAGCAAAACAACTCCTCACATATTGTGTAAATAGATGAAAGATAAACGAATTGGGTAATACTTAAACACCTAGAAAATTGCCATTTCCCGTTGAACACCTCTAAAAGATAATCCTTGTTGTACAACAAATTTCATTGTGCTAACAACTTGCATCAAAATTTTTCACTGATATTAAAAATGATCTGCTTCTTCTCTCGCTAAACTCTTATCGATGCGTTCGTGTGTCACTCCTTGTTTTGCCAAAAATGTGATAGCTTCTAGATGATTTTTTGAGTTTTCATGTTCAGAAATACGCTCAGATGCATGCGCATCTCCACTGAGTTGTATTTCATAGTGGTAAACTTTTCTCTTGATGGGAGAAAAAAAAAGCCAAAAACGATTTAACCACTCATTTTATTGTTATGAAATTTTTGAATCCAATGTTTGTGGAGGCCCTCCCATAAATCCGGCTCTGATGGTAATGGAAGTACAGAGATGATTTGGTCGAACTGACTTGCGACAGATCTTGTTGATGCTTGTTGAAAAAATAGTACGTGACAGATACTAAGTATATCAATTATTCATAGGAGGCTTCAACTTATGGGTGTGATTTGTTGGTAAATTCAAGTGGTGAGATTAGAATATTGTACGACTCACTAACTTAAAAAGTTATAGAGAAACTAAAGTGGGACCCATTATATTTTCCAGTGATCGGAAGTACTCTAAATGAAATTCTAGATTTGTAGTTCTACATTTTCTAAATCTTCTGTTTCTTATATGCAATCGATTCTCCTCATCTTGTTGATCATTTTTATAAAAATATATATCCCTGCAGTATGCTCGGTGGCAATTGTCCCCGTTTCGCTAGTTATACACCGGTCCCTTTTATGCTAGCGAATTCCTAGAGAACAATTGAGAGGCAAAAATTTGTTTACTCTCTTTGAACTGGTGTCGAGAGCGGAATGTCAGATCGAAAGAATGTGATGACATGTGAAAAACTAGTGAAATGGGTTGCTATGCGGTGGCAATTGACCCCGTCCAATGACATCACCCATAAAATACATGTTCTAGGGGATAGGCATTTGCCAGTGCTGGCGAATAAGCGACTAGTCTTGGACCACTCCCTTCAATTATTAAAATACCTATTCACATTAGTGTGAATGGTATAACTGGTAGTAAAAATAACAAGGGAAAAAACATAATGATAATAATATTATTTAATACTCAAAATGCATATGCCATTTAAAAAAATAATAGAATACCAAATACAATAGTAAAGTAATCATAGAACATTTCGGACTTACCGGAAAATTATGTACCCTTTTGCATAAAAATACCAATAGTCAGAATTAAGAAATCTAAAAAGTCAATTTTAGAATAGTTTTGAATTTTCAATCAAGCTTCAGAGATCATTTCAATTGTAGCGTCCAAGCGACTCACATGGCGTGCACATGTGAAATCCATTAAGTCAATAAATTGTCCTTGTCAAATAAAAGACTCATTTACAGGCAAATAATGGCTCCTACGCCATACATACATAAGTATTTGGGATATCGATGCCGTATATACATACCATAAGGACTTCTCAATGGGTCATAAAGTGAACTTGCATTCTTGCGACTAGTGTGCGGCCTGTGTAACCTACCCCTTAACTGTCAATCGTATACTTACTGAATACGAGTGTCTAGTTCCTACAAAAACTTAAATAATATCACTGAATAGAATTTAAGAGAACTTTATGTACAATTTCATGGCAATATCTCAATAACTGAAGAACAGCCTAACTGATGGAAGATGAAGAGGAAACACAATTTGTTGTTTTCATAATATTGTAAGGGGTATACAAATTAATTACAATATTTACCAAGGCACAGATGTGCACTTGTTTCCATAATAGGTAAATCCTACTAGGCACTAGTACATACAAAACTTTTGAGGTACCTTCATTTTTGTTCATGGCTTATGAGTATCCTGTTTGCTTATCATGAGTTTCTTTCGAGTTTCAAATATGATAAAAGGTAAAATAAAAGACTCTTTAACATTATTCAAATATTGTACAATTCGAGAAGATTACCATATAGTTTATTAGTTTGAGACCTTATTTTTTTCATGATATGTCTAGTTTCTTAGTCTTTACTTATATAATAATAAGGTAGATAAAAAAAACGTGTTTAACGCTTCTCGACAATAAGCTTTGTTCCATTTTAAAATGAAAATATAAAAAAAATGCATAAAAATCCAATCTCAAGAAACCATTAACTTTGGTAACATCAAAGTTGAACTATTCTTCATACATGCATTTTTAATATTTACTAACTTTTAGTAAAAGACTCATCTCCAGTATAATAACTCCTTCGTCAGTGAAGAAATGATCTATTGTTTTCAATATAACCATATAATTCCTAACAGGCTTTAATCATTTCAATGACATCACATTAAGTCAAATTTCTTGTCCTAAACCGAGGCCCGGATCAATGATTTTTTCGAACCGGAGAAGAAACTTGATCGTGGCGCCCCTTACTTAATGGTATATATAATGGTTGGCATTTTTCATTTGTGTGACATAAAATTATATTTATTTACTTAGGAAACATATAACCAGGAAAGATAACATACAATCAAGACATTTACAATACAATCTTTAGGTCTCAGTATTTTTTAATCTTTTTATCTTTGCTGCAGCTTTCTTTTCGGCAAAAGATTCTATAAGCTCATGAAAGTCCGTCTCAAAGGCAGTTTTATTTTCAATGGCTAGGATTGCGAGGCCAGATAGACATTCCTGACTCATTGTTGAAAGCAGATAGATTTTAATTATTTGCTGAAGCTTTGATCACAGCTTGCAGATGAGCAGTATATTCTTAAAAGTATACTAACATTAGGAAATGCTTGATTTTTCATTAATTTCGGTTACTAGTTCCTGGCAAAAATCAACTGGATTTAAGTTTTGCGTATATTTTGGAGCTATTGTAGATCGGCAGATCCTCAGTTGACAACGCGTAGCCACTAAGGAAAGCAAAATTTTCATGTTGACCCTTGTTTCCATTTCAATAAAAAACAATCAATTGTTGACACGGCAATTCTCAGATTGGCATCTCGAGTCCAAAAGTTCACTGGTGCACAAGTTCACTTGTGATGTGGACATGTGTGGCGCCTTTTTTTACAAGGCTTCCGTATGTTTTTTTTTAATTTCAATCAAACTGCCCAGGGTGGGTGCCGCAGAGATCAAGCGCTTCATTAACTTGGTAAATCGTTTGAATTTCTTCAATCCAGTCAAAAATAATATTTGAATGATAGAAATTGACATGTATGAGGAAAAAACCAAAATAATTAAAGGCATTTTTAAAATTAACATATCAAACTATAATACTATAATAGAAGAGAAAAGGAAAAAACAACATTATTAATCTATTAATGGTTTTGTTTTTTTTTATTTTAATAAAAATTATTCATAACCAATGTTTTGTGTATAAATAAATGAATGAAAATATTACAAAGTAAAAAACATTTGCGTGAGAAGATTTTTTCTTAAGAGAAAAAGTTGAAGAAACAAAGAAATTATAAATCTACACATTTTGAAAATTATTTATATACTTACTTTATATTATATTTAAATATATACATATATATATATATAATTATATTTAGTGAAATATATATATATATATATATACTATATATATACAGACATATATCATATTTACTATATACATACAGGCAGCGAATTATATAATTTACATAATTTATATATGTAGAAAATTATATGTATACAAAAATGAAAATAATGTAATAAAAAATTATAAAAATTTGTATTTGTAGCAATTATATACATACATATATATTTAATTTATTTACAAGGAGCATTTAACTCGAAAAATATAGACAACAAAATTATATAAAATATTACAAAAAGAAAATTACAAAAAAAAATAATAAAAAAATTCAAAAAAAAATTACAAAAAAAAATACAAAAATGTTGCGCCAAAATTTATAAAAAAAAAAAAAACAAATGAAATATTTTGAAAATGCGTTTTAAATGTATATTTTTGCTGTGTCTTAGTTTTTAAAGTAATAATGAGTAATGAGTCTTGACGAATTTATTATTGAACAAAAAATAAACAAAAAAATTTAAAAGAAAATATATTTCTTTTTTAGAAAACAAAAAGTTCTAATAGAAATTTCATTTTCGGTAACAAAAAAAAAAACAAAGCACAACTTAAAAAATAACCAAACAAGAGGAAAATATTATTATTATATATAAAAATTATTAAAAAAATAAATAATCGAATATTATCTAAAATGCCTTGATTTTATTTTAAATACTTTTAATGCGCCTCTGATCTGATTTCACAATATACCAAGTAGCTAACATACAATATATACTAAACTATATAGTGCTAATGCATCCACTACTTACTATTGTGTCTTTTAAATCAAGGGCTCAAAATGGTTTACATCCTTAGATTTAGTGAATATTACATGTGTTAGATGTGTGTGTTATAAAAGTGGAATAGAATCGTAAAACATACTATAAAACTAAATGCAAATATATACTTACAAAATATAAATCTCACAACGAGTCAAATTCTAATTTAAGAAACATAATATTTAATAAAAAAATATTTGTCTATGTTAATGATATCACACTAATATCTTACACTAATTGTCTATCGATCTAACTGTCTATAAATCTGTTGGTTGCTATCCAATCCTGTATTTTGTATTTATTATATACAAAAAACAGTTCTGCCACATAACAATAACTTAAAATATAACATAATAATAATAATATTAATAATAATATGAAATGGCAAAATATTTAAATAATTAACAAAATGAATAGTATGTTAAGAAATTAAATTTATTTTGATCTGTTTAAAAAATCATTGATTGGTTGATTTATTGTATATTCTATAAGCTCCTAAAAAAAAACAACAATAATGAAATACCGATCACTGATCTTTTAAACAGTTCCATTAAATTATAATAATAAAAGAAATATAAATATAAATTTAATATAATAAAACTTAATAAATGTAAAAAAGTGCAATAAAAACAATGACTAATAGAAAAACCGACAAATTTTCTTAATAAAAAAAAAATCAATTAAATAAACTAATAAATAAATGATAAAGAAAAAAAATTAAGTGAATAATTTTAATAATAATAATAAAAGCAAGAGAAAATAATGCAATAGATTGGAACCTAAATACCTTAAATAAAATATAGCAATACAAAAACAGAAACGGAAATATTTATTAATAATAAGACTTGAAAATATTGTATAATCAATAAATAAAGAAACCTTAAAAAAAGAAAAACAATAAAGAAATTAAATACTCAAATAAATATAAATCATCAACAAAAATAAAAAAATAAAAATTTTAATAATAAAAATATCAAATAAACTAATCAATAAATTATAAATAAATAATAATTGAATGTTATGAATACCTTAAATAAATAATAATTAATATAGAAAAAATAACAAGAAAATAACAAATAAATCAATAAAAAATATATAAACATCAAAAATCAATAAATAAAATGAAAAATAATAACGATATAATAATTCAGTAAAAAAATACAAAAATACAAAAAAAAAAAACATATACATATACATAAATAAAGTACAGTATATGTACTTATATTTGTATATGTGAATATTTATATACAAAATAATTGAAAGAATGAAGGAAAAAAAAAACTATTGATAAACAATTCAAAATATTAAACTTCCACATTTATAAATTTAAACCAAAAAAAAAAAATAATAATATATATATATATATATATATACAATACAATAGTATATATAAGAATCATATATTTATATAAAAAACTATACAAGAAAACAAAATAAGATAAAGAAAAGAAAATAAATTATCGAAATTTTATTATAAAAAACAAAAATAAATAAATAATACTATCATGTGAAGACACACAAAATTCTATTGGGTTTGTGAGAAAAGTTCTCTTTTTCTGTGTAACATATATTTACTACATATACATATATACTTATATATATTATATATTTAGATATCATTGACATATGCAAAAAAAAACTAACTAAACTTAACTAAAAACTAAAGTAATTTATTGTTTGTGTACTAAAATGTATACAAAAAAAAACAAAAAAAATATAAAAAAAAAAAAACAATCTTAAATTATTGCACTAGCAAGTGAATAGAACAAAAATATCTCATATTAAAAAATAAAAATTATATATTATACATACAATTATACATACATATATTTACATACATACATATGTATGTATGTATGTACATGCCTATGAATGAATACCATACTTCATACCTAATTAGTATTTGTATGTATGTCCATATGTATGCATGTATGTTGTATCTTCTATATGTTTATGAATTATATACTATACTATACCATATACTATTGAACACACATTCACATTAACATATTATGATGACATTATACCATATATGGTAGTTTGAGTGTTTATAAAAATCACATACTCGTATTTCTATATACCTAAACAAATAAATAAATATACAAACATATACAATATTTAGTATATAAATATATATACATACAATATAAAATAAAAAAAAAAATGTAATCTTCACATTGAGCAATTGAATTGAAAATTGTGTATTGTTCCATATTAAAACAAAAAACCTAACAAAAATTAAAGCAAAATAAAACATTATTAAAAACAAAAATCAAGTCTTTTAATGAAGTGACACCACTTTGGTTTTGGTAGGGTACAATTTTACATTCGCGTCATCGTCACTCAGAGGTCGGTCGGATTTGTATGGAGCAGTGATGCCATCTATCTATCGCAAAAACAGGACAGATTATTTTTTAATTTTTATGATGAGTTTTATTGCCTCATCTATCAAGTCATAATCCTCTTCATCTGCGGTACTTACAAAATTTGCAGTAGCCTTATTATTGCCCTTTGGATCGAAGGAAATATCTGTTCGGCTAAAAGGCTAAAATGGCATCACTGGTATGGAGAGAGCGGCCTAAAATACTTCCAGTGAAGATATCAATCTGAAACTTTGGTTACGTCTTTGTATGAATGACAGAACTATTCCATGAAAAAATGGTGTATACCAACCCCCTTACACCCCCACCACCCATTTTCAATACGAAAAAAAATATAAAAAAATTTAAAGTGCAATTTGCTGTTAAAATTTATGGCAGGAATGATGAAATGGGTGTAATTCGACCAGTTTACAACTACCCAACACAGAGAGCTCTCCAATCGACACCACTGCATGTTCAATAACGTCTGGAGCGTGGATTAATATCTTGTGAACTGAGAGTGGCAGATAGTACCATGGATATTTTATTGTCAGCTGTTTTGCAGTATCCAAAGCATATTTCCTAAATTTCGTAATATAAATTTTGTACCCTGAAGACAAAGCTTCCAATAATGTGCCACACCTTTCAATCAAATTTTGATCAAGCCCAGTTATTTCAGCAGACAAAGCAGTGTTATTGAAAAATTCTCGTGCCGTGTTTCCATCATTTGAAGATCCACTCCCACCAGTTTTTCGTTTGTCGATCAATCAATCCCATTTTGACTTGAAATTCAGATTGAATACTTCTTTTTCTTGCTAGAAATTGATCTCATTCTACAAACCTTACCTGCCACACTTTCAACTCAAGCCTATACGATACATGCGAAAAGTATTCGAAAAATCTAATAAATGCGTGCAGAGGTGACAATCCAAATTAGAAGCAGTCTTTTCGAACTTCTTTCTGCAAACATTCTTCAATATTGTTCATTTCTGTTGGCTTCGCATTCCATTTATAACATTTGGCAGAAGAAGTTTGGGTTAAGGCGTTGTTAGTTGCAGACTATGTTCAATGTCTATCATTTTCTCAGCCGCCTAAAATCGAGTGTGGTTTAACATGTCAATTTTATTTTTTATAAACATCTATTCATTTACAGACAATTGAGTGGTTTCTTTCTTGAATTGAAATCTAATAGGTCGACAGTAGCGTGTGGATGATGGTCTTGGCCTCATCTGGTTTTGTTACAAGTTGGAGTGGGACATATGATGTGACAAAAAATTTTATTGTCTTCCAAGCTACTTCCACTTTCTGTTTGTACTCGCTGTGTCCCGAACTACTATCAAAACCCCATTTTCAAATTAATGTGAGACCATTTACGTACACCTCCAATACTTCATTGATTACTTCTTTTTGTAGCTCAAGTATTCGCGTAGCTGTATGGTCCAACAAACTTTGCAGTTCAACTTCAGATTCATGAGATTCACTAACAGTTATTTCATTAGGGTAACTTTTATTTTGCTTTTAAAATGTTGTCATAGCTGGGTAAAAGATTAACATGAATTTTACTATTTACAAAGGTTCTTATTAGCATATATTGATGTTTTGTTAAATTTGCTTCCACCATAAGTGATATTACATCATTTATGTTTGCTGGTGCAATTGCAGGATTAGCTTGTAGGAAAGCGAAACGCAAATGTTCAGCCGGGGACACATCAATTTCTGCTAGTTCAGCTATTCGTTGTCGCTTGTATCTCTTTGTACACTCTGCGAAATCAAATCGTGGACGTCCACGATTTGCATTCGAGTCAGATGTTTGCAAATATGAATTCAATGGAATCGTTTCTTTTTGTTCTAGCCAATCGGTATAGGTTTGCAAAAGAACTCCTTTTGTGCGATTGCATTTTTGCCAGAACCAAAAAACCATGTATTAATAATTGAAATTAGTAAAATAAAAATATTGAAAGCACATTAAACAAGAAGTACTAGTACATCCCACTTGAAAAACATAACAGCAACACAAAACAACATAAAGAAAACAACAACAGCGCATAGAAATTTACAACTAATCAACGAGGCCGCTTTAGTCTGTGGGTGATAAAATAACGCCTGGCAGTTTCTGGCAGCTGAAATTTTCAGTTTAGAAACTTTAAAGATTGATTAATCTGATGAAGTAAATTTCATGAGGGGATCTTGGAGGCAAAGTAATTAAAACCTTAGCTGAAATTTAATTATATGGACTAATGAATACTGACAAAGGTACTGGTGAAACATTAATTTTAAAAAACGTACACAACAACTGTAGAACAGTTAAATTATTTATAAATGAAGCTAATACCTCTCTTTTTAATATACATTTTAAATAATTGCAATTCATAAAGTTTTTATATTTTTTTTTATTTTTCAAAGTTGCACTTTACTTTTAAACTGTTCACAATACAAGATCCAACTAATTATATTCTCTCTCTTTCAAAGAGTACCGTAAAAATGAAAAAAAAAGAACTTTACTTTTGAAAAGTTTAGTCTTTTACGAAATAGAAATGCCCTATTTGGTGCCAAAAATTTGAATTTGTTCTATTTATTTTTGACCTATGGCAGCGACCACTGACGCGTCATAGGCAATTTTGGTTAACGCTTTTCTTTGCGATCAGAGCTACGTGAGAAATTAAGCAACGTGTAGCGCGGGTAGTGTTGGATGGAGGACCGATCACTAACGGTTGTTTTTATAAACATTTTGTAACTACAACAAATAATTGACATCATAGACAAAATATTTCAGATTGACAAAGTGTGCTACAAAATTTGAAGGAATAGTTTCAATTGAAATTGGGAAATAGTATCTGTCAGTTCATTCACAGAACTAGAATTGAATTGTTCTAATAAACCAAAAAAAATAAAAAAAAAATACGAAAAAAATTATATAATGAATTTTGAAAAATTACTAAAAGAAGCAGAAGGACTGTTGGGTGCTAGGGATAACGCCCATGATTCTTTGCAAATAAATCATAATCTCGAACATATATTATACGAAGCAGAACAGCTGTACACACGTACTACTAGGCCAAGTCGCTCAAATTATGCAGAAACAGATAATTGGCTTCGTTCCAAAGGAATTGATTTGTCCGAATTGGCACAAAAACTGGAAGATCTTAATATAGATTCTTTAAAACGCATCAGACCTATAGATGCAGATAAATCTATAGTGGATGAAAAGGAAAACATTGTACTATCCATAGTTGAAGAAGTTAATACAAGTACTAAACGGGACGATGTTGAAGACGAATGGAGCAAGGAAAAAAGGCATCTCTTAAACACAGTCGGTGGTCCTTGCCAGACATATGTTGATCTTCAACGTTTGGGAGAGAAAATTGAGCTCAAAAAGATTTGTCATTGTTGTGAAGAATGCAATATCGAGACGGACTTTGCAAAAGCCGTGATTCAATACAAGAGTGAAACTAATAATGAAGCTGACCTTCTTAAGATTTTTGGCGAAATCGTGGATTCAAAAAAATGTAAAAAAGTAGGCAATATCAAACAGTATTGGTCAATGTTATTATACATGAGGTCAAATTTGAATAACAAGTCGTCCATTAATCCAATTAACCGGCGTCAAGAAAATCAGGAAGTGTTTATATGTCTAGCAAAAAGCCACTTCGAAAAAAAATTCAAAATTTATATGTCATCAACTGTGGAGGCTAATTTGAGAATAGCAGAACGTGGCGGTGTACCGAATTCCATGAACTTCATCAAAGCATTCGTTAAGGTTTATCTTCACATGAATGAAATGACTGACCTCGTTAAGGAAGACAAGGAGAAGAAACTTTGGCTTCATGTTTATTTTGCAATGCGCTGTGGTAAGATGGAAACTGTGCTGAAGTTCTATAAGGAATATGGCAGCATATGCTATAAGGAATTTTTCCAAGCAATTAAAGAGAAAATTAAAAGACCTGAACTAAATATCAGTCCCCAACTTCAAAAAGAATTGTTATTACAATACATGAAAGAAATTGAAAATTCGCCAGATCCTTTCCAAAAAGCATTATTTTGCATATTAATCGGTCATTACATAGAGGAATCACTACCCATAGTGAAACCTACCGAAGATGACATACTATGGACGCAGCTATCCCTAGTGCGTAGACATAGCTATGATCGTCACATTAAAGGGCTTACTTATTTCGGGCTGCAGTCACATATTCTTCAGAAATACGGAGGCAACGAAAAGCATATAAATGATTCAGAAAAGGAATTTCATTATTTTCAACTGCTCATGCTTACTGGACAATTTGAAGCTGGAATTGATTTCGTGGCGCGTATTGATGGCAAACGTTCACATGCTGTGCATATGGCAATAGCATTAAATGAACTATGTCTCTTATGCACTCCTCGTGATGTAACCACACCTTTGTGTAAGCTAATCCTAATGGATATGACTCATTAGTATACTATCTTATTTCATTTGGTTTTTTTCTTTCTATTTTCCCTAGTATCTGTTGATCGCGCTGATCCTCAACCAATGAAACGTTTGAACCTTACTCGATTAATCTTGAGGTATGTAAAAACTCTTGGCATGGTGTCTAAGCCAATTGAGGCACTGAATTATTATAGTTTTTTGCGCAAATTCAAATACAAAGATGGTCGTAATGTCTTTATGATCTCTGTTTTCGACTTGGTTATGGCATCAACTGAGTACACGCTGTTTCTTGGTGAATTACACCCACCTTGCATATGTCGAACAATGGACGGTCTTTTCGATCAATTCGCTGATAACGAAAATACGACAGAAGTTTTAATTTCCATGGTGGCCGAAGAATTTGTGCTTCAGGATAGACTGGAGAATGCAGTGTATTTTTTTGATTTATGTGGCTTGCATCAAAAAGCCATAAAAATCTTAATTTTACTCTTGAATAAATGTATTCCGAATTCTCCAAATAGCAAAGCAATGCGACAACGTCTAATACCAACCTTCCACTTATATAAACACCGCATAGATTTACGACTACTAGATGTTGAACCAGAAACCGCAAAAACATTCAAAATGCTTCGCAATGTGGTATTATTTTTTGACTTTTATTATGAGAACAAATATGATGAAGCACTGGAGTGGTTAAAACGTGTTAAGTTAATACCTATTAACGCCCTACAATTGGAGCGTTATCTTAAAAGGTTCAAGGATTTACCTGTAGAAGTAACCAGAGTGATTCCCGATATTCTACTCGCTACCATGATTATATTAAACAAGTATTGTCAGAAAATCAAGCCGATATTTACAAATCTTACAGATGCTGAACGTCAATATCGCGATACAGCTAAAACATTGCTAAATATGGCGGCATCTATCCCATATAGTATTCCCGACGATATCAACAAACGTCTAGTGGATTTGGAAAAGAAAATAAATTCAGAAAAAAAATAAATTAATTATATCCTTATAACAATTATACACATACAAATACAAACGCAATACAAAAATATCCATAAAATAATTTTGAATACAGAGTTCTTATTTCTAATTTTATTGGTAATTCAACCAACTTAGGTTCTAGTATATTGTAACAGGGAATCCCTAAGAAGTCTGTCTCCATCTAGTGTTCTAGCTGTTGCGAATAGTAAGCTTTCTTTTTAATTATGCTTAACGAACAATTGAATAGAATAATCATCTGACATCACATACTCTTAATTTACAATATATGTTTATTCATATATACAATACATATAACAAAAAGTGCACTGCTCATACAATTATTCATTCTTCAATTTCAAAAAAAAAAATATATCTT
This sequence comes from Amiota communis, assembly GCA_037043315.1. Lineage (NCBI taxonomy): Eukaryota > Metazoa > Arthropoda > Insecta > Diptera > Drosophilidae > Amiota > Amiota communis. The sequence continues at coordinate 435,877 of JBAMAV010000054.1, read as the reverse complement.
TCCATATAGTCAGTCAAAGTAACAAAGGTTATAATATTCATAATAATACTTCTATCGTAGCATGTAACATCACATTATTTTCATTACAACAGAAGATAGAGTCATCCCTTGCTAGTTGAATCTGTGCCTCTATACTATTACACCATTATACAATATGTTTGCTGGTTAACCGATTAGTTTGAGTTCAAAATCCTGAATGATTTAAAAAACGATTCATTCATATCGCCATCTTTCGGTCTAAGAATTCTTCCAAAATGTGAAACCTGTAATAAGAAATATGTATGTATATAAGCATTAATTGCATAAGAATTTTGTACAATATTTTGAACTTACGCTAGCCTTCATTTGCATCTTTGTCTTCGTATTCACCTTTCGGAATCATCTTTATGATCCAATTTATTATATGTATGTACTTATTTAGAACTTAAGTAATATAAAATACACTGGCTAAGACTGCGGTGATGAAAGCGAAAGCATTTTATAAAATAGTATTTACATTTTGAGTATCCCAGTTTGGCCAATGTGATTTTCTGGCAATTCTATTTTGTTGCCGATTCGTTTTAATGTGGATGTGCTCTTTCTTTTCGTGAACTAAAATGTGTTGAGGAAGAACTTTCTGTAAAATGTTAAAAGGTGGTGGACATTCACCAAGTCTTTCGATTTTTCAGTATATACAGTGATGTTCTAGATTTGAAACCAACCAGAATTCCAATCGTTTGGCTTGATTTTGGTGTATGATAGAAGCTTCTATCTTAAATTCTACATAGGCAAGTATAGCTCATGGTATCATCGTTATAATTATGAACTATGATGTGTCTTCAACAATTGTTAGTTGTGAAATCAGCAGCGTATATCATATACATATTATTGAACCCAGGTGCTTGAGCTTCTGTGAGGAACACTGGCTGTAATGAGTTTAATTTAAAAATATCTCGTATTTACATTATACATATGTAGAATTTATGGTCACGAACCTAAGATTTTAGCAAAAGATTAATATGAAATTACATAGTTTAAATAAAAGACGTGTGGCTGTTTAATGCCTAAAAATACCAGTGATATTTCTCTTCAAAGCATGAAATTATATTGCTTACAATTCGATGACACTGCTCCAGAGTGCCATGCTTTGCACGAAAGCAAAACTAACGTTTAGAACTGGTAATAATCTGCAGAGAAAGTATTCAAGTATTTTCGAGAGCCAATGCAGCAAGCTGATGGGACGATTCATACTATGATGTCAGTGCACTTCTACTTTAAGATGCTACTTTGAGTGGCAAGCGCACATCAGTTGTATCAGTTCTCGCTGAGCGTGACAAACAGAATTGGTAGATCCATTGGTAAGCGACAAAAACACCGGCCCTGAAGAATTCTATTGTATTTTATGATCTTCATCAAAAGATGTATATGTATTACACAAATGATCTTCATTATATAATTTGGTTGTTTGCCATAGGTTCCCTAATACTTGCTTCCACAGATGAAATACAATAAAATTGCACATTGTTTTCGCTCGAACTTTAGTTTATACTAGATATGTGAACGATTGCAATCAGTTTTCGCACTTCTGTTTGTATTATAAATGCGTAGTGATACTTAATGCAATCAGTTACTATTTTTATCCATACTTTTTTTTATGAATATGAAAAGTATTGAGTGCATACTACATGCACTAAGAGTAAAAACGTTGTTGTTGTCTAGGCGAGCGAGGTGAGGAGAGCGCAAATACATACATCTTCATCCTAGCCCCTCTCTCTCACACTCTATATGTCCTTTGTTAATGCGTGGTACTTTTCCTTGCTTTGTTTCTTTTGCTTGCTTTGTATTTTTGCTTGCTTTGGTTGTTTCGGTTGATTCGGTTATTCAAATATAATCAGATATTCAATTGTAATCGTTTCATTGCCTGTAGAAGCAAGCAAAAGAACCAAAGCAAGCAAACCTACCACGCATTAACAAAGAGACATATAGAGTGTGAGAGAGAGGGGATATGATGAATATTTACGTTGTTGTTGTTTTCTTACGAAATATTTTTGTGCTATGCGAGCGCTCACCTCACCTCTCTCGCCCAGTAAACAGTAGACAACAACAACGTTTTTACTCTTAGTACAATATAGTATGAACTCAATACTTTTCATAATCGTACTCAAAATTATCATTATTCATTTTTATCCATAAAACTTGAGCATAAAGCAAATGGATAGAAAGAGTAATCGTACTACAGAAGCAAAATACTACATTTAATCATAATCGCTGCAAATTAGTGCAGTAAATCAAGGACAAGTTTTAGAGTAGATTATTCAAAAGTAGTTTCAATTGTAATCGAGCACATGTCTAGTTTATACATATACTTAGTTTCTATTTCTCTTCACATCACTTCGTTGAATGCTATAAAACAATATTCATCTTTCAGAAATTATATGCCAAATTTCAGCTTTACACACATAATAATTTTAATTTTAATCAGTATACTTGTAATAGTCATATACACATTTCTTTATCATTAGGAAATTATATTTCTATGGAGCAATATTTGTGTACCTTTTAAATTATGGTTACATCATGCCTACAACTACTATGACAGTCTAGTGCTCATTACATACATACATATCTACTACATACAAGCGAATTTTACAAGATTTCATATTTATCAACAAATAATATAGTTTCTGTTGAAAATTTAACTGAAGCCTCGCTATCAACTTGGACAACATTTTTCGCACAAATGTCAGCATATGGAGTTTTGGAGACAAATGACACTTGCAATGGGAAGAAGTCACCGGCTATTGATGAACTACAGCTGAATTCCATTGAACCAGATTTATTGGTAACATCAATAATTGGTATATTCCATTCGAGTAGATGCTTGCGTGAATCATAATTATATGTGCCATCATATTCAGCAACCGATGGTTGAACATTCATACTAAAATTGATTTGAAATCACATCATCATCATCATCAACATCATTTTATTTGATAAGATTGCTTTGTTATTGCTTGAACTTACGGTAATGGTATGATAATGACAACATCTTGTAATTCCAAATGTGGTGCCTCAAGTTCATATTCGATATTAACATCGCAACCGCCTTCTCCATTATCCGATGGCCAACAATTAACTACAATTACACAATATAAAGAACAGACATACTAGTTGAATATTGTAATTGATTACTTGTCAATGGTATAGCTGATTCATCCTGGGTGACAAAACGCCATTTGAGCACACCCACATCAGTGTTCAATGGGAATGGCTTTGTGGGATTCTTTAAGCCAATAATTGAACGAGATTTAAACAATTCCTTATCAACATTTGGATGTGTTTGCAATTGTATACCATACACATCATTATTAATCAACTGCACTTTGATGCGACCCATATTTTCATCGGAAATTCGTAATGTCAAAAGACCAGACAATTCAAATTGTTGTAGGCCACCATCACGACCCAAACGTACAGTTAGTTTATCTTCCAATTTAAGATGTACACTATAATAAATAAAACATATATAATGATTAAGACATTTGTTACAATAGACTAGTTTCCATCTTTCCTTAATCTAATCCTCATGCACACAATACACAGGGGTTACAGTCGAATCTGTTTAACAGCAATCAATTTACGAACAAAGTTTCTAGTAAAATATGCAGCTAAGTGAACAAATTATAAAACTCAAAATATATTCAGTAAAAATTACATATTTTCTTCTTTCGTAAAGACAAGTATATAATTTAAAGAGATTCCCCTGTATGGTCGGATCTACGTTCCGTAGGCACCCGACATTAGCAATGAACAACTCATTCCTGCCGAGAGGCTGCACTTGTACCTGTAGTAGCCCTCTTGCAGTTAAAACAATGACACTCTCTACATCTGTCTATAAAAACAAAAAAATTGAATTCATTTGTTATGGCGTTGACATTCACCGGAATTGGCCGGCTGGGCGCATGTTAAAATTGTTTGATGTTAATGCCAAGAATTGTTTTTTGTTAACAAAATCAACTTTGGTACAACCGAACTCTGGCAACAAAACGCCTTGTCACCTTCTTTTACGCCTATTGGAATATTAGTGCCAGTCACAGTTGTAGCATTCCTGAAACCAGAGTATACAACAATGAAAGTATTTTCGAGTATTTTTTGCCCACTGACTGTTCTGGCAAGGCATGCCATCACAGCTTCAGCACGTTCAACCAAGAACGATTCCCGGTCAAGCATGGGAATGATCGATCTTCTTGAAAGCCTGAGCAGTCATTTTATATATACATAGATATATGTAATACAGTAAAAGGAGCTAATTGAGTAATAAAACCAGAAAGAAGGCTATCATTGGCTATGCCAAAGATGTAATACTCTTCATGCTCCTCCGGGTTGCATCCAATCTTCCTTTCTTAGCATCACTATATTCTCTCTGTTTCAGTTTGAGTATCAACAAAGAGCACAGTTTGAGTATCAAATATGAGCACAGACTGTGTGGCTCTTTTATTGTACTTTTTCTCTTTATAAGTTTGTCATTTAATGTGAGTTTGTATGGGAGGTACCCCTGCTGGTAACACTAGGATCATAAAATTTACATGGCTGATGGATATGGAACAGAAACTTATAGTGTCCAAATTTCAGTTCGATATGTCAGAAAACAAAAAACTTTTTTTAATAAAAACCATAATTTAAATGGGGGTTTGTATGGGAGGTACCCCCCCTAGTGGTCCGATTCGGCTGATTCCGACAAATGTACATCGTATGGTAAAAAGAAAGCTAAATTTCAGCTCTCTAGCTTAAAAACTGAGAGACTAGTTTTGATGCGGACGGACATGGATAAATCAACTTGTCTCATCGAGCTGATCACAAATATATATACTTTATGTGGTCTGCGATGTCTCCTTCTGTGTGTTACAAAATTCATGACAAACTTATAATACTATTCACTCAGAGTATAAAAAAACTGCTGAAATGACGACAGACAGCTTGAAAATAATTTACTGATGTCATCCTTATCGATTTCTGCATCATCTAAGTCCATCCATATAGGATGGTTTTATTTTTTTTTTTGCACCATTCGAAAGCATTAAGATGCTAAGGATACTATAAAGATTTGCAAACGATAAACGATAACATAAAACAAAAGTTTCTTGAAAACCCAGAGATTTACGAATTTAGAAGATTTGAAGACGTAATGGAGCGGCACTTGCTATGAGAGCAATGTCCTATAACGTCCAACTTGTAAGTTGGTTAAGTATAGTGAAATTGCGGCCGATAATATTGTTAATCAATTTTGTAAGTAGGTTAATACTCGTCAAGAAGGAGAGTGGAAAAGTTTATTTTGATTTTAGTAAGTATGTATGTATGTACTATGTTAATTCTCACCAAGAAGGAAAGTATCATCCAATCGAGTCAAGTTGCTTCTGATAGCAAGTGGAATCACAACTTTATTTCAATCTTTCTTGGTCCTGTGTAGGACGTTGCCTGTCACTAGCACAACTTTAAAACATCAGCCGACTATCATTATGTAATATTGTATATAACAAATCACAACATTACATAAATGAGTTCGTTGGTTGATGGATATGGATCTGGCACTCATAGTGTCCAAATTTCAGATGGGTAAGACAAAAAACAAAAAAGTTTTTCTAATAAGAACATTTATTTGAGTTGTGGTTTGTATGGGAGGTACCTCACCTGGTATCTCCACGATCTTGAAATTTACATGGTTGGTTAAGATTGATTAGAAACTTATAGTGTCCAAATTACAGTTGGATAAGACAAAAAACAAAAGAGGTTTTCTAATAAGAATATTAATTTGAGTTGGGGTTTGTATGGGAGGTACCGTTCCTAGTAACCCTAGGATCTTGAAGTTTAAAAGTTTAGTGAAAATGGGTCAGTCTAAATTTCAGTTGGATGAGACACGCAACGCAAAAAAGTTTTTCTAATAACAACATTAATTTGAATTTGGGTTTCGGTTTTCTTAGTACTGTGAGAAAATGATAATTAACAGGAACAGAATCTAAAACTACTGCCCTCTGTGTCGCCTATTAAAAATGTTTTGTGTTGCTCATAACCTCTTATGTCAAAACAGATATGTATGTATATCTGGAAGGAACACAATGCCCATCAGAGAACTTCCTTACAACGTTTCAAAGAAGAAGATTTTCTAGGAATTTATAATACATTTCCTTTCTGACGAAGATGGTCAATATTTGCCATTTGTAAGCAATTGGTCATTATACGAAGGTCCTTATTTTGATACAACCTTTGACCTTTACGTTTCACAGGGGAAAGTAATTCACAATTGCTGAAGCAATTCGCTTCATAGATATACATAGACATACCCTTCCATATGCACATCAGCAGCCATTTTTGCCTTAGCCACAGCACTAGCAGTGGCAGCTGCTCCGCCACCCACAGGCAATGTAGCAATTTTTTCGCCTTCATTCTTTAGTTGATCAACAAAGGTGTCAGCATCCTTAGATTTGCCACCAAGTTTCAAAGCATTGCGATTTGCTGCTTTCCTATTGCAAACGATTGATTTAATGTGATTTATTATAAAACACTATAGTAATTAAATTCACTTACTGAGACTTTGTGGTAGCAATTGATTTAGTATCTTGTTCAAGGATGCTACTTATATTTGCAGAATTTCCACCAAAGCCCTCCGATGAGAAGCCACCGCTGCGTGCAATACTATTAATGCCGAAACCACTTTGATTGCCATGTTTATCGCATTCCATGCGCATACGTTGCAATTCCTTGACTTTTTCACGCATCTTTTGGCGTGCTTCACGTTCCTGCGATAGACGCACTGCCTGATAGATTTTCTCCTCATGCGAATCCATTTCGACAAAAGTTTTTATTTGTTGCAAATTAACACTTTCCCTGTAGCCGAGAGCAACAATTTCATCGAATGCAAAAATCAAATCAAAAGCATTTTCCACAACATCCTTTACATTCCGAGAATCACAATATTCAGGAATCTAATACGAAAAATTATCAATATCAATATATGTATGTACATATGTATATTTGTGGCTGAATCACTTACCACTTTGGCAAACAAACGCAAAGTTTCAAGATCTTCTAGAATGTTACTTGTTTTAGTGGTAACCAGCAGCATATAAAGCTCTTCGACTGGTTGATAGACATAACGGACTGATTCGGATTCGACATAGGTGTGTTGCTTGCCTGGCGTCATCAATTTCGGAAAGGCAGCCAGCAAACCCTCAATTCTTGCTTTGGTCATATCAACAAATTGACGTGACAAAATGACTGTCGAAACAAAAACACACAAACTGCATTACTGAATTAATTTAAATCAATCAATTTTTACCTTTGCCACTTTTTGTGCAAACTGATGCAGCTATAAGAACCTGCAATGAAATAACAAAAAAAAAAAAAAAAAAAACACAAATTTTAACCGGTTAATAGAAAGAAATAAAATTCATTTTAAGCAAAGAAATATTACCATGTTGATTGTTAGGTGGTATTAATAAGATTTCGTAAATTCTTCAAACACTGACAATAAGAAATTTTTATTAAAACTGACAACAACAGTTGACATGTTCTAGGTGCAGTTTTTGAAAAGCATTTGAGATGTGCCAATATTTAATAAGACATGCAAATTATTGCTTCTGACTGTCAAATGGCAGTCACAAGGAACCCACAATTTATTGGGCAATCAGAAAACAGAGACACATGATTTTCACTGGGAAATGATATCGAGTATTTCTATTCGATTAATGAATGGATGATAGATGGCATTAGTGTGCTAATCATTATTGCCAACTAAATCAAACAACAAATTGTTGATGTGATGGATGATTGAGTGAGAATGAATTTTAACTACAAGGTGGTGAACGAACAAACAGCAATACACGACGAGCTCGCGCCATTAAGGGTACATGCTACTTTTCCAGGGTACGCATTTTTGATAAATTTTGGAAAGAAACACTTACTCTCTCAAGGTTCTTATTACTCTCTCAAGGTTATTGTTACTCTCTCAAGATTCTTATTACTTTCTGCGGGAGGAATTGAAAAAAAAAAACGTGTGTACTTTGGCCTTTCAAATTTAATAAAGTCAAAGTACACACATTACTTTTAAACAAACGAGTTTTCAACCTCTTCTTCAATCTTCGTTCACCATCATCAATGTTAAATATAAAGAAGAAAGAAAAGGCAAAAAAAGTGGATGTGGATAACAAATAAATTTTTAATATCACACTAAAAGGACGAAAAGTTCTCTTGCTGGTCAGGTTTTTTTTTGTAATCTATGCAAATAAAGGACAAATAAATTGCCCCAAAAATTATGTGCGCGTTTTAATATTTGTTTATTGGTGAAAAACTAAAGAAAATTTAGTCAGTCAACAAAAGCAGCAGCACAGCAGCAGCAGCAGCATAGGAACAACAACAACAACAACAGCATTTGTAACAACAACGTTCGTTTCGTTTAGTGTGGTAAACTCAGAGAAGAAAGTGAGAGGTAGAGAGTGAGCGGGAGAGAGCTCTCTCTATAACTTATATGTGTTATTTTTTTTTTGTATTTTTGTGTATTTTACTTAAATTACAAACTAAATCGAGTGAATTGTTTGTTGTTGGTGGGGAAATGAATAGCGGAATGACGAAGAGTGAAGATTGACTCTGAGTATCGCAGCCGCCGCCACCGCCGACAATCAGACAAACATAGATTTTGTTTTTGTTTTAGTGAAAATATTAACTTTTAACAAAAAAAGAAATAAGAAAAAAAAAACCGCAAGTGAATTTCCCAAATTCGGTTAACCAAATATTCTTCTTTTTAATTTTTTTTTGTGTGTTGGCGCACGCGAGTGATAAAAACGAAAATACACAAAAACGAAGGGAAAATAAAAAATTTTACATACATGTATATAACTATATCACTATTATATATTGAATAGAAGTGAAATACAAGAGTATAGCAACAAAAATAAGATTAAAAAAAAAAAAAGATGAAATACAAAAAAAATAGACAACAAAATAAAACAACAAAAAGAACAACAGCAGCAGCAGCAGCAGAAAGACACGATGGCAACGAGAATAATGCAAAAGCAGCAAAGGACAGGAGCAGCAGCAGCGATGAAAAATAATTAAAACAAGTGAGCAAGGAAAGCAGCCATTAGCAAGTAAGAAAGCAAGCAAGCTAGCTAAATCAAAAGAAGCAGGCGAGCGACAACGACGAGGAAGAAAGGAACTAAAAAAATAAGAAGAAAAAGTCTCAGTGAGCAGCACATAAGGCTATTGAAGAGCAAATCAGCAGCGCAGCACCGAGTACACACATAAAGAAAGTACATATAAAACAACAATAAGGAAGAGAGCCAACAAATAGCAACAGCAGTAACAGCAGCTGGTGCTTCCCCTGCAATATTACAAACACAAAGCAACGCAACGCAACACAACAGCAACAAAACACAAGTCAACAAACAACAAAGAGCAAAGCAAATCAACCAAGAGGCGTAAGAGTTAAAGAGGAGCATAGCAAACAGCAGGAGGCTTATTGGCAGGCAGGGTGGGCAGTTTTCCACCAGATTCAGGACCAGCACCAACCACAAACACCCAACAACCAATAACCAACAACAAAGCTATCATTATTGACTATGAGATTGTTGATGTTAATGAAGTTCATGTTGATGCTGCTAATGATGAATGTAATCTTATTAATTGTGCGGGTGTAAATAAAGCTATAAAGAAACACACAACAAAAACAACAAACATTTTAAAAAGGAAAAAAATAGAAGAAAAAAAAAAAGGATACGAAAACGAACCAAAGACCAAACCGACGTTTATTACAGCAGGAGTAATATCAATAAGAAGAAAAGTGGAGAGAAGGCTAAGGTACAACAAAAAGTAAAAGAATTAATAACAAAAAAATACTTTATAAGTGTCGAGATGGTGATGATGGAATAGGAGAAATCGGTGGAATCGAGGACGGGACAACAAAATTGGAACCCGTTGCATATTTACATGTTGTTCGCATTCTTTGTGACAACGACGACGACGACTACAACTTCGGCTGCCTGTAATATATTGCTAGCTAACACTGACAGACTGACGCTGCCACCTTCATTGAAATCGACACAACATCAACATCGTTCGTCGTTGTCCATTGTCGCTGCTTGGCTGTGGGGGGTACATAATACACTCACTCACACAAACACACATTCTCACACAGATATACCAGCAGACACACTCATTCACCAAAAAAAAATATAAAATAAAACAGAAATTATTTTAACGTGCATCAGCAGCCAACAACCATCAACCATTGGCCTTTACAAAGCAAAAAAAAAAAAGAATATAAAAAGAAAGAAATAAGGAACGAAAGAAAGAAAAACCCCAAGCCAGGAAGCAGGAGGAGGATATAATCATAATCAAGAATAAGATTAACCAGCAACAGCAGAAACGGTAACAAACATTATTGTGAAATACGCTCGCGGGAACTATTGAATCAATTTAATATAATAAATTAGTGTGAAAAAAATTAGTGTAAATAAATAAAAACAAAACAAAAACAAAAAATTAATTTAATAAAAAAAAAAATTAAGAAAAAAAAATATTTGAAAGCAAAGAAAAACCAAGCAACATCAGACCAGCATCAGAGCAACAGCACAAGCGGAGGCAAGGAAGAGAGAGACAATTGTTATTGAGCAACAACAACAATACAAAAATACATACATACATACGTACATATATATATATTTTCTTTCTATATATATAAAACCTTGTTCTTGTATTCACTGTAGTAAAGTATCCACTTCAAGTGGATAAACATATATTTAACAAGCTGGCGAACCGTAATAATAATAGCAATAACAACAACAACAATCGTGGTGGCGATGCTAATACAGGTGCCGCTGCTGCTGCTGCCGGAGGTGGTGGTGGTGGTGGCGGCGGTGGTGGTAACGGTTCTGGTGGCAATGCTGATAATAATGCAACAAGACGTGCAGGTAATGCTGCGCCTGCTGCTAATGCCGGAGCTGGTGGTGAACCTGGTGGCAATGGCAACGGCGGCGGCGGCAACAACAACAATAATAATAATAATGCAGCTGATTGGAATCAAGAGGAAATCGATCGCTATAGTTTCGATGATTCGATTCGTTTTGAAGAAGATTCATTATGCAGTTGGAGTTCAGAACCGGAATCATTATGTAATAATTGGCGGGGCTGGAAAAAACCAACACCTTCCGGTGGCAACTTAAATATATTTACCAATAATGGTAGTGGCGGTGGTCAAGTCGGTAGCGGCAATGGCAGTGGTAGTGGTTCAACAGGAGCAACTCAACAAAATAACACCATTGCATTAAATGGTTCAAATAGTGGCCAGAATAGTAATAGTGGCACAACAGGACAGACCGGCATATCAAGGCGATCTGCTGGTGATTATGGTAAGTTTCATTCTATCTACATATATGCAGTAAAATATATGTACATATATCTATTCCTCCTATTCCTCCTACTTCCCCTCTTTCTTTTTATTCTTAACAGGAGAAAACAAACTTGGCTTAACAGTAGTAGTAGTAGAGTATAGTACATGGTAGACTAGACTCTTACACTACTGGGGCTTACAATAGAAGTGTGTATTGCATATTTGTTCATATCTTAGGCACAAATCAATGTCATTGCTCTTCTTCGTCATCGTTGTCGTGATCTTTAGTGGTTTCTGTGATTCTGCTTTAACAACCAAAGTAACCAAAGAACAAATAAAAAGAAAACAACAACATGAAGTGAAAGGTTGTAGAGTCGGTTATTACCGACTATTGGATAACCTTGGATTGGATAGTCCTATGTATAAGTTTACTCAGAAAGGATGTAAATAATCAATAGGCACAATGATTCCGAATCACGGATATATATATGTTGAAGGTCGTCTGTCATACTGTCTACCTTCTACATATAATATCAAAATATCTGCAGCAATGTATTGTATGATATCATGGTCGTCATAATCAATAAGAAATAGTTGATATTTTGCTGGATTCTAAGAATTAAATACATATACTGAAAATTTCATACTACAATTGATCATGTGTTAATGACATACATTCATATACATACATATGTGTGTAAGTATGCGATGAGCATGTTTAGATGTTGAAGGTCATTGGTCTTTAAATTTTTACCTTCTGAATGTTACATACATTAGCGGAAAGGTCATATACCCCTTGTTTACCACATCTACAATATACATACTTATATATATGTATGTATATGGGTATAGCGTATAAACATGTTGAAAATGTCAATTATCGTAAATTACAAGCGATTTTCAGCTGTCGACCGAGGAAGGATGCGCTGCTTTAGTGTAGTGTAGTGTAGTACGATCCTCAACCACATCGTGCTTGCTGCCTGCCTAATCGCGGTCTTTAAGACTTTGTTATTTGTGTATGTTCCCCAACTACCCCCGCCTACTAGTACACTACTACCTCCAACTACTGCGACTCACACTCAATTGTCTTTAACCATTATACATGCATGCTGCTCTCTTGTGATGACCATTGGAACTGAGCAATGCGTTGTTCATGGAAAACATCATTCCTTCTTTCCATTCATCCAATCGTCCAACTATCCATTTATCCGTCTGTCCATTCTTCGTTTCGTCTTATTTTTTTTTTTTTTTTTTGGTATCAATTACATACTACAATATATTGAACCTGGTGAGCTAGAGAGCTTGAGCTCACAGAACCACTGAGGCAGGCAGGCTGGCAGACCTTCTTGTTTTATGCTGGCCAAAGTAACTTTGTTTTTTGTTTTGTTTTGATGTAAGTGCTCCTGATATGATGATGATAGTCTTTGTTCTTCTCCAGTATTTGTTCCATTATTTCCCTTTCTTTCATTCTTTTCCACTCTTCCTCTCTTGTTTTTTGTGTATGTGTATGTAAGGTAAATATGCAAAACATAAAGCGGCCCATAGACTTACAATATACAAATATACAGTTTTTTGAATTTACAATAAGTTAATAGTAAGAGTACAATAATTTGTGGTTTTTACAGTTTACATGTTCACAAAACAACTCATGATATCCCTTCTCCCTGTATAGCCTTAAGCTTTCTAACAGGTCATTGTAGAGTTGTGCACACTTACATAATATACGGATAAGTCATCATAATGACCAATGAAGATAAAGTAATAAAGGAGAGCAAACACCAGAGCATTTGCTATGCCACCTATGTGTGATGGTCTCGTAATTTGTACCAGATTGCTCCGATATCTTGGAAACCATTACCAACAGAAACTGCAGACTTATCTTCGAAGAACATGTTGGATCATCGTAATGAATACCAAACTCTCGGATGAACTGTAAGTAATTACAAAAGGACTAATCTACTTTTTAGTCGCAGAAGAGCCGAAACAGGAAGTGAATGTATGAACACATCGATGATATAGTCCCAAAATATTCACATCTTATTCGCTTTCACTATTTTGATCGACTTCTTTCAACATCTGAATAGCATCGAAGAGCGTAATCCTCTTGTGCGTACTTAGTTATAAATACATTTTTGTACCACCGCCCGCTTTCTCTAAGCCAAAGGTATAGAGAATATTGTGTTTAATAATTTAATGAATATTTTTTTTTGATTTTGTAGGTCAATTTTCATGAAATAAACGCTTAATGTTACTCAAAATACAGGTTCTTATCTTTTAGTTATACGATTTTGTATTCAATAAGCGGCTTATACGTGAACAAACGCGCTCAAACAAAAAGACAATAATTTTAAAGTTTACGATTTTATTATAAGTAAGCAAAAAGATGATGTCTCCATACGTGTGTTTTACTTGCCACCCTTGTAGTCGCAGATGTGGTACTAGGCCCAGGCTGGAATTACCAAAGATGCAGCACACATGCCTCCGCCGAGAAAAATTTTTTCAGATGTCGAGACTTGCTTCGTTGGAAGTCCAGACACGACCGATTGGAAACGCTGCTGTATAACGCCTCGAATTTTTGTATAAAATTTCTATCTTTTGGTTGCCTCGAAAACCCAACTATTCAACATAATATTTATCGTCTATGTAATGCTTTAAAAAATAAGCAAATGCCATTTTTTTAATGCGCTTGACACGAATGCAGAGGCAGCAGCAGTAGCAGCACCAAAAACAGCAAACGATTACATGCATGACCTTTTGGTGCACGTGATTCCATTGTTCTTCTTTCTTCATTTGCCCTCGCTTTCCTCATCTTAATCCTTTGTGTTTTTGTTTTTTTTTTTTTTCGTTACTTCACATTAAATTAAAAACCAAAAACTTATGTTGTGCAGTGCAATTTTTTTATAATTCGCAATCGCTATCAGACCCTCGTTCGCTTTTGTTATCGTGTTATCGACTTAAGTGGGTTTTGCTGTTGTTGTTGTTATTGGTATGGGTATGGTTATGATTCAGAGAGGTTTCATTATACGTGTCCCAAAAGAATGCATGAAAATTACATAGATTGCAACAAAAGAAATCTATACGGTTTCTCAACAGTCACCATAGTTGCATTTTCCTCGATTGAAATAGCAATTCCTAAATATAAAACCAAAAAGGACAAAATCTCTAGTCCCGTATAGGTGTTTCCACCGCGTATAGTGATATGATATCTTTAAATATAGTAATTCATAAATTTATCAGCAGATCGGGGCCTTTATCTCATAAAATTTTGGCAACCTCACCATTCGCTAAAGTCCTTGTGACATTGGGGACATAGTTCGTTTGATCCATGATCTTATGAATGCTGCCTTTTTGGCAGAAGAGGTAGGTATAGATCTCGCTCCGAACAGTGAGAAAGATATATCCATGAATATAGTGTATACTGTGCCATTTGTGGGTTATGCTTGAATTCTTTTGCAGATAGCTATGGTTTGATTTTTGTGCCACCGACCCACGAACTATTTGGGGTTCAAATTGTTAGTACCTCGGGAACGAAGTCTAACCAGAGGCTTTTTTTCTGGTACCACGGGTGGTCAGGTGCCCACTTGTTCCGTCCTGGCCAGCAGAGACGGCCCCTTTATGGGAGTATCGTAGTGGCTATGATTGTACCCAAATGCTGATAAAGTGTGAGTATGACTTGAGATTGGTACCTGCGGATATATATATGTATATCCAAGGGGACTTTGATTGACGTTTATCGATCCCTGTGCTCGGCACCGTGATATTAAGTCTCTACGACGGGTGTTCACGTAAAATCAATTGACTTTTACCACCTGATGGCTTCATCTGCCCTCATTGTAAACATGCCGATGTTTCGCAACGTGACAACTATTTAATTGGGCTTAGGGACTTCAAAAATTCTACAAATTACAAACATTCCTGGTTCTTTCATATGTATGTAAGCGATTCGAGTTCTTCAGCATTCATAATTGAGAAAGAAATCGCTCGGATATATGAAAAACCTTTAACCGAATCAAATGATAATCGGAAACCTCTCAAGTGTGCTGAAGTGCTTCCTACGTAACCCTTTGAGTACTTTTATCATTATCCGATCATGAATTGTCTTGAAGCAAAATAAACTTGTACTATTTTCTTGTCTTTTTCCCACACATACTACTCAACTCTGATAGATCTCTCTAAAGAATTTAGAGCTTATATTGTAGCATACCTATCTGATCTCATCAAATGCACTGGTGGTTATATCTAATAGTCTAGGACTGTTATGGTTTAAAATTGAAATTAAAATTTATGCACAATTGTTTCTTTGGGTCTGGTCTTCGTCCCGGGGTATAGCTTGATATCATCAACAGTTGCCCAACAATCCATCAAGAAAACCGGACAAGTTTGGCCTTGAATTTTTGTTTTGACCACAATTTTTTTTATTTGTTTCTTGTGCAAAAATAATACCTTTCTAAACATTTTTAAATCTTGGTCTGGTGTCTCTGACTAGTAATTTAGTTGTACGAAGCAATGAAAAGCAGGGAAAGAGGTTCACAATGATTGGTTTCTGGAACATGATTCCTTTCGAAATTTCGTTTTTTTTTTCTTTTGTTTAATATATTTAACATTGTTCTTTCTGACTTGTCTTCTGTGTTTGTGTTTTTTTTTACGATATCATGAATGATCACTATGCAATTGATATGCCTTCCTTTGTTTCTTCTTTGACTTGGTCAATGAAATCTACTGGCGGAAGCGACAATCTTCCAATGTTACACTGTCCGATGATGATGATGAAAGCTAAAAAATTGAAAACAATTGTATTGTATTGTATTAAATGACATTGTGCTTTCTTTGGTAGTGAAAAGTAGGAAGAAGTGTGGTGCCAATGTGTCTGGTCTGGTCTTGTCTTGACTTTATCTACTACTATGGTATATTGTGTCTACTTTAAGTGTAAATATGTAATGTCATGTGTGTAAGTGTGTGTGTGTCTGAGAGTTGTTTATACAAATTAATGTTAAAGAAAGGTTTCTTTACCTGAGCACTTATTGCTGCCTTTATTTATGTTAATATGGAACATATGTACTTACATACTCGTACACTCCTCTTAACCTAACTAAACACCCACCTCCCTGTTCTGTTTACCAAGGCTAAAGATCTTTCCTCTCCATCAGCTTTAACACTTTCTCTCTCTCTCTCTTTGGTAGTATAAACGATGGCTGAGTTTGCTACTTATCCTTCTTTACTAGTGTAAACAAAAGGGGATCGGTTTTAATGAATCTTATATACCTTGCACACAACTATTGTATTTCTGGTTATATGGTTAAGAGTTTTAATACTAGCTTGGCTGTGCTGAAAAACAATAATCGAAACAGATGAAATGTATTTTTGTTCTATATACATATAATAAAATTGTAGACTGAAAGTGTTTGTACACTCATCACGTAAAAGCAAAGCCACTCATTCAGATGTGTCACAGAAATCGAGAGCAATTGAAATTGAATTGATTTCAAAGCCTAAAAATATGCAATTAAAATTTTCATAATTTTAGTATCCATGTATATATTTACACCATAATTAATGCCTTAGATATTTACAAAAGTAAAAATACATGTTTAGCAGCAGCTTTCAACTGAAATAAATACATACACGATTCCAATTCCGATCCCGATCCCTGACTTTTTCTCCCAACTTGGCAAGCCTGGAAACAGTAAATAAGCGCGGGAAAACACTAAGTTAAAAAAATCCGCTGGTGTGACAACATAAATAAGTCGGTGTTGTTAGAATGGCGAAGCCTTTAAATTGTACAAATTCCATCTGGAATAATTTAGAAATACAACAGGAAGATGACACGACATCAAACATGTGGACACACTGAATCGTTATCATGAAAAATTGTTGAAATTTTAGACGCCTTTGCAATACTGTGTTCCTTGATGTGCAACAAACTTTTGACAGGGTGTGGCATGATGGGATCCTGTTCAAGCTGAAAACGCTCGTTCCAGCTCCGCAGTATTTACTGTTAAGATCTTTCCTGCAGAACAGAACCTTCCAAGTGGCAGTAAAGGATGACACATCAACCTTAAGATGCATTAAGGCAGGAGTTCGTCAGGGCAGTGTACTTGAGCCGATTTTATATAATATTTTCAAATCAGATATGCCTCTACCAGTACAAAGGAACGTATGATGATGATACTGCAGTCCTAGCTACTTCTGGCTGTCCCAATAAATCAACCAGTCTGATCCAGGAATACTTACACCAAATGGAGGCTTGCTCACAGAGATGGAATATCCTCATCAACCAAGAAAAATTTGCTAACGTAACATTTACACTCCGGAGGGGAACTTGTGGAGACGTTACATTCAGGAACCGTCCGATACCAAAATCAAACATGCACTGCTACCGGGGTGTGCTTTTAGATTTCAAACTTACTTGGGCACAACACATTCGCAGAATCCATGCCAAATGTGCTGCGAAGATAAACGACAGAAGTACACTTTCGATAAGCAATAACGTTGTCATATATAAGCAGACTATAAAACCCACATGGACTTATGGCATCCAAGTGTGGGGTACAGCATTGGCATGGCACATAAGAAAGATTCAAGCAATGCAAAATAAAACTTTACGCACAATTATGTCCGCAATAAAACCCTTCATTGTGATTTACTCGTCCCATTTGTTGGAGATGAAATAAATATACATACCAGTATTTAATAGCAAAGACTTTGGCTACATATAGGCCCTGGAAACGTCTAAAAAAATCTCATCCACAAAAAAAATAAATTTATTAAACCAATCCAAAGATTATTATATGCCGTATCTTCTGGCCCAGAAAGGTCTCAAATGAACAACTGCTGCTGCTAAGCAACAGTTATTCAGTTACCGCCGAAATAAAGGAACGGAAATGGAGTTGGATAGGTCACACTCTACGTAGAGAAGATGACAACATAGCGAAGATGGCATTCCAATGGAATCCGCAGGGCAACGGTAGAAGAGGTCGTCCTCGTCAAACATGGATACACACCGTCTACAATGAGAGCATAGATACTTAGCAGCTGATAGAAACCGTTGGAGAACTTTTGTTGCCGCCCTATGTTCCCCAAAGCTATTTGCCATATGTCAAAATTGAATTTGTAGAGCCGTATTTTATTGTCAACGCTGAGTTTTAATGTATTGCGCTTTGTTTTTTCGGTCTAAGTGCTTTCTTTTGGCGAGTATCATATATGATGAACACTTCCAGTAATCGGGTAGTTTTTATTAAATCGTATATCAATATTTGTGTGGTTTAAAAGGCAAAAAGGCATCTTAAGGCTCCTTGGATGAATGCGTTACAAACTGCATGCCAGAGTGAGAATACTACTACTCAGAACACTACTACTACTATGTGTAAAAAGAAATATAACAACTCAAAAATCGTCGAAGATGTCGATTGTTGTCTGGTCGTA
The DNA here is from genome assembly GCA_037043315.1 of Amiota communis. NCBI lineage: Eukaryota > Metazoa > Arthropoda > Insecta > Diptera > Drosophilidae > Amiota > Amiota communis. The sequence goes on along the minus strand of JBAMAV010000054.1, from coordinate 417,096 downwards.
GTTGTTGTTGTTACGTATTGGTGGTTGGTCTCTCTGTGTCTCTATTCTGTCTATTAATTCAACGGCATTTATTAGCATTGCGTGACACTTTAAGGTTGTTTTGGTCATTGGCATTGCGCGCTCGCTATTAGTTTGTTGTTGCACATACAAGTATGAACCCTGGATGGAATATTTATCTCTAATGGATGGGGGTTGGAGGGGAAAAGAGGGAGCTATTGTTGCACTTATACACAAAACAAGATGTCGTGTCAACAAAAACAAAACCACACAATTTTTCCAATTGGCATCGTTTTTTGATGTTAAATTTTGTTGCGAAAATACAATAAATACATATATTTATACTCTTCCCGGGAGTGAATAGTATTCTAAGTTCGTCATGATGTTTGTAACACACAGAAGGAGACATCGCAGACCACCTCCCATTTAAATTAAAGTTCTTACCAGAAAAAGTTTTTTGTTTTTTGACATATCGAACTGAAATTTGGACACTACAAGTTCCTGGGCCATATCCATCAATCTTGTAAATCAATCATGATCCTAGGGTTACCAGGACCACATTAAATGACAAAATTATAAAGAGTAATTGTACAATAAAGTGCCACTCAAACCGTGCTCATATTTGATACTCAAACTGTGTTCTTTGTTGATACTGAAACTGTAACAGAGAGAATTTAGTGATGCCAAGAAAGGAAGGCTGGAATGCAACCCAGAGAAGCGTGAAGAGTATTACAATTTTGGCATAACCAATGATAGCCTTCTTTCTGGTTTTATGTATGTTATATGTAATTAAACCTTGTCCACGTGTCTCCTTTACATCTTTGCTCTTAACTTTAAAATTGTGCCGTTATGTATTTTTTGTATTTATTCATATATAAATGTACATATTTTTCTTTCATTACAGAATTGGTAACAACACTTACAGAACTTTCAGCAAAATGTGTTGCCTCCTATATACCATTTGAACTGGTTGAACATGTCTATCCACCAGTGCCGGAACAGTTACAGCTACGCATAGCGTTCTGGAGTTTCCCAGACAATGAGGAAGATATACGTTTATATTCATGTCTGGCGAATAGCTCAGCTGATGAATTCCATCGTGGTGATCAATTGTTTAAATCACGTGCCGTTAAGGATCCACTTCAAATAGGTAAATATACAGTATTCATAATATATAATGATTGTATCTTTTTTTGGGCAAATAGCAGTACATTTCCTCCAGAAATGTCTATATCGCAGTACAAAGGATTTCAAAACGCAATTATTTGTCGCAGTACATGTGCTCGTTCGTAATTTGCAGTAACAACCACAGAAGGAGATATTGAAATGGAAAATTAAGACGGGTCGGAGTATGAAATAAAATACCAAGTCTGAATCATTTGACATTTTAATAATGTCACCTTCCAAAATTTTGATTTACTATTTTTCCTTTGAAGCGATTTCATAGTGTAATTTTGGTTTTCATTTTGTATATTCGTAAAAATCTAAACATAAAAAATCACGATTGATTTTGAAGGTTAAAATCAATTTCAATGTGTCTATCAGGTGTCCAAGTTTTCTCGCTCTACTGTAGCTGTTGTCCCGGGTAAACTTAAATTATTTAACAAGCTTGACATCAGTGTAAACACGCTATAAAAAAGTGATAGAAAACTGAGAAAATTACATGTAAATAATAAGACGGAACGCTTTCTCCTGTTTCATTGAGTTCCGCTTTGTGTGTGCTGGAATAATACACGTTTACTTGCCGATGTATTCTCAGTTTTTAAACATTTTATAAGTATTATGCAAATCAGCCAAGTGTGAGTCGGATTCGCACACGGAGGGTTCCGTACCATCGTACAAGATTTTTTGCCGCAAAAATGAATTATGTATTCAATAACTAAATGCCCGAGCAATTCCAAACACAATGAATATGTTATTATGAAATTGAGCACACGTTACTTGTATGAGGACCCCTTTAATTTTTTAATTTTATTTACTTTTAGTTTTAGTATTTGTTGCTAACATGACAATAGAAATACACATTCTGTGTAAATTTCAACTGTCTAGCTATTACGGTTCATGAGATACAGCGGAATCGGACGAACGGTGGAAGCTTAGTAATAGCGTCCCGTTAGCACCGTTTGGGTACGGAACACTAAAAATGGATCTGACACGCTGGAAAAATCTGCGAAACGCAGTATGGATACGAGCATTAAGTATACATAGATTCATCAAAATAATTTATAGTATTCCAAAAACAAAAGTGGATTATATATTTCGTAATCCTAAAAGCAGGTTGGTTAGCAAATTTGTGACCTAGCTAGACCAACTAGGAAAATTGTAGTCAAAGCTGAATATCGATGAAAAGAAAGGGTGCTATATTTGATGGATACAAAACATATGATGCTATATCATGATCTATTTGAGCCGTGTTAAGAAAACTCAACACGCAAGTTTATGTTGCTTCAAGATAATAATCATCGTGTGCATTAAACAAGAGCTGCCAAGAAAACTTTACTGGGTCATGCGGCTTCTTTACCATTATTTGGCTTCGTCCAATTTCCATTTATTTCAAACAATGGCTTTTTCAATTTTCAAGCAAAATCTGAATTGAAGGAATCTATTTTAACGTGAAAACGTTTTTAAAAAGAGTATACATGTCACAATCTGTGGCTCTTTCAAAAATGTAACGAAAATTGTCGCCTTTGTTTTTAATATATCTCGTTCAGGTGGGCTCAGCCCGCTACCAGGGTATGGTTTTGGACAGGAGACTTACATGGCGCAAACACATTGTCAAAACTGCTGCAACTTGTCGTCAAAAACTGAAGAAGCTGAACTGGCTTATTCGGTCGTGTAGTCAACTTAGCCTGAGCAACAAGGTTAATATTTAAAAGGCAATTTGTTGTTCAGCGACAACTTGCTGGATGGACGCAGCAACCAGTCAAGCCTGCGCAGTTTTGTATAACAGCATGCGGTGTTGGTTTTAATGTGTGCTCGCCATGTAAGTTGTTTGTCCAGGATCAGTCCGAGGAAACGGACTTGGTCCACCTGCGGGATGATTCTGTGGTCATAGTAGACAACTGGACAAGTGCCATGTATTAGGGTAAAAATGCAGTTCGCGTTTATTCCAATATTCCATCGCTTGGCCCAGGCTTAAAATCTTCGCACGAAATCTTATATTGATTCAAATGCTTCATGCGCCAAGTGAGAGCTTGGCTTCATGGTGGCTTTATCAGGGTCAACTGTTGGGATGTCTGCCGTATATAGCGAGTAGAGAACGGTTGCTAGTATACTGCCTTGCGGCACACCGGCTCTAATGCTTCTTACCGATGACTTCTTGTCGCGTACGTTAACGAAGATGGTTGCTGGAAGGAGGCGTTTTATCTTGTGAAGCAGACCATCGATCCATACCCTGTCAAAAGCTTGCTTGACATCCAAGAATAACGCAGAGCAGTATTGTTTTAGCTCAAACGCAGTGAGAATGTGCTGAACGACACGATGTAGCCAAATTGGTGGTTAGGTATGGTTCTCTGGATATTTCGTACTTCTATCATTCTACTCAAAACAATTCATTCAAATATGTTTGAGAATGTGGCGAGTAGACTTATCGGTCTATAAGACGCGACAATATTTTCCGGTTTACCAGGTTTAGGAATCATAATGATCGATCAGAGAAGTTGTTGGTATATGTTATTTGGTGAATACAAATGGACACAGGGGAAACTTTGGAAATTGCTGAACTGATGAGGAGAATCACTTAAACTGTTAACTCACAATCAAGTCGCCAGGCTGCTTTTTCATACTTGTAGAGCTGTCCATTAAACAAGCATAAGTGTGACTACAGACTGATGAACAAATATTGGATGACTTGGAAATATGGACTTGGCTTTGTCTAGATTGAACTGGTTTTGGCAAAACCGGTCATCTTTGTTCTAATGGGCCATGCCTTCAATGATTTTTGATTACAATTGCAGTTCTTCTATTGACAAGGAATCTTTCCCTCTCCTTTTCTATATAATTTACAATAGAATTTATTTATTATATTTAATGGATTCATTAATGGATTATTTATCTTTGATTTTTAGGTTTTCATTTATCGGCTACGGTGATTAGTCCGACACCACGTACACATTATAATGTTGCTGTTACCTTCGATCGTCGACGCATCTCATCCTGCAATTGTACATGTAATTCCACAGCCTATTGGTGTTCCCATGTGGTTGCTGTTTGTTTGCATCGAATACATGGCGTAAGTTGATTATGTAATGATGATGATGATGATGATTGAATTGTTTTTTATGTTTCCATTTATTATGATGTAGCCGCTTGAAGTTTGTTTACGTGCACCAGTATCGGAATCATTGACACGTCTGCAGCGTGATCAATTGCAAAAATTCGCTCAATATTTGATAAGCGAATTGCCACAACAGATTTTGCCAACAGCTCAGCGTTTATTGGATGAATTGCTGAGCGCTCAGCCGACAGCAATAAATACAGTTTGCGGTGCACCAGATCCAACGGCGGGCGCTTCGATAAATGATCAAACTAGTTGGTATCTCGATGAGAAAACATTACATAATAATATTAAGCGTATTTTAATAAAATTTTGTTTGCCGGCACCAATAGTTTTTAGGTAAGTTTTATCAATCATTCTTCCCCACTCCAATTCAACTCCAATGAGTCATTCACTCACTCACTCAATTAATTCATTCATTTATTCTCCTCATACACTCTGATGAATTTGATTTTGTTTAATTTGAATATTGAATATTTTTTTTTTATATTGATTTTAAGTGATGTAAATTATTTAACAAACTCCGCCCCACCGGCTGCCGCCGAATGGAGTTCATTGTTGCGTCCACTGAGGGGACGTGAACCGGAAGGTATGTGGAATTTATTATCCATAGTACGTGAGATGTACAGACGTTGTGATCGTAATGCTGTACGATTACTTGAGATTATAACAGAAGAGTGCATGGCATGTGATCAAATATTAATTTGGTGGTTCCAAACGAAACTTTCTTTAATGATGGGTTCACATGGTCATAGCGGTGGTAAACACTCAAACACGCATACGAATTCAACGGCACTGCAACATGCGTGCAGTTCACTTTGTGATGAAATTGTTGTACTATGGCGTTTGGCAGCATTGAATCCTGGTTTGGCGCCCGATGAACGTGATATGTTGCATGCTCAATTCACAGCATGGCATCTTAAGATACTTGATCGTGTTGTTAAAAGTCGCATGTTGCCGTCCTCGTACACGAATAAACATCAACAGAATTCAAGGTAAAATACAAAAAATAAAATCTATACATACATACATACATATACATATGTATGTAGATACATAGTTAGATAGATAGATATAAATAAAGATTACTTATTTATATATTTCGTTTTTTTGTGTATTTATAGAACCGATGCTGAAATGTTTGTTGGTTTCAAGCCGGCGATTGAGGCTTGTTACCTGGATTGGGAAGAGTATCCCATTGCCGGGGTAACGCATACCCATGACACCAATCCCATTTATTACTCGCCATTTACATGTTTCAAGCATACGGATGCGGTAAGCAGCAGCCAATTGAATGCCACCCAAGCGCTAATGGCTAACAACAAGCACTATAATTATATTAGTGCCTCAACAGATCATGGTTCGCAGGGTGCGTTCAAACAACGCGTAGAGCGACCATTTCGAGAGCGTTGTTATTATACTAGTGGTGGTGGTATTGGTGGTACTTCATCTGGCTTAGCTATTATGGCTGGAAGTAGTAGTCATAGTGAGGGCGCTGGTACATTAGTTCGCAGTGGAGGAAGTCCAATATGTGCTAACACTAGCAGCAGTAATGAACATCGAATAGATGGCGGCGGCGGCAGCAATATAAACTGTAATAATGGTGGATCAGCAATACAAAATTCAACTGGACAGAGTACTTCTGCCGCTGCAGCTGGTGCAGCGGTAGTGGCGGCCATGAATGTGGTTGTAAACGATGGCAATCGTTCCAGTGCGAGCAGTGAAGGTTTCTGCGAAAATGAAGATTTCGGCAGTAATAGTTTTTGTCCCGAAGGCGGACGTACTTTAAAACCACCAAATACTGTCACTGCCACAACAACTCCATCATTGACATCATCATCATCATTAAATACAGAAGAAAAAACTCTAAATGAAACAGATTCTCCTCAGAATAGTTTTGATGTAGTGCCACAATTGGCGCAACATGTGGTGAACTTGGATAATTTTGTAGTTCTGCCAACGACTCAACCTGCAAATACAGTGAGTAATGGTACTGGGAGTGGGAGTGGTAGTGTCGAAATAGTTGCTGCCGCAACAGCAACCGGAATACCATATCGTACGAACCCCTCACTGACATCCGAAACATCTTCATCATCTTTATCGTCAACATCATCTTCGGTATCTTCAAATTCTTCGTCATCATCTATGCTTTTGGGAGCCATTAGTGGAATACGAGATGTCCCATCACCTCCAGACACATGCAGCACAAAACTTTCAAGTGACGATGGCGCCTCTATCAGACGCATGTCAAAAGATGAATCATTTTCATCATCATCCGATGAATTCGTTAATAATGATGCAGTTACAAAAGCTAATATAACATCATCATTAGGTCAAACATCAACCCCTCCATCAACACCAACGTCAAGCGCTGATACGGCGATCGCTGGTAGCTCTTCATTATCGATTTCCGTTACATGCTCATCATCAAACACATTTATGATACCGACAGCATCAAATGCAGATATGCTAACAACGCCAATTGAATCTAGTACAGCGGCAGCAGCAGCAGTAACAACTGTGAGTGCTATTACTGCTGGTATTGCTGGTAGTGCGGCTAGTATTAGCGTTGTTAATCCCTCAGCTAATAATGTAGGCCTTAGTGGTCCATCGACATCAGCTGCTGCCGCTTTGGCTTTGGCCGCTGCTGCAGCAGCAGCATCAGATAAACCGCATATATTTTCAAATGTGCGGCCCACTGAAGATGCCTGGGATATTTTATTAGCTAGGGCTGAGGGCTTACATGCTCATGGACATGGAGGAGAGGCATGTATATTGGCTGTTCGTTTGGCTGAGGAAATGCTGGCGAACCCACCTAATTTAATGATAGAGCTACCACCTTTGCCGAAACGTAAAGGGAAAAATAAGAATATTAATCCAATATCTCATCATCTGACTGTGTTGGCTTCATCGACACTGACCAAATGTGCATTCCTATGCACCGTACTTTCGGAGAACTCGGAGCATTATCATATTGGCTTTCGAATATGCTTGTTTGCCTTGGAAATGCCAAGACCGCCGGCTAGTACAAAGCCCTTGGAAGTAAAATTGGCTAATCAGGAGGCTGATATATTGGGCCTGCTTAAGAGGATTCCACTTGGTCATGCGGAGTTGCAAGTTATTCGAGAGCGTGCGGAACAACTACGCAATGGAACATTTAAGACGCGTGGCGAAGCTTTGTTGCCCATCAATTTGGCTACATTTATTTTTGATGCCTTGGTTATGCCCAACTGCAATGCAGTAAATTCGGTGAACCAAGGATCTAAGGATCAACGTAGGTTAATGACGACTCCATGTGTATTTTATAAACTGAACAGCGATGAGAACTTGGGCTTTGAAGCATCTGTTGCTGCTCTCGGTTTGAAAGCGAATGTATCAGAGGCAGAACATCCATTGCTCTGTGAAGGCACACGAAGGCAACGTGGTGATTTGGCATTAACGTTGCTCTACTATTACAAGGATGAGCCACGTAAAATAGCAAAAATCATGGAGAAACTACTTGATCGCGATATACATACTTTGCTAAAGACTCCTCTGCTACCGGCTTATTATTCGAATAATCCGCCAGTACGCACTCCTAACAGCGTTGTTGCTCGTCGCGAAGATCAAGACTTTGGCTGTGGCTTGCCCCAAACTACGGTTGGCGGCAATGTGTGCGATATGTTCCCCACCGATTACGGTTCTGTTGGTGGTAACAGTAGACCGCATAGCTCAACAAGTGCCGAACTAGAAGTTAATATGTGCACTTTAAGCATTACATCATCATCCCAAGGTGGAGGTGGTAATGGTGGTGCCAGTGGTGGCCTTGGTAGTTCGGGTAATAATGGCGGTAACACACAAGGCATATCGTCCAACAATGCTGTTCAAGCTGGACCATCCAATCAGGTTTCAGGCCAGTCAAACACACGTTCCAAGGACGGTCGTTATAAGGGCAAACGCGCTTATCCGTCCATACCGAATCAACCGTCAGAGGCAAGCGCTCATTTTATGTTCGAATTGGCGAAGAATGTGCTAACCAAGGCAGGCGGCAACTCATCGACATCATTGTTTACGCAAGCGACCACCAATCAAAACCATCATGGACCACATCGTGCGCTTCACATGTGCGCCTTCCAACTGGGCCTGTATGCTCTTGGTTTACACAACTGCGTCAGTCCCAATTGGCTGTCGCGTACATACTCGTCGCATGTCTCATGGATCATTGGTCAAGCCATGGAAATCGGTGCCCCGGCAATTAGTTTTCTGATTGATACATGGGAGGCACACTTGACACCACCCGAAGCGGCTGGTATGGCTGATCGTGCTTCACGTGGTTGGGATAACAATATGATTTATCCTGCAGCAGAGTTAGCACTTTCAGTTTTACCACATGCCGCCGCACTCAATCCAAACGAAATAACACGTGCGATTTTGCAGTGCAAAGAACAAAGTGATCTAATGTTGGAACGTGCTTGCCTCACAGTCGAAAATGCTGCCAAAGGTGGTGGTGTCTATCCAGAGGTATTATTCCAAGTGGCACGCTACTGGTATGAATTATATATGCGAAATACGCCGAACAGTGAACACGAGCAGCAGCACGACGAGCAACAACTTGACCATGCCGCCGTGGGTCTTAGTGCGCTTATTGAGAATCAGCAGCACGAATTGGTTCAGCAGATGCAACAGGCGAATGTTGGTCTAGTGGGTGGACCATCAGTGCCACCGAACATGGCATGCCAGCCACAAGTAAATGCCGGACCACAGCAACCAACAGGACAACCACCTGGTCAAGTGGTTGTAACTGCAGCGCCACAAGCATTTCAACAGGGTGTTCCCACACTGGCGCCCATTGGCTTGTCGCCCTATTCGCCATACAGTTTCTGTCAGAGCATCTACCATCATAATATAGCCTCTTATCCGCCCAATCATCAAATGCAAATGTACATTTCTGCTGGTCCGCCACCGCCGCAAGCGTATCAAGCTTATCCTGGCCATCAACCACCACCGCCGCCACAGCAATCCGTACCAGCGCCGCCAACGGTACAAGCCGGAGTACCACCAGGCGCACCACCGGGCAGTTTACAGCCACCGCCACCATACGCAGTGCAAACACCGCCGTATCAAACTATGCAAGCACAACAATTGCCCCCACAAGCCTATATTAATCAACAAATGCAACCAGGACCACAGGCATTTGCGCAACCGCCGCCTGGTCAATCGGTACCACCGCCCCCTCTCGGTCCAGGGCCACAAAATATGCAGCAAGCAGTATTGCAAGCGGCCGCTGCTGCAGGTTATTACGGTCCACCGCCACCGACATCCGCCCAAGTGACGGCCGCGTCTCAACATCAAATGAGACATCAACAACAACAGCAACAACAACAACCACCGCCTCAACAACAACAACCGGGTATTTATCCATATATGCAGCAGGTACAACTACCGCAATCAGCACAACAGCCACAGCCTCATCAGCACCAGCAACAACAACAACAGCAACAGCAACAACAAACAGCAGTAGCACATCAAGCATCCGTACGACAAAGAAATCCCCATCAGTTTACGTAAGATTTACCATCTAGTATTTCTCAATCATCATAATTTCAATTTATATTCTTCCAGGCAAACACAACTTCGCTACCTGTTAGCTGCTTATAATGTTGGCATGTTGGCCATGGAAACATTGGCACGACGTGTCCATGACGATCGGCCACAGGCAAAATACGCTCGCAACCCACCATATGGTGAGGATGTGAAATGGCTGTTACGCATCTCCAAGAAACTGGGCACCCAATATCTACATCAGTTTAGTATATGCGCAGTAAACTCGATTGTCAGTCCGTTTGTATTGCATGATGTCGCCATTGAATCTGCCCATTATTTGGGTCGGAACAATCATCAGATGGTGATGCAGCATTTGCGCTCAGCATTGACGCCGCTCGTTCAAAAATGTCAGCAAATGTAAGTGATTTAATCAATGCTTCTAAATTCAATCTCTGATTGATTGAATCTCTTCCACCATTCATTCATTTATTCATTCATTCATTCATTCCTTCATTGCAGGTATATTCAATGCATCCATCAGAAATTGTATCATTTGACTCAAGGTGATTATGAGGAGTTTGCTAGCATTGTTGTGGCGGCACGTGCCGCTTTTCAAATTACACCCGAAGGTTCAGCACAATTTAAGGATTGGCTGCAATCAATCAAGCGGTAAGTCAATCTATGAATATAAAATTGTAAATTAGAGAGATTAATGATTCTTGCTTATAGGTCGAAATCATGCAAAAAGGAACTTTGGACGCAGATTAATTCAGCGCTCCAAAGCAATTCTAAATGACAAAGACTTGACTCTTGTAATTTGATGATGGCGGCAGCAACAGCAATTGCATCATCAGCATCGGTATCGTCGGCAGCAGTTAATTCAGCTGCGGCGGTATCACCAATAGCTGTAGCAGCAGCAACAACAACAATAACAACAGCTGCCACATTGAATGCCGAGAACTCTATGTCAGGGGGCTCGGCAACAACAACGTCGCCATCATTAGTTCCATCAACCTCCATACCAGCGGCAGCAGTAGCAATAGCAGCAGCTGCGGGAGCATTAATCCCACAATCAAATTTACATCCAACCGAATTGTCCACAAGAAAAGCAGCAGCAGCAGTAGCATATGGACATCATCTTCATCATCACCATCATCATATGATGCATCATAATGAGACATCATCGGCAAGGCCACAAACAACAGCATTAGTAGCTTCAACTGGTTTGGAATTTACCAATAGCTTGGGTGTTCCCACAAATAACAATAGAAGTATAGTAGCAGCATTAAGGAATGGACCATCAGCACCAGCAGCAGCGGCGGCGGCATCATCCTCATCGTTGTCATCGATTACAGTTGCCTCCCCATTGTCTACGACATCGGCATCAACAACAATAACATCAGCAACAAATACTTCATCTTCCTCCACTTGTTCATCGGCAGCAGCTTCGGCTGCTATTGTTGCAGCTATGGCCAATTATAGCAATCACCAACAGCAGCAACAGCAGCAACACCATCTTCAACAACAACAACAACAGCGGCAGCATCAACAATTGCAACAATATGCTGCTCAACAACAACAGCAGCAGCATCAGCAGCACCATTTACGTTATCATTATCAATATGATCAAACACAGCAGCATTATCAGTTTCAAAGATCATACTATCATCAACAACAACAACAGCAACAGCAACAAGAGTTGCAACAACATTTACATGCTCAACAACAACAACAACAACAACATCAACATAATAAAGCAAGCAACCCAAATGATCATCAGTTAATGCAACAACAAAAACTTTATGCTGGTCTTCATCAGATTCACCAGCAACAAGCAAAGCAACAATTGCAACAACACCAACAACAACAGCAGCAACAAATATATTCGGCATCAAAAACATCAGCAGCAGCAGCTGCAACTGGAGCAGCATCAGTAACAAATACGCCACAATATTTTGCTGGATCTTTGGGGGTTCTAAATGGTAATGCAAATAGTACAACATCAACTTCAAATATGACATCATCTTCTTCTTTGGCTATTGCCGCACAAAACTTAAATGCTCTTGCTGCTGTAGCCTCACCAATTGTTGTTGATTTCAATAGTTTTCCAATGAATTGTTTACGCTCAAATGGGACAACAACAAAATCACTTAATAACAATTTAAATGTATCAGGAACTGTTGGCTTCAATATAAATCAAATGGATGAACAAAAACCACGTCACATGCATCATCATCAGCATCATCAGCACCAGCACCTCCACCATCACCATCAACAACAACAACAGCAGCAGCAACAGCTGCTGCAGCATCACCATCGCCAACAACAGCAGCTTCAGCATTATCATCATCAATTGCGTCATCAATTTAGTGGTGGAGGAGGTGGTGGTGTTGCTGGTGGTGGTGGTCACCATCATTACCTTCATCATCACCAGCAATTTTAACAATGTTGCACCAAATCTGGAAATGCTGATTGGTGTCGTCGCCTCTTACTAAATACAGGCATTGTATATCCACCATAAATTTTAGACAAAAAAAATCCAGCAGCTGCTAGTGTCATATGTGTTCCATTCCCATGAATAATAATTAAAGTTATTAGTAGTAGTCGCCATCATCTTAGTAGTAGTTCTTCAGTAGTTCCCTATCAATTTTCTACATTGTTAATGCTTCTGCTGCTCTTGCTGCTGCTGGTAGTGAATTAGGTGGGTAGCTAATGGGAGATCTAAGATGCATGGCTACATAAAAATAAGCGAGTAAGCAAGCAATATTTTTATTAGAAAAGAAAAGGAGAAAGAATGCAAGAGAGAGAGAGAGAGAGAAAGATAAATATCCAATTGGATATGGAGAGAAGAAAGAAAGAATGGAAGGCATATACATACATATTATGAAATATAGTATAATCAACACCAACATTATGCGCGTTACACACACACACACACACACAATCATACATACAGACACATATACACATGCGTGTGTATATACACATACAGACATAAATTTAAATTATTTATTTTAATTTTATATATTTAATTTATTTTCTAATTTTGTTTTTGCTGTTTTTTCTTCTGTCTATTGTGTGTTTTCATGAATTTTCTTTACCTTCAGACTGAAATCGAAATCAATCAAAAAATGGAAACAAAATGAAACAATAAAAGATAAATTACAGCAAGAACAACAACAACAACAAAAAGGACTATTGAATGTGTTCAAAATAATATAATTTAATAAAAATAAAAGAATTAAAATTATATAATTTACAATATTATTTATAGATGATAGAATAAACATAGTATAGAATGAAGAAAGGTTAACAGAGATTATACATACTAGAATAGATAGTAGATTGTAGTAGGAGAGGAACAATTTTATTTGTACATTTTTTTTTAAGTTTAAAAATACAAAACTTTTTAAAATAAATTCAAAATAAAATAAAAAAAAATAATTAAATGAATTAATATTAAATTAAAATAAAATTAACACGGATCAAAATAATGGCGGAAAGTGTATTAAATAATATACACAATAGTTATAAATATTAATTTAAATCAAACCAACTTAGTACTACTACACTACACTTATAGAAATTACTTAAAGAAAATGATAATAATAAAATATTACAAAATATGAAAGGGACAAATTTAAATGAATTAATCAAACCACCGGATGATTGTTTAATTTTTGTTTTTTATTTATTGTTAATTTTCTAACAATCTTAAAAGTTATAAGCAATATATATGTATATATCTATATAGTTTTACAAAAAAAAAATTTATTATACATAAATTCATGATTGAAAAAACTTAAGAGAAATTATTTACTTAATTGATCAATTGTTTTGATTTAATTTACAATATTTTATAATTAAATATAATTTAAGTGTTAGGTTCTTCTACAACTTACAATACATATATTTTTTATGATAATAATGACAATGATGATGATGATAATAATGTACCATGTACCTTTTCATAAAAAATCAACTCATTCACTCATTCAATTCATTCAATCAATCATTTTGTTGTAATCCATCCATGAATGCATGAAAAAATTTACAATCATTTGATATGAAAATATTATTTAAATTGGAATTTTTTTTCAAATTTATTTTCTTTTTTTTTTAATTATTAATAATAAATTATACAATATAGCAAGCAACTAGCAAGCATATTTGAATTCATAAAGTATAGTTTTTTTGTATATATTTTAATTCTTCTGTTCTGTTAATATTTTAATTGATTTTAATGAATAAATTTAAATTTAAAATAACATTAGAAGGAAGGAGAACACTTAAAATCTTAGAAATATGTTTACAAATTATACATTGTTTTTCTTCTTTTACATAAAACAAAATGCCAAGATCATGAATATATTGTACTATAAAAAAAAAACTCAACACAGATTCATATATATATTTTTTACACTTATATTTACAAAATCATATTTTTATATAATTTTATTGGTTTTTTTTTTTTTTTTGTAATTTTTTTTATCATTGTAATTAATATTAAAAATTATATTAAATTAAATTAATGAATTTTGAACTTAAGCAACATGCTGCTTATGCTTAAATAAAAATATGTTTTTTTTATGTACACATCCACCATACACAGACACAGATAAGAAATGAGAGTTAGTTATATTTATTATGTAAATTTTTTGTTTTTAATTTTTTATTTTTATTTTTTTATTTTATTTGACAAACAACAAAAAAAAAAAATGCAGTTTTGAATAAATATGGTTTTTTGGATTTATCTCAAAACTCACAAAAAAAGAAAACACAACATTATTTCTTTTATTTAATTTAATTAAATTGATTTATTTATTTCATTTATTAAAATTTGGGTGCATGAAAACTTTATTGAAATGCATGCGTTTTACTCTAAAGCAGAAGCGTTTTTGTCTTGCTATGCATTTTAGAGAAACAACAAATTCATATAATGATTGTTTATAACTAGGAGCCTGTAAAAAAATGTTAAATAAAATCATCTGTGCATCATCGTTTACAAAATTGCTGTATTGCAAGACTTTACCATAAGCATAGCTAATTATGATTTTGTAAGTGATTGACATCTATCAGACAAAATGTACAGATTAATTGAAAACGAACATTCTACATCTACAAATTGGTGACGTAGTGCCTTTGCAATGCATTGGCCATTTTTCAAAGAAATACATATATGTACATCCGGATTTTTTCGTTGCATTTAGCTTAAGCAGGCCATCCACATACGAATTTGTTCTAAGTCTTAACCTTGTTCGCCGAACAAAAATCCATGTGCCCACAAACTAGGCGAACAATTCTCACGAACATCAATTGCTAAACAAAATTCAGTGAGTAAACATGAAAAAATTAGTGGAAAGTAATACAGTTATGGCCTTGATGGTTATACAAATTTGCTTAGAGCAATAAAATAGAAAAAAAAAATTATAAAAAACTTTTATTTTGCCACAATGCTGGCTCATTTTCAAATCATTCAATGAATTCTGTCTGCTCATTTTGGAGCGTGTTCACTCTAACAATCTTTTTTCACAAATGATGTTCGTGCAATGATTGCCATACACTTTCGAACACACGCAAGATAGAAACATTTCTATTATTCGCAAACAAAACTTCGAACACGAAAATCTGTCGCAAACACCTCTACTAACGACGAACATTTCTTCGAATACAACAAATTCGACGAACAAATTCGCATGTGGATGGCATGCTTTAGCTAGTTCAGGTCCCCATAATTTGTTTTTAACTCACATCAAGACTATCAATAGCCCTTGTACTGACCGTACATCGTTTTTCCAATTTTTTGATAGATAAGAAGTTTTAATGCATAATAAAATGACCAACCATGTGTTCCAGCGAATTCTCGGTTTCTCCTAAAATGACGAACAATTCTTAAATTTTCATAGGGAATCATAAAAAAAAACAAAAATTGTTATCACAATTGTTGTATCAATAAAAACAATTTTTACAGGCTCTCTAATTACAATATAACTTATCTTCTAGAATAAAATTTCTATTTATATTTCGCATTATACGTGATTTAACAAAAAATTTTGACTTTTTATAAAATGTTAAATCAATTTCATAAATTCAAGAAAATAATCTTCCAATATTTTTTTTTTTAATTTTAAACATTTTCATAAAATAAAAAAATAAAATAAAATTAAGTTTGTACACAATTTAAGAGATTTTGTATTTCAAGGAGCTTTTGTAGTTTCTGCCTTCCTATATATGTATTTTAGAGGTTCCTCATACATATGTACATAATGTATTTATATAATGATTTATTCATTATTCATATCATCTTCAATAAGTTATGGTTGCAAAAGATTTTATATGTGAAAGTCGCGACTCGCGTGTTAAATTTTATAAAATAATATTTTATATACTATAATGGTTGCATTGTTGAGTTAATGAATTTCATAAACAGTACATATATGTATATATTTTTCTATTTTAACAATTTTCTTATAAAAAATGAATCAAATTTTTCTTTTAATGTAATACAATTTTGATTTTGCAAGTAAACGTTTTTTTTGACAAAGACATCAACGCGATTTTTTGTTTGGTAATACTATTGTAGTAAAGCGATTTCTGCGATTTTTTATTGTAATGCGTTTTTAGTAAATAGTAAGGCGTTTTTAGTTAAAATAATGCAATTTGAGTTTTTTCACACTCATTCAAGTACCTATATTGTATTATAAATATATGTAAAATAAAATGATATTACTCTTGAATGATTTTTCTTCTTAAAAGTAAAGCGATTTCTTCGTTTACAAATCAAGCGTTTTTTTATTTCCACGCGCTTTTAGTATATAGTTTAGTTTGTAGTTTGTTAAAAAACTCGTGTTTAGAATGGATTAACGTGTTTTTAGTTAAAACAACTAGTTTTTACCAAAAAATAATTTAGGTACCTATATTGTATGTTAATACTATGTATATACAATGAAATGATATCACTCTCTTGAATGATTTTTCTTTTTAAAAGTAAAGCGATTTCTTCATTTACAAATCAAATTTCCACGCGTTTTTAGGTTAGAGTATTGCGTTTTTAGTTAGAATAAAGAGTTTTTTTTTATTCATTTAAGTACATACATATAATGTATGCAAATTATATATAGAAGTACATATATATTGAAATAAAATTGTCTTTTTCTTTCTTCTTTTTGAAAGTATAGCGATTTTTTTGTAAACAAATCAAACGATTTTTAATTTCAACGCGTTTTTAGTTAGATTAACGAGTGTTTAGCATGGAATAACGCGTTTTTAACATATTGTAATGAGTTTTTTTTTCACACTCATTCAAGTACATACATATATTATGTGTAAGTACTACTTATACTTATACACACATAATATATGAAATGTTACACATCTTGAATGATTTTTCTTTTTACAAGTAAAGCGATTTTTGCATTTACAAATCAAGCGCAATTTTTTAATTTCAACGCGTTTTTAGTATGGAATAACGCGTTTTTTTTTCATTCATTCATGTAAAGTATTGTTTGTAAGTACTATAACTATTGTTTGTACAATATAATTTAATTGCAAAACTATACAAATTCATCATATTATACTATGTATACATTGTTGATTACTAATTACCGATTTATTTCTTATTTTAACAATTTTACAAATTTTATTTTATTTCCATTAAAATTTTCTTTAAAACCAAAGCGTTTTTAGTTGATCCAATAATAAGGCGTTTTCAATGCGATTTTTAGTATTGGTGAAATTTTGCTTATTGTTTTTATTAAAAATTCAAAATTTAATAAACAAAATAATATTCTCACTATATTATCTCACTATATAATTTCATGTAACGTGGGGAAATATGTTATTTAACATGAAAAAATAATAATACACAAAATCATGCGAAATTGTTTTTGAACTTAAAAGTTTGTCATATTGTTGTTGTTGTTGCTGTTGTGGTTAGTGTTAGTGTTGTTCTTGCTGTTTAATATAAATCGTATTGTAAATACAACATACTATATACATATGAAAATGTATCTACTATGTATCTAAGTATCTAAGTATAATTAATTTTTTTTTTTTTTCTTTATACACAAACAGAGAAAAACTGCCAACTTCCAGAAAAATGGAATTTCATTTCATAAAACGCGCAAAAAAATTTGTCATTACTCAAAAAAAAAAAATAAAAAAAATTAAAAATGTTTAAAATAGAATTTAGATACATGTACTTAATCATTTTGTATATTATTTATTTGTATATAAACAAACAAATCCTACATCAAAGTAAAGAACGAATTAGCAAAGTAATACATTAGATATAGGGGCATCGCAATGGGTTCGATCGATTGATTTGATTGATACCTACAATTGCCCCCCTATTAGTCGTAATCTAATTAATATAAACTAGAATATAGTACTACTTATATAAAGATTATTATTATTATTATTATTATTGTTTTTCTGATTAAAAGCAAAGTCAAGCAAGCATTTTTGATGATATTTTGTATATACGATATTTTAGAACAATGATTAAGACTATTAACAACATGAAGGACATAAAAATGCTTAAAGAGAAAAAATACACTTGTACATTCCCCGCCCCCACCCAATACATTAAACTAAGAAATAAGATTGGGTTCTATTTCCTTATATACTTAGTATACAATTTTATGTTTATTGATAGAAAAAAAAGAAGTGTAATACAATTTCATATGTAGAGTTACAATATACTAAGTATCCATGTACATACGAGTATATTGTATCCGTAATATAGATTATTATGTACAATATTGTATCATTAGTAAAGTTAAGATGTTTATATGTCTATATGTATCTAAATATCAGACCTATCAACAACACTACTTAAGTATAAGACAAGAACTTCGCTTACAGCAAAGAGTTTATGTCTTTCACAAAACACTAAACACAAAGATTCAGTTTTTCATCAATGAAATTTATGTAATGTAATGTATATACTATATACTCGATTGACTTTATCTTCCTATACATACAATATATACTAAATAGTGGATATTTGCTCCTAGCTATTGAACTGAAATTTAAAAGAAGATACACTTAAAGAACTTAAATTTCTATAATTAAAGAAGTTAATTGCATGTTCAAATCAGTTTATATGGCAGCTATACACATATATAACATACACTGCCCGACAACCCTATAAGCACATCCTATGCTTCCTGTCTTTAAAGCTTAATACGAGTATCAGCCAAACGATTAAAGCTTTTAAGATGAATTTTTTTTTGTCAATAAAATTTATAAAATTATACACGAGAAGAAATAATAATTTAGGTTATTAACCTTAAAAATAACATTCTAAATTAATTTTAAAGAACTTAATATACAAAATTAACCACTTGAAAATGTCGAATAACTTAAGATAATGGGCACAGGCACAGAACACCCCAAAATAATTATATTTTATTTTAATTTATTTATTTTCGAACTTATTTATAAAAGAATTAATAATGTGTTGAGACACCATGGTTAAGAATGACCTATTTCATCCTATTGGGCAAAGAGTCATATAATTGTTTTATGTAATTTAGTGAAATAATCTCCCAGTCATTTTTTATTCCTTGAATGAGTTCAACTTCAGTTGAATATTGCCTCCCGAATTCGTATTCTTTGCGTGCTAACCATCCCCAAATATTCTCCATAATACTCAGGTCAGGCGAGTATGGCGGCCAAGTAAGCTAAGGCACGTTTTGGTTCTCAATAAAAGACTTTACGACCCTGGCCTGGCTGTGCATAGGTGCGTTGTCCTGCTGGAACTTCCATTCCATTGAACGCAATAGCTCCTCATACCATGACACCACTGCTGTGCGGTCGATCTAAAGTTTGCTCTTCCTTTCATGTATATCATGAAAGTAGTAAGCATAGCCATTAGGACCCTCCAAATTGCATCTTTCGAATTTAGTTTTAATTGCAGACTTTTCACATGTTTAGCATTCAAAATAATTCTTTGTACATGAAAGACAATTTGTTTTACGTGAACACTTGTCGTAGAGATTTAATATCACGGTGCCGAGCACAGGGATCGATAAACGTCAATCAAAGTCCCCTTGGATATATATCCGCAGGAATCAATCTGAAGTCATACTCATTCCTTGGTTAGCACAACAATGCCTATCTAAGCCCCTGCTGCTCTTTGGCTCACAGCACCCGGTTGAGCTCACACTCTACCCGCATTTGGGTACAACCACAGCGACCAGGAGCCGTCTCCGCTGGCCAGGACGGAACGAGTTCCGTGGTACCAGAAAAAAGCCTCTGGTCAAAGTACTACCAATTTGAACCCCAAATAGTTTGTGAGTTGGTGGCCCAAAAATCAAAACATAGCTCTCTGGAATAGAATGCAGGGATAACCCACAAATGGCACAGTATACACTTACTCACTGTTCGGAGCGAGGCTTATTCCTAACTCTTCTGCCAAAAGGTCAAAGATCCAAAGAACTATGTCCCCACTGTCACAAGGACTTTACCGAAAAGATAGTAGGCTGAAATCGCCAAACGCCATACACTCCCTGTAAGCCTTTATATTTGCCTATTCCGTCTCATCTGACGCTTTTGCTAATATTAAGCTTCAAAGACACATAGGGTATGCTAATTGGTTGTCGGGCAGTGTATTTGTATCGGCTGACAAATACTTTTAAGAAAATTTGAAATTGTTTTTAAATTTTAAGAAAATATGTAACCCGAAAGAAAAAGGGAACTGAAAAACTACTTATGTGCACACACAGCATATGGACTATTCCCGTGCATACAACTACAAAGTTAATTCATCCATTTACTCACTTGCGTAATACACAAAACAGAATAGTAAATTCATTTCATCTTAACAACCATGCCATGTATCATTTCACTTGCACACCTAGGTTTGGCTGAAAAAAAAAAACAGCCAAATCGTTATAGCCGTTTACTAGATACGCGAAATAAATATCTATATATACAATACACTATTATTATATACATATGTACATAGATTAGTTATATGAAGGCTGTTTAATTATTTTCTAGCCACACATTCTGTGCTCCTAGCAGATACTATTTCCTATACTTTTTGTACTCAATTCAATTATTGTACTATTTCAATTTATATGGCAATGATTTTTATATATGTACATATATGTACAATGTATATTTAAGTGCTCCGATCCAATCTTGACTACTAATTTAAGAAATGTTCATAATGAAGAGTTACAAATTATATGTACATATATTGTATATAGGATTAGAAAAATACAAGCAAACAAACAGACAAAGTTGTCCTCATACTGATCAAGTATAGTACACACAACTATGATATGTTGGGGGTCATACACAATTAAACAGATTCCTCATCATTCCGACAAAGTTTACATGTGTGGGAATCCCCTTCTTCTTCATTAAAAGAATTGTACATATAAGTAAAAGTACACTTAAATTGAAAATTATTATAAGTAGCAGAAATGTGAAGTACGAGTATTTGTACATATTTTCAATTATTTTAGTAACAAATTTATGATATATAGTACTTAGTATGCTAGTATACAATTCTTTAAGATATGATACTCGTACTTATTGTAATTAAAGTATTTAAAAGACTTCTATTGTATACTTAGTAATTGTGAATTTTTTATTGTACATACTTATGAAAATTCTTCTGATACTCATCAAATCAGATTTGGTTATTTTGGCAAAACCCGGGGCCTTGAGCACAAATAGATATAAATCCGAGATCAATAAAATCGCTAGTCCCCCTGCATAAGTCAAATAGAGTAAAAAGTTTCCCACCACTAAATGACAAAAGGACATATGTATTGAACTAACATTGAAGAAAACGGATGTCAGCGATCATATGTGATACTTCTTAAAAACAGAATAAGAGAAATTGAGAGTGAGAGTCCGAGAAAGAGAGAGAGAGAGATAGAGAGGAGAATAACCGAATTTTCCGGTGTGCCCACCACTTCGTACGCGTGGTTTCGAAATATGTTTGTAATAGCGTGTATTTTGTTAACTTGTTTCTTAATTATCAGATGTTTAATGTTGCCACGCAGCAAAAGAGGAAAACATTCGAAAATCAACCAAAAAGTAGGCAACAGAATTAAAAATATGAATATCTTTTCATTTAGTAGGTCGATTTCGATAAAATAAACGCTAAATGTTACACGAAGCTTGACACCAGTCAAAATCGCATTCAAATTGGTTAAGCCGTTTCTAAGATTAGCGTGCTTAGACAGGAAAAAGCTTACGATTTTATATATATAGATAGATGATATAAACATGTCTATGAAAATTTTAATATTACCTATTACGTTATGTTGTAGAAATTATCAAGAAAATTTATTGCATATTGTACTGTCTTCAGAATTAGAGGTGTGTGCTAAATTTCAGATTGATCGGTCAACAGGAATGGGGTGAAATTCCATTTAAAAAATTCTGACACAAGATCCTGACCTAAATAAAACCTATTAACTATTGAAAAAACACAGATTTTCAAGCTTTTTGAATGTTTTTATATAGAATCTATAAATATGGAACCTCGTCCATGGAGGTAAAGATTTGCTAGGAGTAACCCTGAGCAATGTTTTTTAAAATGTCACAGGGAAAAAGAACAGATGAATCTTTAATTATCGTATGCGCAATTTTTTTCGAAATTGACGTTTTGATACAAATTTGTTCTACACTCCCAACAGTAAAATATTTAAGCAATAATCACTACATTAACGGAGATATAACAAATTTAGTTTTATAGTCGAGAAGTGAGAATATATAGAGTCAGAGGCAGTAGTCAATTGGAGATTGGAGCGATTGTTATATGAGTAACATCCTATAACAATCAATTTGTTAGTTTTCTCAAGTCGATAAGTGAGAATATATGAACTCAGAGGTGTTAGTCCATTGGATGTAGGAGCGATTGTTATGTGAGTAACATCCTATAACATTCAACTTTTAAGTTTTCACAAGTCGAGAAGTGAGAATGAGACAAAATCTTAAAAAAATGGCAGTGACAATCGTATCAAAATCTGTTGTCTGGCTTAGAAGTTCTCAGTATCCAAAAAATCTAAAATTTCGACATTGTAATGATTTATTAATATATTTTATATGAAAACATTCAAAAAGCTTTAAAAAACTAAATATTTGCAGGCCTGTCTAATGACTATTGATCTTAACAAAGATTACATTTACTTACACAAGGGACTACAGACAAATATAACAAAGCATTTCTATATCGGGACTTACTTTTTCATTAACCCGGAGAATTATAATTCAGTTAAGTCATTACCAGTAAAGTATAAAAATACTTGCATGTAGTATATTTAATTTTCAACCTATTAAGCTTCATGAGATACTGATTATCATTCCACTCTCCACTTTTGTCAAACGCCGTCTAAGAAGTATCACTTCAAAAATAATCCTTACATATTTGACATCGTGAAATTTAACTTTGAACAAAGTCCCCAAATAGTCAAAACTCCCTTTGGTTACATGCTAAAATACACTTTAAAATAGGGCTGTAACGAAAATTCGTCTCCGCCTCTGCATCTGCGGAACATCAACAAGAAATAATACATCCGTATTCGCCACCGCATGTATTTGACGAAGTTTTAGCGCAGGTTTGTCAGTTCTCACAAATCTGGCACCGTTCAAAATTTCAAAACAAAAAAAAAAAAATGGAAGACATAAATTCAAGATTTCGTGGCCTTCCAAACCATACATTGTATTCGCTTGCTATATTATTTGAACCCAAGGTACAAGTTTTTGATGAAGTTGTTAAGAACAAAGTTCAATCTCAACTAAGTCTTGTAAGAGCTGATGAAGACGGAACCATTGTCGCCAAGAGACCTAGGATTGAATTGTATCAAGTTGTCGATGACCTCCCAGATTTCACCGCCAAAAGCAAAGTGTTAACACAAAGGAAGATGGAAATAACATCACTAAGACGACGAACGAAATAATTGATAAATGAGTATAATACCCAAAACCGGCTTCCACTAAACGAAGACCCTTTAATATGGTGGTGAAATATAATAAAAAATGTCAAGGTTTTTTCCCATTGTAAGTGCTTAGCTATTGTCGCCGCCAGGGTCAGTTCCAAGCGAGCAACCATTTAGTAAAGCTAGTGGGTAAGAATAATTTGCCTTTTATCAATTTTGATTTGCTAAAATGTCCTCCGTTACAACCCTACTTTAAAACACATTAATCATCATGTCTTCTAAGCTTACAGTTCTAACAAAGAAATCAAAGGTACTTACTATACTATTGTAATTTAATTTATAGACCACATTTTGGTACTTTTGTTATTGGGATTGATGGGAATACACAGCATTCACAATAGGCCTGTTAAATTGCACATGCTACACACAACAACCACTCAACAGTCTCATGAATATTCACATTTACACATTTATTGTATTTATACAAATAGTATATGATATATGTAAGTAGAATATAGTACTTAGTAGAAGTAGATACATATTTCAGAAGTACATATATATACAATAGTATTGTAGTATTAGTATTAGAGTAGAACAACCAAATTTACAGCCAACCATTTTTTGCATTAGAAGTACTTTTTTTTCCCATATTTTTTTTGAAATTGTAAAAGTTTATGAAAATGTATATTTATGTAAGTGAGTGGTTGTGCAAGTGTATGTGTGTGTGTGTGTGGGAGTGTGTTTGTGTGTGAGCTGTATGAACGTTATAGTTCAATAGTTCAATCAACGATTAAGACGACTTTGTAATTACATGCTGCATCGAATATATATGGCTTAGATTTACCTCATAACAGAATTTTAGATATACATAAGTACATATGTCTTTACATACATACAATATATTAGAAACAACTTAGAGATACATAAATCAAATCAAATCAAATAAAATAAAATAGTAGTTACATATTATACACGTACATACAATATAAACAAAATAATTTGTTCTATCAACAATTGAAAACCAACCAAACCAAATACCAAATGAAAATTATTACAAATATTACAATAAATAATCAGACAGATAAAAAATATTGTAGTGTTAATCATATAAGTACTACACATACATAATATACATACATACATACATATATACAATAGTATTATAGTAGAACATAAACACTGAACAAGTGACGCCGCTTTCTTATTATTATTATTACAATATTATTATAACAATATTTCATTTATCAGAATTACAATATGAGAACAAAAATTGAAATAAATAATTAAAACAAAAAAACAAACAAACAAAAAAATGTCTTTATTTATTTTATGTGTCACTCATTCAATTCATTCAACACACATCACAAACACAATAGCGTCGGCGGCGTACATATTTTTCTGCACAGCACTGTACATAAGAAAAATAAATATTTACTTTCAATTTAAATTTAAAAAAAAAAGCAAAAGAATAGACAAAAAACATAAGCACGTAAGCCTAAAAATATTATTATCATACAGAGAAATACATACACATACAATATATACATACATATAAATATATATATACACAATTATATAATAAAAACTTAAATTAAAAAAAAAAGAAAAAATATATACATAGTACATATATGTATTAAAATATTTTAATTATTAAAATATAAAAAAAGAAGTTAAGATATTAAGTAAAAAAAAAAACATTACCTCATACTTTAAATAAATATGTATACATATATCTATATACTTATATATATACATACATATATATATATATAAATAAAAAACATAAAATAACAAAAAAAAAAATTGAAAAATTTATAATTTTAAGATCTTACATACTAATTTGAAAAAAAAAAGATTACATGGTATATACAAAATACATAAAACTGAAGAAAAACAACAAAAATTTAATGAACTTAAAAAGAAAAATAAATAATATAAAATAATAAAAATGTTTATTGCATTTTACATAAAAAAAAAACAAACAAACAAGAACCCTACGGATACACTAAGCAAACAAAATAAACAGAAATAATTAAAATTAATTCATTAATCAATGAAAAATACAATAGAAAATTACCAAGTTGTTTTGATAAGCGCGTTATAACAAAATTCTTTTTTATTTATTTAATTAATTAAAATTCAAAAAATAATAACTTATACAATAATAAAATATTTTCTAATTAGCATATGACGACAAGCTTAACACATAAATAAAAAATAATTAAAAATTATTGTATATTTTACACTAAAAACAAAAAAAAAACTGAATACAAACAATTTTAATTAATTTGGTTTTCTTTCTTTTCTCCTTATATAATTTTTTTCTATTTTAAATTATTCATAATTATATACAAGATAACTAAAAACAGTCTAACAATAATAATAATAATAATAATAATAATAATAATAATAATAATAATAATAATAATAATAATAATAATAATAATAATAATAATAATAATAATAATAATAATAATAATAATAATAATAATAATAATGATATTAAGTCTTCAAAAGTAGTTGAAAAAAATTGCATATATTAAATAATAAATTTTTTGAAGAAATAAAAACAAAAAATTTAATATAAAAAAATCATTATTTATAAACATATAAATGCTTCAGAGTTTTAACTCACACATTCACACACTCACACACACACACATACATTCACACATACACAAACGTACTAAATTTCAATTTTAAAAATATAAAAATTTAAGATAACTAAAAAAAACACGATAAATTCAATGAAAACAAGAGCCCGACCGAAGGTTCGGTTTCGGCCAAAATTGTATGATATATTTATTATAAATTGTAAAGGTAACATGTGGTATACATGGTTGTTAAATATATGTAGCATATGGTAAAAAGAAATCATCAACATTTCAGGTCTCTAGCTCAAAAACTAGAGACTAAATTAACTCATCTCATCGAGCTGATCAAAAATATTTAGTGTTAAAAAATTCATGACAAACATATAATACTATTCACTACCGTGAAGAGTATAAAAATTGTCACAAAAAATCATACTCTTTAGCAACTTTTCGAAAAAAGCTTTAGCGATTCATCATATTTGTAAAATTTGCAATAAATCAGTATTGCAATATTTGAAGAAAACCAATGTGCAGTTATATTTTCCAATGCATTAGAAAAACTTATGGCTAAAAAAGAATAACATAAAACAATTGGAAATTATGTATAAAAAAAAAAGGAAAATTACTTCTTTAAATTTTTGATAACACTCAATAAGGTCCGATACTAATGTTGTTTCTTTCAAAAAAAATTTTGAAATTATTTTCAATTCTTTAGGTATGCGAAGCACACTGTTTAATGCCTTCCCACGCAGCCACATTGGGCTTGGTAAAGAGTGATGCATGTACAACATGCAACGAGGTACATGTTAGGGGAACTCTAGAACACCTACTTTGCCAATGTCCAGCTCTCTACAGATCACGCTTTAGCTATCTCTGATCTGTGTCTTTCCTCTTGGAACGTATCGCGGATCAGAAGAGTAGCAATTTATTAAAGCTCGCATAAAAGTGCATAAATAACAGTATTTGAAGGGTCTCCATACTTCTTCTTGGCAACATAAAGGACCATTATTGGTCTATGTGAGATCTCTTGATCAGCCAAGCAAACCTAACCTAACCTAGGTATGCGAAGTCAAAAATATCAAATAAAGCGAAATTCGTTGAAAAAAAAAATTTGTTTTAATGACTAAATCAATATTGGACCAATAGATGGCCCACTCTTTACTATGAAAATTGAAAAAAACTCTTTTTCTCATTAAATTTTTGTGTTGGGATTTTTCAAATAATTTCCTATAACTAAGTACTTAATAACTACCGAAATTACCTTTCAGTTTTTTCTGGTGACAAATCCTAGCAGGGTTTAATTCATTTAACATGAGTTAACTGTCTCTATATGCATAAGTAGTATGTGTAAAAAGCCCACTAGATATGAAAATGCTATAGAAATTTTAATATTCAATTTAATATGTTTAATAAGTTTTGGTTTCGGCCGAAACTTCATTCGTTTTCGGTTTCGGTTTCATCTGAAAATCTTGTTTCGGTCGGACACTTGTGAAAACACTTATACGAGAAAAAAGGAGAAGCTTTGTATCTTAGGCCATGTTGAGTGTGCAAAGATTTTTGATTTAACCGACTAAAGTATGCAATGCTTTTTTTTCGAATCTTCATATATCACTTGAATATTCATTTGCTTTAAGTTACTAATACTTGGTTGTAACAAACATGTTTTTAATATAAAGAAATATTATTTTTTTACATACTTGTACAAAATTTGTTACAGGTATAGGTAATACTTGTACGTAAGCGTAAGAATTTATAGATTTGGAAACTCGTCCATGAAGGTAAAGATTTGCTAGGAGTAAACCAGAGGAATGTTCTTTAAAATGCCACGGATAGCAATCTTTGAAGATTAGAAAATCTGTAAGGGAAGGGGAAATGGGAATTGTAAAAGGGGAAGGGGAAATGGGATTTGGAAATGGGGATTTGGAAATGGGGAAGGGGAAATGGGGAAGGGGAAATGGGAATTGGAAAAGGGAAAAACGTAGAAAAAGGGGAAATGAAAAAGGGAAGGGGAAGGGAAAAAGAACCTAAACTGGAGCTAGGAGAGAGTGTTATGTGAGTAACTGCCCATAACAATTAATTTGTAAGTTGTCTCAAGTCGTTAAGTGAGAAATATAGAGTCTGGGTAAAGTCAAGTCGAGTCATATATTAGATTGGAATATGAATTGTCTATTTATACATAGCTGAAATATTAGGTGGAGTTTTTATTTTACAAGGAACATAAATTCCTGACATAGTCATCGGTGTATCAATAAGAACGATATACGATAAAAAGACTTATCTGTGTCGATCTAAAACTTAAAAACTGTGAGACCTTCTTATTCTCTTCATTATGCTGATCACACATCATATTGATATAACATATTCACATCAGTATCATGGGTATTATTGATTCAATTCAATTTAGAATTTTTTATTTAACAAAGAAAATATAATTTTTATATACAAAATACTTACTATAAAAAATTGAAATCACATATTTTACCAAAAAATCGGTTATGTTGTCTTATAAGTCATTGATATTTGATGTAATTTATAATTGCTATATCAATAATCAATTATGGGTTCCATATATTCTAAAGATAAAAAATTCTGCAATATTATGAATGATCTTTAAGTAAATTGAAATATCTGTGTCTGTGTGTCTGGATGCTAGAACAGAAATAAGAAAATCTAAGAAGATATTTTAGAGTAGAGATTAAATAATTGAGATTCATTCAATACCATAGACTTGATATTTACATAGTTTTTCATATATTGTACAATACTATGTTTTAAAGTCTTCCTATTTAAACTTTTAAGATCTACTAGTAAATTAAGTATTTTAAAAATTGTTTTTAATTCATGATTCTGAATTTCAAATTGTTTAGAGACTTTATTTAATATTAATAAAGGGGAAAAAAGAACAGATGAGTATTCAAAGTCGAGTAATATATTCTGAAGACAAGAAGTGAGAATATATAGAGTCAGAGAAGGTAGTCTAGGAGCGTAAATTTTCTTAAGTCGATAAATAAGAATATAGTACTATACTTAGATTGACAGGCGGTTTTCTCAAGTCAATAAGTGAGAAATATATAGTCTGAGTAAAGTCAAATCGAGTCATATATTTGGTTGAAACATGAGTTGTATAGTATTTACCTATATATAGTATAGTTCCAACATTAGGTGAAGTTTTTATTTTGTTTGATTAAATCCACATTCATATGATTTAGAACTTTTAGAATAAATTTTTAAAAATTTTTATCTTATGATAAAGTTGACTTCTTTTTTTTTTGTACGGAATTGTAAATACATACACTCATACATAGTGTATACATACAAACATACACATACATAAAAGCAGACAACAAACTGTAAAAAGAAGCACAAACTTATCTATAACATGAGTAATAAAATAAAAATCAATATACATACAATACAAAAAAAAAATAAAAAATAAAAATTTTATTATGAAATATTGAGCAAAAAGTTGACATAACATTATGTATTGTATTATTATTACAATTAAAGAATATTATACACAATATAAACATAAATATTATATATATACGATATACTATACTATAAGTACACATATACATTTATATATAAATATATTATACATATATAAATACATAAATATTTACATTGCATATTTTAATGTTTTATTCAGAAAGAAAAACAAAATTGAAAAAATTATAAAAATAAAAATATATACATATAAGGGTATATACATTCAAATATGTATATATATATATATATTTAATTAATATAATTAACTCTACATAAAAATAAACTAAAAAATTTAAAATAAAAGTAACTTCAACACGCAAATGTTATTTTAACTTATGGTAAACAGAAAAGAAAAAAAAAAAAAATAAGAAAACTAAAAATAAAAGACAACAAATAAATTTAATTAATTAATGAAAGAATTAACTAAGCAAAAAAATTGATTTTAATATAAAAATATTAAATAAACAACATATATATATATATATATATATTTTCACTTTGGTTTAATCAAAGACGAGATACCCTTTACACATCAAATTTAATATACAATATGAGAAAAAGTTACATAAACTTGAAAGAATTTCATACAAAAATTACAATTAAAATTGAATACATGTATATGGAATAGTAGTGAGCGCGGATGAATTCAAATTGGCTTTTGAATGACTCACTCTAAAACGCATACATATTTTGCTATACCTATTTGTAGTAAATGTGAATTCGTTTTTATAATGTGTATGATGTATATATCCACATGTTTGTATGTATAGAGAATGTGAATGAATATGCATACAGCACTTCATTGTACAGCATACTACTGTATTCATTGTATCATGTCGCCCACTCCACAAACGCTAAACGAAAAAATCAACTACGAAAGAAGACAAAGCCGACCGCACGGAAGCGCAGATTGCACACATTGCCTCGCTTCCCTTATCAACAAGCATACATTCGACTGGGAAAAACGTCATCAGACTTAACACTTGTATACAACTATACTCACATTTTTTGCTGTACCCATTGTTTCAGTTCAAATTTTTGAATGTGAATGCACAATACACATTCCATCCCTTTCAGACTGCATATAGCAAAACACATGTACAAAGTTTCTTGTCTCACAACATACAAGTTTCGTTGTGTACACTTATATTGAGTACAGATTCATGAATGACAACTTTTGTTTGCAATGTGAATGAGCGATTGCTCAAGTCTAATATGGAAGTTATGTAATCATAACCACATATATGTAAGTAGTAATTCGATTTGATGCAATATTGTATTGATAGTCCCTAAGTTTTTGTATTCATGAAAACTTAATCATACTATTTTAAAACTATTGTATTCTTTGTACATCACCTAATGAGCTTTTGACTCTATAAAGTCTATGATCAAAAATCTCAGATCAACAATGATTTAATTTTCTCTCAAGCTTTCTCAAAAATTTATATATTTTATAACCTCAAGTGGATGGGTAAATTTTCTTTATCTTTGCTTAATTTTCGATGAATATCATAAAAACTGATCCTACCATGGCTGATTTTTATGGATTACCAATACTATCACTGCATTTGTATTTGTAAAGGGTATCATCAATTCAAAAAAGATACATACATATAAAGCCAAGAAAAAAATAAAAAATATTTAAATTACCATAAATGCATATAAATAGCTTAAATAAAAATAAAAAATAAAATAAAAATAAGAAGGCGTGTTAAAACATTAAAGGCTTAAACAATGAAACTAAGAAAAACAAACAAAACAAATATACATATACATGCATATACATACATATAAATCATATATAATATAATAAATAAATAAAATTAAATGAAATGCTGTAAATTCTTTGCAAATATTGTAGTATACCTAAAAAAATAAAAGAATATATAATAAATATGATTATTAAAAACAAAAAAAAAAATAAAAATAAAAAACAAAATGAAAAAAAAGAACAATTTATTTCAATGCGCTTAGTTTGAAGATTTTTAACAGAATTTATCCATCCATACATCTCTCTCCGTCTGACGCTGCTTTTGTGCACAGGCATGCAGATGATCCACTTTGTCGTTACTGCACAAACAAAGTTCTCATGGAATGCATCCGGTTCATATAGCAGAGAGATAATAATAACATCAGAAATGGGTGAGGTCCTTACATCCAATTACGTTGTTAAGTACATGCTGAGAGACGAAGATGCCTGGAACACTGCTTGCAGCATTATCGTCAGTATGATGCAGCAGGTCCGCTGTTATGAAGAATTAAAAAGAAGTGTGGTCTGGTGAAGTAATACCTCAATTGTGTTGATTCTGCCAGGGTTGAAAAAAGAGCCCGTGTAGTCCGGGGGAGGTTTTAGTACGCAGGCATCATATATGACTGTTTGTCCGGTGAATCGTGCATCCTAATAGGTCGGTCTATTAGGATCTCTGAATTTGCAAATCAAATAAAAAATTAAATAAATCACTCCGTCTATTTATCTATCCAACTATCTATACGAGAGTGGATCCATTAGTACCTATGTTTGGAATAAAAAGGAAAGTTTTCACAATTTTTTTTTCTTCGATATTTTAACATAAGAGGGCGGTGCATTAAGTACCCGTGTTTGACGATATAGGTCGTTCCTGAGTGAAGTTAATGTTATCATCGTGTGCTGCCATCCATCAGATGACGCTAATACAAATTTCAGACTGATTGATAGGTTAGTTTCGATTTGGCAGCCATCCGAGTCAGACGTGTTTCGTGATTTTCGCTTAGATGGAAAAAAAGCAGTATCGTTCAGTAATTCGCTATTTGTTTTTGGATGGGAAAAAATGCGAGGAAATAAAAGCAAAGTTGGATGCTGTTTATGGGGACACGTCGTCATTTATGACCACAGTTACATATTGGTTCAACGAATTTAAACGTGGGCGAACATCCGTTTTTGATGAGGAGCGACCAGGACGTCCGGCAGACGTGGTTACCAAGGAAATCAATGAAAAAGTCCACGACATGATTCTCGCTGATCGACGAACGAAAGTGCGCGAAGTAGCAAAGGCCGTAGGTGTGTCGACCGGAACGGCAATTTATATTTTACATGATGATGATTTATTCCATGCAACGAATGAACATTCGTTAGTGATTGTCCGCTGTGCCCATTTGTTCAGAATCCAGTGGTAAATAAGACAAAATTAGATAAGCATCGGTGTCAGCTACTTACTCGTACTTACCATTCATAAACAAATAAAGCCTCCTGTTGTTCACAAGATTTCCCAATTGAAGAGAGAACCCAAAATTAATGTAAATACACATTAAGTCCCGGACGGTACCACTTTAGCTTTATAGATTGTAATTTTGTTGCAATTTTTGGTAACAAGTTGCAGCAGTTCTGACAATGTGCTTGTGCCAGATAAGTCTCTTGTCTAACATCATACCCAGGTAGCGTGCTGAGCCCATCTGAAGCATGACCGAGTTATGCAGCAAAACGGTTGGAAAGAAGCCCCTATACAGTGCTGTGAATTTGAATTGAGGCCATCCCGGAACTTCTGAATTAGCTCAAATGCCTCGCTGGCACTGGATGAACTGGCAATGACAATAGTATCATCACCGTGTGTGGCTAACAATGTCATCAGTGTAAATTACTATAGAAATATAAGATACAATATGTATATATTAGGAGCTGCAACTGCATTGTTTACATAGCCATATATAAATGAAGCCTTACATAAAAGGCATGCTCTCTATTTATTGTAAAACTACAATAGATGGGACGTTTCGATGCCCTTTTCGCTTTAACAGTTTGGATTGTTGAAGTTCAAAAAGAGCTAACAAAAACAGTTCTATTAAATTCCAAAGCAGGCGAGAGAAATGAAGATATTTTATTGAAAAAAAGTAGGTCGAAAACTACAAGTTTATTATGTTGCTGGTTTTTCATTGCAAAATTTTATAGACCAACGACGCACCCTCTAAAGCCATTGATCTTTCAAATGCCTCGAAGCGTTTGCATGTCTGTCTGGGGAACCTTGCCAAATATCGAATAATATAGCAAACAAATGGTCTATCAAGCTAGCATTTCCTAAAACTCGTCAGAGGAAGGTGAAACATCATTTTGATTAAATCTGGGAGTATGAACGTCTCCAAGATCCAGAAAGGTTTTTTAGAGTGAACATTTTCTATTGTGTATTGGACATCATCATTAATTAACTAAGAGCGCGTTTCCTTGGCATTTCAGTGCAATCTATTTAAATGATATCGATTTATTGACGATGTCATTAACACTTTCGCCGAACAGAAAGCCCAAAAAAGGGAATTTTAATAATCAAAACACCTAAAATGTAATTAAATTTAATAAATAAAAATAAATAAGCATAATTGATACTTTGGTTGAGCTTCTTTACATTGAGGAAGGGCCCCATCCGATGATTTTCACAAGACTAGATTAAGAAAACAAAATGTAACAGATACTCCTACAATAAATAGCGAAGAAACATTTGAATAAATTGAGTAGTCTGTAATAATTTGGAATCAAAGTCATACGCTTCTCCTTATACACAAGTATACTATTTCTGTTCAGTAACCACAATGTAAAGGCAAAGCGTGAACTATAAATCAATTTGATGATTCTTTATATTTGTGCAATCTTAGTTATATACAAGATTAGTCATTAAATTTTATTCATTTAAATTTTTATTAAAAAAAAATTAACATTTTTTTTTGTCTTTAAACAATAAAAATATAAATTAATTAAAGTTATTTAAAAGGATTTGGCCGTGCTTTAAATTCTGTCATTTTACGTATTTCCTTTAAAATTGCAACTTCTTGTTTTCGGCACTCTTCCTCCTCCTGTAAAAGAGAAATTCATTAATAAAAATAATTCATAACAATATACATAAGTATATATTTAGTATTATGTATTATAAAAGTTTCAAAAGATACTAGTACATAAAAAATAGTTCAATAAGGAACTCAATTGATGAGTAATTTAATGAAATTTATAGTAATACAAATTTCAAGATGATATCCTCTCAAAATTGTAAACTTTTCAGGTGATTTTCTCTAATGTGAAGCTTTTGGCGGAGTAATTTTCTAATAAACTATTGTACCAACCAACCAATCAGCTAAAAACTTAAACTTTTAACCTTAGAATCTTTAGTTATGGGCTATGCTGGACTTCCAAGGACGCATTACAAAACCCTTGATCCAGTAGTGTCTACATACAATATTAAAGCTTTCTTTTGCTTACAGAATGCCATACAAGTTTAAATTCTCTAACATCACTATCACTTCCTATCATTCCTTCTGATTATTATACAATATATGTATGTATGTACTTTTATACTCAACCTTTTTTTATCCTTTTGCATTTACAGTGCAGTGGTCTCCTTCATAGAAAAGTTGTTTTTGTACCACTCAAAAAATCGGTTCAGTTTTTAGTATTTGGTTGGGACTGTTCTTCTTGGCATTAAGCTGATTAATGCTTAGTTAGTATTAGTATGAGTTGGTGCATATCTTGCATATGGTGGTGGCAATTCGATCTTAGTCAACGCTATTGAATCTTCATCCGATGAAGTTGGACTGTCGCCATAAAAACGTGGTTCATAATGAGTTATTTCAGCGTCACCATTATTATTGTTATCATCTGCTGTGTCGTCATCATCATCATCATCATCAGAACTATCTGCTGCCTTACATCTAAGAGTAGCGGCAGCAGCAGCAGCAGCTGATATTGATAATGATGACGATTGCGGATTGTCAACTGGTGCTAAGGAACCACCAGCAGTATAACGTACGGCAACACCATCAACTGACTGTGAATTGTTGGCATCCATCTTATTTAAATGCTCATAACAAGTTGTACATACGCGTACTGGTTTAGGACTTTGTTGCGGCAATAAGTATTTCTTTGATGAACATGATCCACAGACAACAGAGCCACAATTACGACAATGATGACGTCGTACAATTATGTTGAATTGTGTCTTCTTGCAATGCATACAAATGGCTGCCTCTGCATCTGGTACCCAAGCAGCAGCATGATGCTGAACAGGCTTTTTGCCACTCTTACGCAACAGATCCTTTACACATTTGTTGATGTGTGTCATCCATTCCTGCTTCTCTGTTTCTGTTGTCGCATGAACAATAAATGACTTGGATTTGGTTCGTAACAACCAACCATTGCGATATTGTACATTATCTTCAATAGATTCCAGTGAGATTTCCTCCAATGGTATTATATGCTGCTTATTGTATTTCTTCTTGCCAATTAGAACATTGCCATAGACAAGTATATCGTTGAATAGGAAGAACTGACGTGGCTTTGGACGTTTGCGGCAAATTTTTGTTAAGACTCCTTCACCAACAAGCACACGTCCAGGCACCGAAAGTGTTATACCAGAACGACCAAAGCAACTATCAACCAAAGAGATGCGTCGTGTATTTGCCTCAGAATTAACCAAACGATCAACCATTTTGAAGCTAATGGTTGATAAGGATAACGATAATGACGATGATGATTTTTAAGCAAAAATAATCACTGGATTTTGAAAAATAGCTAAAGTTCTTCAGGTTAGATTGTTTCAAATATTTAGATTTAAATTGTTTAAAATTTTATGCCCAACTTTTGTTCAAAATTTCTTGTCTGCACTTGATTAGATTTTGACATTTGTTTTGAATTTAGAGATTTAGATTGTATTGTGTATTTTATATCTCAGTTCACTTTGAACAATTAAGTCATTAAAATTTTTCTCATTGAGCTCTGGAGAGTTATAAATTTTTGTACAAAAAATAATTTATTAAAAAACAATGAAGATCTTCAAGGATATTATTACTGGCGATGAAATGTTTGCCGATACTTATAAAGTCAATTTGATCGATGAGGTTATGTATGAAGTCTATGGAAATTTAGTGACGCGCAATGAAGCTGAGATTCAGATTGCTGGTTTCAATCCATCTTTGATTGTTGAGGCCCTCGATGAAGCTTTTAAAACTGCTGCACAGACTGGCGTCGATATTGTTCTCAATCACCGATTGCAGGAATGTTTTGCTTTTAGTGACAAGAAATCCTATACAGCGTATCTTAAAGGATACATGAAAACGGTGCTTGCCAAACTTGAAGAAAATGCACCTGATCAAGTTGATGTGTTCAAAACAAATATGAACAATTTAATAAAGGATATTCTTGGTCGTTTCAAAAATTTGCAATTTTTCACTGGAGAATCCATGGACTGCGATGGTATGGTTGCGTTGTGCGAATATCGTGAGATTGATGGCATTAGCACACCGGTGTTTATGTTTTTTAAGCACGGTCTGGTGGAGGAGAAGTGCTAAACACATAATCAAGCCGATCAACAAAAGACTACTAAGTACCATCTACTATCATCGAACAACAAGGAGGAGTATGTAGTACCAATCAAATTTCGGCATAATGACATAGTGACATTGTCCTTAATTCGATTCATATAAATTTACTTATGTATATGTTAAAATTAAATTAATTCGTTCAATTGTTTTCAATTTAAAAAAAAGATTGTTAATGTTATAAATAATAAAAATATACAAATGCATGCAGCATAATTTTCATATTTTGTAAATTAATTGAAAAATGGGGGATAGGGGGTTAGCAGTGTGCTGCAGTAGAAATGACTAAAAGAATACAACATCCGACCGACCTTCTTGGAATTCTGAAGGAAACTCATCATATAAATAGTAGCAGAGTCAGTAACAAATAGACAGGATACAGAAGGAAATATGATTTTTTCAAATTTCAATTTGTAACTGAAGAAAGTCGAGTTAATTTGCGACTGATTGTGTCAGCATGTTTTATTCGCAAGTGAAGTCACCAAAAAGTGACTTCAGTGTTTCTAAACGCTAAATGCTGTATGCTGACAAGCGCCACTAACTGTGTTATAACCAGAGATAACCAGATATTTGCTTTGAAATGCTTATTGCTTAAGCATTCTGCTTATTTCATGTTTAACCTTCATGTGCCCGGAAATGTAAACTTACGTGCCCGGTCGGATGACTACATTTGTAGTAAGCATGCATTAGTATGCAAGAATGTGAAAAAGTTTTAACTAATTCGTATATTCCTTTCCGAAGAACGACTTGTCGCCACTGGTCGCCAGCATGAGGTCTCTTAAACTGCAGTAGAGGTTAGCAGCCTCAGTCCTAAGATGTGGTAACAAGAAGGTTTGGTTGGATCCCAATGAAATTCTCACAAATTCTCGCTAGAACATTCGTAAATTTATTAAGGATGGTCTTATCATCAAGAAACACTTGGTTGTTCATTCCCGTTTCCATGTACGCAAGAACACCGAGGCCCGTCGCAAGGGTCGTCACTGCGGTTTCGGTAAGCGCATGGGTACAGCCAATGCCCGTATGCCAACCAAGGTTCTGTGGATGCAACGTCAGCGTGTCCTCAGACGTCTGTTGAAAAAGTATCGCGACAGTAAGAAAATTGATCGTCACTTGTACCATGATCTGTACATGAAGTGTAAGGGTAATGTGTTCAAGAACAAGCGTGTCTTGATGGAATACATTCACAAGAAGAAGGCTGAGAAGCAGCGCAGCAAAATGCTCGCTAACCAGGCTGAGGCCAGAAGACAGAAGGTCCGTGAGGCACGTAAACGCCGCGAAGAGCGTATAGCAAGCAAAAAGCAAGAGCTCATCGAATTGCATGCCAAGGCAGATGAAATTGCTGCTCTGGCTGCCACCACCGGTCCCAAGAAGTAAATCATTATACTACAATAGATATGTAATCGTTTTACAATAAACAAAATTAAAAGAAAAACAACAACTAATTCGTATATTTATTATTTGGAGGGTATGTACTGAGTAAATCTAGTTCTTCCGCGGTACCCAAATAATTGTTCATCCGATATAATACTTGTGCAAATTATTATTTATTTGTTACTCTAATGCAGAAATTGGAGCAGCTTTATCGTTCACCAGGCGAGTAGCTTTAGTGCGCTGACCTAATAAATCGTTATATGTAATTCTTTGAAGCGATTTTTCGCCATTACAGCACGATAAAAGAACAGTGCTTGTGAACTCAACAAGATATCTACATCCTCATAGCTCGATTTATTTACTCCTGTTAAAATTAACAGCCCAATAATTCAATAGTTGCTGCCACATTCCAAATTCTCTGTTTTCCTGTTGGGTTTTATTCATTCCAATTTTTGAATGTCCTCTGGGCTTTTTTGTTTGTAACAATGCGAATTTGTACAAGCAACACTGGTGTGAATAATAAATCAAACACGGCAGACTCTATGAGACCTTTGGTAGCACGAGAAGAACCAACAGCCGTGCCACGGAACTTATTGTGAGCATTCAAGCGAACTGCTTGATTAGGCAAATTCATAAGCCAGGTTGTATTATCTTTAGAAACCAATGTACCAGAGTACTTATATTATACTTAGGCTGTAGATATTCGCCACTCGAATCACCACCAAAATCTTGACTGTCTTCTCCTTCATCAAGCACATTCAGAATATTCTGTATATGTTCTTGGAGATCTTCATATTTTAATCGATTGTCGACTCGGCACGATCAGCTTGAACACTACGCTTAGACATATTTATTGAATATTATATATACATAATAAATAAAAAATTACGAGTAATCAGCATGTAAAGAAGCGCAAATTTGACAGCTGCCGTATGGAAGAAATGCTCACACGATTTCCCATACACTCGCGTAAAGATACATAAGAAAGCAAAGAACAAAACAAATAACATAAACATATGTATGTTTTGACTAACTCTTGATAACAGTCAATTTGATTTGAGTAAAGAAGAAATGTGACTCCCCAAACATTTTGTATGGTGACAACATTTGTAGTTATCCGGTAGCGGGATGGACATTTTGAAAAGTATTGTGTAAGAGTAATGGATAAACTGCTTAGAAATGATATTTAGGAAGCTACTGGAAGCCTTAGATTTACTACAAATGTAGTCATCCGGGCACATGAAGGTTAAATGCTTTTTTTTCTCATTTTGTTGGAAAACAAAAAGAGGAATTTCCAACTTTGTTCAAAAGAACGATTCCACATTTTAGTTAAAACATTAATTCTTTCTGGTAACGATGTAAATCGCCCATTTCTTAGCATACACCCGACAACGTTGCGTGTGTTGGTAACAATCAGCAAAATTAATCATATTTCGAAAAGCGGCAGAAATTAGAGATATAAACCCCTTACCGAAATAAATGGCATTGTGCACCAAGCTATGGAAGCTACAGACTCTTACTCTTTTTACATACTGTCCTGTCTACTGCCGAATCAAGAGGACATGCCCATGGGCGTAGCTAGGTACGAGCAGGAGAGGGTCAGCTGCCACCACCTAGCTCGGTGTTGATATTTTATTACTTGTCTTCTGGGGAAACGAGAAGGCAAATATGTTGTCCCACAGTAACATTGAACTGTTCCAAAGCGATACAGTCAAATACATTGAGGTCCAGCAAAGTATCGAAAGCTTGCTTGGTAGCCCCACATAATGAGGAAAGTACTTTTTTTATGTTTGTAACGCAACAACAAAAATTACTTTAATTAATATAAGATTTACCATATATGTAAGTACGTGTATTTAGATGTCCATAAAGCCTCGTCTATTTCAATCTAAGTAAACTTTGTTCGTTCCTTTATTTGAAAATTACAATTTCATATCAAATCAAAGT
Organism: Amiota communis; assembly: GCA_037043315.1. Lineage (NCBI taxonomy): Eukaryota > Metazoa > Arthropoda > Insecta > Diptera > Drosophilidae > Amiota > Amiota communis. Next base: position 376,663 of record JBAMAV010000054.1, on the reverse strand, counting down.
AGGCTTCAGTTTTGTTGACTGTTATTTTGTTGTTGAATTTTGTATTCAGTTATTTTTTGTATTTTGTTACATACAGTTATATGTTAATAAAATATTTTTTATTTCTTCTTCATATTTAAAATGGCAATGATTATCAGATATATTTTGAAAAAATTGGGGTTCTGGAAAGATGATGAGAAAAATATTGAAATAACTGAACAAGAAGAGAAAAATATTGAAAAAACTGAACAAGAAGAGAAAAATATTGAAAAAACTGAACAAGTTTTGGAACAATATGCAGTTAAAGAAGAAACTCCAATAGACAATAAGAAGAAATCAAACAATACTTTATGCGATGATTGTAGAAGTTATGTCCGGCTCTTAGGAAGAAACTACCGAATGTGAACAGCAACTTATTGCAGACGCTTTACAAGATTGAGTGTAAGTATAAGCATACTAAGTAATCCACGTTTTAGAAGACATTTTCATTGTCAATTTACTCGTATCTCTTAAGGAGAGCCTCGGATCAGCTCAAAAGCCATTTTACCGTGAAGGACCAACTACTATTTGATGCAAGGGGACGATGATGATGACCAGATGAGCCAGGAGCAGTTGCCAAATGTCAATGATAGTGATAGGATGGAGTGAATCTTAATTGGCAATGTCAATAGGTAAGTAATCGCAATTGATAGCTGCTGCTGCTGCTGTTGCTGCTATTCATTGTACCATCTTTTGATATTCCTCTTCATATTAAAATTATAATTCAAATATTTTTTTCTAGACACCCGCAAATTAATGGAAACATGCAAAAAAAATACTCAGAGGGCAGTTCCACCTTCCTGGAGTTCGGTCGCTAATTATCCGCTAATTGTCATCATCTATTACTCGTACATGTCTGATTCCTACTTATTCATTAAGATAAATCTGTTATTTTAAAAAAATTTCCAATGGACGTATTATATTTTAATTATTGTTTTATTTTAAAAAATAATTATTTGGTATTTATGGTTAATCCTTTGTAAAACTCATAAAAATATCACCAATTCCAAAATTATTGTTTTTGATCAAGACACTGTTTCGTGTCACCTTTTTTATTGACTGTATCATAGCATAAGGATGTGGTGAAGTCATAACAGCGGAGATTTCGAGATGCAATTCGATGTTTACCGCACGATAGATACATCATGTTGGTTCGATGTTTTAACACATGTAAAAATGTTCCTCATGCAACGTGTTAAACCTGTTATGCATGCAGAGCCGAATTCAGGGGTCTCGTGGCCCAGGGCAATGAAGAAAGTGGAGGCCCCTTCATCAAGTTACAATAAACCAGAAAGAAGGCTATCATTGGCTATGCCAAAGATGTAATACTCTTCACTCTCCTCCGGGTTGCATCCAACCTTCCTTTCATAGCATCACTATATTCTCTCTGTCACAGTATGAGTATCAACAAAGAACACAGTTTGAGTGGCACTTTTATTATACTTAATACGCTTTTTTTTTGTTGATTTTAAGGCAGCGTTTGATTAGCTATCCCGTAAGTCTTTAGTTTTCAAATAACAAGAAATAGGAGTATCTACAAAAATGGTAAGATTCGTGGTGGAAGTCTATAGCCAAAGAAAATCTGCAGTTTGGACGAGAGAGACACTCTCAGATGAGTTTGAGACAGTTTCGGGAGTCAAACAAGGTTGTCTACTATCACCATTGCTTTTTGCCCTTCATTTTAATGACTTGCTTTAGTACTTTATATCGAATATATTTATATAAGGTTGTTGCTATATGCGGATGATAATGTTATACTATCGGAAGATATTCAGGCTATGCAATGTATGATACAAAATCTCGAAGTGGAATTTAGAAAATGAAATGATGGTTTTTAGGAACGGAAGGAGATTGTCCGAAAAAGAAAAGAATTTTTTTTGAAGGCGACCGTAAAAATTGCTTCTTAGTACAACTACCTGGGAATTGTCTTCATACATAAATTTAATTTAAAATAAGAATTGTTTGGCAAAGTCTAGATTAGATTAATTCGACCTGGAATAATTTTTTCAGTAAACCTGAGGTTTTTTTTTATCCAGTAAGCAGTGCTATTCAATCATATGGTGCTCAAGTATGGGGTTATACCTTATTTGATCAGGTGGATAAAATGCAACGATATTTTATGAAAAAAGTTTTGAAATTGCCAAGTTATACGCCAACAATAACATATGCAATAATGCTAGAAACTTGCATGGCAAATATGTTGTCCCACAGTAACATTGAACTGTTCCAAAGCGATACAGTCAAATACATTGAGGTCCACCAAAGGATCGAAAGCTTGCTTGGAAGCCCCACATAATGAGGAAAGTACTTTTTTTATGTTTGTAACGCAACAACAAAAATTACTTTAATTAATATAAGATTTACCATATATGTAAGTACGTGTATTTAGATGTCCATAAAGCCTCGTCTATTTCAATCTAAGTAAACTTTGTTCGTTCCTTTATTTGAAAATTACAATTTCATATCAAATCAAAGTAGGCTTCAGTTTTGTTGACTGTTATTTTGTTGTTGAATTTTGTATTCAGTTATTTTTTGTATTTTGTTACATACAGTTATTTGTTAATAAAATATTTTTTATTTCTTCTTCATATTTAAAATGGCAATGATTATCAGATATATTTTGAAAAAATTGGGGTTCTGGAAAGATGATGAGAAAAATATTGAAATAACTGAACAAGAAGAGAAAAATATTGAAAAAACTGAACAAGAAGAGAAAAATATTGAAAAAACTGAACAAGTTTTGGAACAATATGCAGTTAAAGAAGAAACTCCAATAGACAATAAGAAGAAATCAAACAATACTTTATGCGATGATTGTAGAAGTTATGTCCGGCTCTTAGGAAGAAACTACCGAATGTGAACAGCAACTTATTGCAGACGCTTTACAAGATTGAGTGTAAGTATAAGCATACTAAGAAATCCACGTTTTAGAAGACATTTTCATTGTGAATTTACTCGTATCTCTTAAGGAGAGCCTCGGATCAGCTCAAAAGCCATTTTACCGTGAAGGACCAACTACTATTTGATGCAAGGGGACGATGATGATGACCAGATGAGCCAGGAGCAGTTGCCAAATGTCAATGATAGTGATAGGATGGAGTGAATCTTAATTGGCAATGTCAATAGGTAAGTAATCGCAATTGATAGCTGCTGCTGCTGCTGTTGCTGCTATTCATTGTACCATCTTTTGATATTCCTCTTCATATTAAAATTATAATTCAAATATTTTTATCTAGACACCCGCAAATTAATGGAAACATGCAAAAAATACTCAGAGGGCAGTTCCACCTTCCTGGAGTTCGGTCGCTAATTATCCGCTAATTGTCATCACCGTCAACATGAACATCATGGCCTTCATCATCTATTACTCGTACATGTCTGATTTCTACTTATTCATTAAGATAAATCTGTTATTTTAAAAAAATTTCCAATGGACGTATTATATTTTAATTATTGTGTAATTTTAAAAAATAATTATTTGGTATTTATGGTTAATCCTTTGTAAAACTTACAAATATATCAGTAATTCTAAAATTATTGTTTTTGATCAAGAGACTGTTTCGTTTCACCTTTTTTAGTGACCCTATCATAGCATAAGGATGTGGTGAAGTCATAACAGCGGAGATTTCGAGATGAAATTTGATGTTTACCGCATGATAGATACATCATGTTGGTTCGGTGTTTTAATACATGTAAAAATGTTCCTCATGCAACGTGTTAAACCTGTTATGCATGCAGAGCCGAATTCAGGGGTCTCTCCCCCAAGATAATAATAATAAACACTTTATTCTCTCTGTTACAGTTTGAGTATCAACAAAGAACACAGTTTGAGTATTAAATATGAGCACAGACTGAGTGGCTCTTTTATTGTACTTTTACTCTTCATAAATAATGATAATAAACTTTTTCTAATAAGTGAAAGAAGTCCCGTGAAGAGTAGAAACTTCAAGTCAACTGAAGCGCACACATAGACGCTCAAACAAGTGCATGCATACTCACACGAATACTAGCAGTTTTTCTTGTGTGTAATGGCAGATGAGTCATGTGACATAGGTGGAAAAGAACAACTTTCCATAGGAATACGTTTTTATGACAAATATAAAAACAATTCAAGAAGAATTTCTCGGTTTCGTAGAATTGACGGCGATGGATGCCATCAGATATTGGCAGGTTTTTAAGAAACGAAGGATTTGAACCTAACAGGTGTGTTGGTCGGGAAAAATTGGTGGTGTTCAAAAAATGTTTAAGGAGAAATATTAAAACGCCTTGTACATATTTTCATTGCGCAAGTCACAGGCTTAAATGTCAGGTCATAAATGATTTAAATCAAGTTCATAAAGGACATCATACATTTTTTCGAGAATCCATTCTACGCAGAAAATGTGTACCAAATATTCCAACTTTCTGTGAAACTCACTGGTTTCAAAAATATAAAATTTTTAATTAATGAACATTTTGAAGAAGTTGTCAATGGACTTTCAAATATTTCTAGAAAAGGGAATGCTGAAGCGACGAAGGGTGCTTACCAACTATACCTTACCTTTCCTAACGTCAACCTCTCCGATATATAGTGCACCTTGTTAATGCAAACGATGCTCTGGCTTTCCTTTTCTTTCCAAACCATCCACCCTACATTACCACAACTCCTAGCTTTTTTCATCACCTTGGCATCACAACTGGACTTTAATGATCTAAGTAAGGTGGGCTACCATCTCTAATCTAAACTAAGGTAATAAGGTGACACTTGGAATATTTTGTATTAAGTTTAATTAATGTTTTATGTGCTTATAATTTATTTACGAATTTGTTTCTTTTTTATAACATAATCAAACAAGCTTCAGAAAAGTTATGTCCATTAATATCGTATAATCACTGAATTCGCAATATTGTGGGGTCATGCATTGTACTAATTCAATATTGTGGTCATTCATTGTTCCAACAACATGTGTATCATATCGTCATTCGATTCTGATGCTTGAGGTTGTCCAATCTCCTGCATTTTTAATGCAAGCATTGCATATACTTCGGGCGGCAGAGATGACCGAAACACTTCCAGTAATCTTTCATGCTCTCCACAAACAACTATTGCCTTTGCCAAATGTTTGACACCTTCATAAGACTCTCCACGTGCAAATAGTTGTTCACCCAATTCGATTTCATGCAGAAAATATTGCAAAATAGACTCGGGGTCATTGAATATCATTTTACGCAGACGACTGAGTTTCTTTTTGTAGTCACGACGTTTCTTTTCAATGAAAATGCAACAACCAACTAAAAGAGTTCCCGCAACACCAGCTGCAATGCCGAGAATCCATGGACTGCGATGGTATGGTTGCGTTGTGCGAATATCGTGAAATTGATGGCATTAGCACACCGGTGTTTATGTTTTTTAAGCACGGTCTGGTGGAGGAGAAGTGCTAAACACATAATCAAGCCGATCAACAAAAGACTACTAAGTACCATCTACTATCATCGAACAACAAGGAGGAGTATGTAGTACCAATCAAATTTCGGCATAATGACATAGTGACATTGTCCTTAATTCGATTCATATAAATTTACTTATGTATATGTTAAAATTAAATTAATTCGTTCAATTGTTTTCAATTTAAAAAAAAGATTGTTAATGTTATAAATAATAAAAATATACAAATGCATGCAGCATAATTTTCATATTTTGTAAATTAATAGAAAAATAGGGGATAGGGGGTTAGCAGTGTGTTGCAGCAGAAATGACTAAAAGAATACAACATCCGACCGACCTTCTTGGAATTCTGAAGGCAACTCATCATATAAATAGTAGCAAAGTCAGTAACAAATAGACAGGATACAGAAGGAAATATGATTTTTCAAATTTCAATTTGTAACTGAAGAAAGTCGAGTTAATTTGCGTCTGATTGTGTCAGCATGTTTTATTCGCAAGTGAAGTCAGTGTTTCTAAACGCTAAATGCTGGATGCTGACAAGCGCCACTAACTGTGTTATAACCAGAGATAACCAGATAGTTGCTTGGAAATGCTTATTGCTTAAGCATTCTGCTTATTTCATGTTCAACCTTCATGTGCCCGGAAATGTAAACTTACGTGCCCGGTCGGATGACTACATATGTAGTAAGCATGCATTAGTATGCAAGAATGTGAAAAAGTTTTAACTAATTCGTATATTCGAAATCGCCAACACAAATTCTCGCCAGAACATTCGTAAATTTATTAACGATGGTCTTATCATCAAGAAACACTTGGTTGTTCATTCCCGTTTCCGTGTACGCAAGAACACCGAGGCCCGTCGCAAGGGTCGTCACTGCGGTTTCGGTAAGCGCAGCAAAATGCTCGCTGACCAGACTGAGGCCAGAAGACAGAAGGTCCGTGAGGCACGTAAACGCCGTGAAGAGCGTATAGCAAGCAAAAAGCAAGAGCTCATCGAATTGCATGCCAAGGCAGATGAAATTGCTGCTCTGGCTGCCACCACCGGTCCCAAGAAGTAAATCATTATACTACAATAGATATGTAATCGTTTTACAATAAACAAAATTAAAAGAAAAACAACAACTAATTCGTATATTTATTATTTGGAGGGTATGTACTGAGTAAATCTAGTTCTTCCGCGGTACCCAAATAATTGTTCATCCGATATAATACTTGTGCAAATTATTATTTATTTGTTACTCTAATGCAGAAATTGGAGCAGCTTTATCGTTCACCAGGCGAGTAGCTTTAGTGCGCTGACCTAATAAATCGTTATATGTAATTCTTTGAAGCGATTTTTCGCCATTACAGCACGATAAAAGAACAGTGCTTGTGAACTCAACAAGATATCTACATCCTCATAGCTCGATTTATTTACTCCTGTTAAAATTAACAGCCCAATAATTCAATAGTTGCTACCACGTTCCAAATTCTCTGTTTTCCTGTTGGGTTTTGTTCATTCCAATTTTTGAATGTAATCTGGGCTTTTTTGTTTGTAACAATGCGAATTTGTTCAAGCAACACTGGTGTGAATAATAAAACAAACACGGCAGACTCTATGAGACTTTTGGTAGCACGAGAAGGACCAACAGCCGTGCCACGGAACTTATTGTGAGCATTCAAGCGAACTGCTTGATTAGGCAAATTCATAAGCCAGGTTGTATTATCTTTAGAAACCAATGTACCAGAGTACTTATATTATACTTAGGCTGTATATATTCGCCACTCGAATCACCACCAAAATCTTGACTGTCTTCTCCTTCATCAAGCATATTCAGAATATTCTGTATATGTTCTTGGAGATCTTCATATTTTAATCAATTGTCGACTCGGCACGATCGGCTTGAACACTACGCTTAGACATATTTATTGAATATTATATATACATAATAAATAGAAAATCACGAGTAATAAGCATGTAAAGAAGCGCAAATTTGACAGCTGCCGTATGGAAGAAATGCTCACACGATTTCCCATACACTCGCGTAAAGATACATAAGAAAGCAAAGAACAAAACAAATAACATAAACATATGTATGTTTTGACTAACTCTTGATAACAGTCAATTTGATTTGAGTAAAGAAGAAATGTGACTCCCCAAACATTTTGTATGGTGACAACATTTGTAGTTATCCGGTAGCGGGATGGACATTTTGAAAAGTATTGTGTAAGAGTAATGGATAAACTGCTTAGAAATGATATTTAGGAAGCTACTGGAAGCCTTAGATTTACTACAAATGTAGTCATCCGGGCACATGAAGGTTAAATGCTTTTTTTTCTCATTTTGTTGGAAAACAAAAAGAGGAATTCCCAACTTTGTTCAAAAGAACGATTCCACATTTTAGTTAAAACATTAATTCTTTCTGGTAACGATGTAAATCGCCCATTTCTTAGCATACACCCGACAACGTTGCGTGTGTTGGTAACAATCAGCAAAATTAATCATATTTCGAAAAGCGGCAGAAATTAGAGATATAAACCCCTTACCGAAATAAATGGCATTGTGCACCAAGCTATGGAAGCTACAGACTCTTACTCTTTTTACATACTGTCCTGTCTACTGCCGAATCAAGAGGACATGCCCATGGGCGTAGCTAGGTACGAGCAGGAGAGGGTCAGCTGCCACTACCTAACTCGGTGTTGATATTTTATTACTTGTCTTCTGGGGAAATGAGAAGGCAAATATGTTGTCCCACAGTAACATTGAACTGTTCCAAAGCGATACAGTCAAATACATTGAGGTCCAGCAAAGTATCGAAAGCATGCTTGGTAGCCCCACATAATGAGGAAAGTACTTTTTTTATGTTTGTAACGCAACAACAAAAATTACTTTAATTAATATAAGATTTACCATATATGTAAGTACGTGTATTTAGATGTCCATAAAGCCTCGTCTATTTCAATCTAAGTAAACTTTGTTCGTTCCTTTATTTGAAAATTACAATTTCATATCAAATCAAAGTAGGCTTCAGTTTTGTTGACTGTTATTTTGTTGTTGAATTTTGTATTCAGTTATTTGTTATATTTTATTACATACAGTTATTTGTTAATAAAATATTTTTTATTTCTTCTTCATATTTAAAATGGCAATGATTATCAGATATATTTTAAAAAAATTGGGGTTCTGGAACGAGGAAGAGAAAAATATTGAAATAACTGAACAAGAAGAGAAAAATATTGAAAAAACTGAACAAGAAGAGAAAAATATTGAAAAAACTGAACAAGTTTTGGAACAATATGCAGTTAAAGAAGAAACTCCAATAGACAATAAGAAGAAATCAAACAATACTTTATGCGATGATTGTAGAAGTTATGTCCGGCTCTTAGGCAGAAACTACAGAATGTGAACAGCAACTTATTGCAGACGCTTTACAAGATTGAGTGTAAGTATAAGCATACTAAGAAATCCACGTTTTAGAAGACATTTTCATTGTGAATTTACTCGTATCTCTTAAGGAGAGCCTCGGATCAGCTCAAAAGCCATTTTACCGTGAAGGACCAACTACTATTTGATGCAAGGGGACGATGATGATGACCAGATGAGCCAGGAGCAGTTGCCAAATGTCAATGATAGTGATAGGATGGAGTGAATATTAATTGGCAATGTCAATAGGTAAGTAATCGCAATTGATAGCTGCTGCTGCTGCTGTTGCTGCTATTCATTGTACCATCTTTTGATATTCCTCTTCATATTAAAATTATAATTCAAATATTTTTTTCTAGACACCCGCAAATTAATGGAAACATGCAAAAAAAATACTCAGAGGGCAGTTCCACCTTCCTGGAGTTCGGTCGCTAATTATCCGCTAATTGTCATCACCGTCATTATTAATCATCATCTATTACTCGTACATGTCTGATTTCTACTTATTCATTAAGATAAATCTGTTATTTTAAAAAAATGTCCAATGGACGTATTATATTTTAATTATTGTTTTATTTTAAAAAATAATTATTTGGTATTTATAGTTAATCCTTTGTAAAACTCATAAATATAGCACAAATTCCAAAATTATTGTTTTTGATCAAGACACTGTTTCGTGTCACCTTTTTTATTGACTGTATCATAGCATAAGGATGTGGTGAAGTCATAACAGCGGAGATTTCGAGATGCAATTCGATGTTTACCGCACGATAGATACATCATGTTGGTTCGATGTTTTAACACATGTAAAAATGTTCCTCATGCAACGTGTTAAACCTGTTATGCATGCAGAGCCGAATTCAGGGGTCTCGTGGCCCAGGGCAATGAAGAAAGTGGAGGCCCCTTCATCAAGTTACAATAAACCAGAAAGAAGGCTATCATTGGCTATGCCAAAGATGTAATACTCTTCACTCTCCTCCGGGTTGCATCCAACCTTCCTTTCATAGCATCACTATATTCTCTCTGTCACAGTATGAGTATCAACAAAGAACACAGTTTGAGTGGCACTTTTATTATACTTAATACGCTTTTTTTTTGTTGATTTTAAGGCAGCGTTTGATTAGCTATCCCGTAAGTCTTTAGTTTTCAAATAACAAGAAATAGGAGTATCTACAAAAATAGTAAGATTCGTGACGGAAGTCTATAGCCAAAGAAAATCTGCAGTTTGGACGAGAGAGACACTCTCAGATGAGTTTGAGACAGTTTCGGGAGTCAAACAAGGTTGTCTATTATCACCATTGCTTTTTGCCCTTCATTTTAATGACTTGCTTTAGTACTTTATATCGAATATATTAATATAAGGTTGCTGCTATATGCGGATGATAATGTTATACTATCGGACGATATTCAGACTATGCAATGTATGATACAAAATCTCGAAGTGGAATTTAGAAGTCAACCTAAACAAATCTGAAATTATGGTTTTTAGGAACGGAGGGAGATTGTCCGAAAAAGAAAAGATTTTTTTAAAGGCGATCGTATAAAAGTTGCTTCTTAGTACAACTACCTGGGAATTGTCTTCATACATAAATTTAATTTAAAATAAGAATTGTTTGGCAAAGTCTAGATTAGATTAATTCGACCTGGAATAATTTTTTCAGTAAACCTGAGGTTTTTTTTTATCCAGTAAGCAGTGCTATTCAATCATATGGTGCTCAAGTATGGGGTTATACCTTATTTGATCAGGTGGATAAAATGCAACGATATTTTATGAAAAAAGTTTTGAAATTGCCAAGTTATACGCCAACTTATGCAATAATACTAGAAACTGGCATGGCAAATATGTTGTCCCACAGTAACATTGAACTGTTCCAAAGCGATACAGTCAAATACATTGGGGTCCACCAAAGAATCGAAAGCTTGCTTGGAAGCCCCACATAATGAGGAAAGTACTTTTTTTATGTTTGTAACGCAACAACAAAAATTACTTTAATTAATATAAGATTTACCATATATGTAAGTACGTGTATTTAGATGTCCATAAAGCCTCGTCTATTTCAATCTAAGTAAACTTTGTTCGTTCCTTTATTTGAAAATTACAATTTCATATCAAATCAAAGTAGGCTTCAGTTTTGTTGACTGTTATTTTGTTGTTGAATTTTGTATTCAGTTATTTGTTATATTTTATTACATACAGTTATTTGTTAATAAAATATTTTTTATTTCTTCTTCATATTTAAAATGGCAATGATTATCAGATATATTTTAAAAAAATTGGGGTTTTGGAACGATGATGAGAAAAATATTGAAATAACTGAACAAGAAGAGAAAAATATTGAAAAAACTGAACAAGAAGAGAAAAATATTGAAAAAACTGAACAAGTTTTGGAACAATATGCAGTTAAAGAAGAAACTCCAATAGACAATAAGAAGAAATCAAACAATACTTTATGCGATGATTGTAGAAGTTATGTCCGGCTCTTAGGAAGAAACTACCGAATGTGAACAGCAACTTATTGCAGACGCTTTACAAGATTGAGTGTAAGTATAAGCATACTAAGAAATCCACGTTTTAGAAGACATTTTCATTGTGAATTTACTCGTATCTCTTAAGGAGAGCCTCGGATCAGCTCAAAAGCCATTTTACCGTGAAGGACCAACTACTATTTGATGCAAGGGGACGATGATGATGACCAGATGAGCCAGGAGCAGTTGCCAAATGTCAATGATAGTGATAGGATGGAGTGAATCTTAATTGGCAATGTCAATAGGTAAGTAATCGCAATTGATAGCTGCTGCTGCTGCTGTTGCTGCTATTCATTGTACCATCTTTTGATATTCCTCTTCATATTAAAATTATAATTCAAATATTTTTTTCTAGACACCCGCAAATTAATGGAAACATGCAAAAAAAATACTCAGAGGGCAGTTCCACCTTCCTGGAGTTCGGTCGCTAATTATCCGCTAATTGTCATCATCTATTACTCGTACATGTCTGATTCCTACTTATTCATTAAGATAAATCTGTTATTTTAAAAAAATTTCCAATGGACGTATTATATTTTAATTATTGTGTAATTTTAAAAAATAATTATTTGGTATTTATAGTTAATCCTTTGTAAAACTCATAAATATAGCACAAATTCCAAAATTATTGTTTTTGATCAAGACACTGTTTCGTGTCACCTTTTTTATTGACTGTATCATAGCATAAGGATGTGGTGAAGTCATAACAGCGGAGATTTCGAGATGCAATTCGATGTTTACCGCACGATAGATACATCATGTTGGTTCGATGTTTTAACACATGTAAAAATGTTCCTCATGCAACGTGTTAAACCTGTTATGCATGCAGAGCCGAATTCAGGGGTCTCGTGGCCCAGGGCAATGAAGAAAGTGGAGGCCCCTTCATCAAGTTACAATAAACCAGAAAGAAGGCTATCATTGGCTATGCCAAAGATGTAATACTCTTCACTCTCCTCCGGGTTGCATCCAACCTTCCTTTCATAGCATCACTATATTCTCTCTGTCACAGTATGAGTATCAACAAAGAACACAGTTTGAGTGGCACTTTTATTATACTTAATACGCTTTTTTTTTGTTGATTTTAAGGCAGCGTTTGATTAGCTATCCCGTAAGTCTTTAGTTTTCAAATAACAAGAAATAGGAGTATCTACAAAAATGGTAAGATTCGTGGTGGAAGTCTATAGCCAAAGAAAATCTGCAGTTTGGACGAGAGAGACACTCTCAGATGAGTTTGAGACAGTTTCGGGAGTCAAACAAGGTTGTCTACTATCACCATTGCTTTTTGCCCTTCATTTTAATGACTTGCTTTAGTACTTTATATCGAATATATTTATATAAGGTTGTTGCTATATGCGGATGATAATGTTATACTATCGGAAGATATTCAGGCTATGCAATGTATGATACAAAATCTCGAAGTGGAATTTAGAAAATGAAATGATGGTTTTTAGGAACGGAAGGAGATTGTCCGAAAAAGAAAAGATTTTTTTTTGAAGGCGACCGTAAAAATTGCTTCTTAGTACAACTACCTGGGAATTGTCTTCATACATAAATTTAATTTAAAATAAGAATTGTTTGGCAAAGTCTAGATTAGATTAATTCGACCTGGAATAATTTTTTCAGTAAACCTGAGGTTTTTTTTTATCCAGTAAGCAGTGCTATTCAATCATATGGTGCTCAAGTATGGGGTTATACCTTATTTGATCAGGTGGATAAAATGCAACGATATTTTATGAAAAAAGTTTTGAAATTGCCAAGTTATACGCCAACAATAACATATGCAATAATGCTAGAAACTTGCATGGCAAATATGTTGTCCCACAGTAACATTGAACTGTTCCAAAGCGATACAGTCAAATACATTGAGGTCCACCAAAGGATCGAAAGCTTGCTTGGAAGCCCCACATAATGAGGAAAGTACTTTTTTTATGTTTGTAACGCAACAACAAAAATTACTTTAATTAATATAAGATTTACCATATATGTAAGTACGTGTATTTAGATGTCCATAAAGCCTCGTCTATTTCAATCTAAGTAAACTTTGTTCGTTCCTTTATTTGAAAATTACAATTTCATATCAAATCAAAGTAGGCTTCAGTTTTGTTGACTGTTATTTTGTTGTTGAATTTTGTATTCAGTTATTTTTTGTATTTTGTTACATACAGTTATTTGTTAATAAAATATTTTTTATTTCTTCTTCATATTTAAAATGGCAATGATTATCAGATATATTTTGAAAAAATTGGGGTTCTGGAAAGATGATGAGAAAAATATTGAAATAACTGAACAAGAAGAGAAAAATATTGAAAAAACTGAACAAGAAGAGAAAAATATTGAAAAAACTGAACAAGTTTTGGAACAATATGCAGTTAAAGAAGAAACTCCAATAGACAATAAGAAGAAATCAAACAATACTTTATGCGATGATTGTAGAAGTTATGTCCGGCTCTTAGGAAGAAACTACCGAATGTGAACAGCAACTTATTGCAGACGCTTTACAAGATTGAGTGTAAGTATAAGCATACTAAGTAATCCACGTTTTAGAAGACATTTTCATTGTCAATTTACTCGTATCTCTTAAGGAGAGCCTCGGATCACATCAAAAGCCATTTTACCGTGAAGGACCAACTACTATTTGATGCAAGGGGACGATGATGATGACCAGATGAGCCAGGAGCAGTTGCCAAATGTCAATGATAGTGATAGGATGGAGTGAATATTAATTGGCAATGTCAATAGGTAAGTAATCGCAATTGATAGCTGCTGCTGCTGCTGTTGCTGCTATTCATTGTACCATCTTTTGATATTCCTCTTCATATTAAAATTATAATTCAAATATTTTTTTCTAGACACCCGCAAATTAATGGAAACATGCAAAAAAAATACTCAGAGGGCAGTTCCACCTTCCTGGAGTTCGGTCGCTAATTATCCGCTAATTGTCATCATCTATTACTCGTACATGTCTGATTCCTACTTATTCATTAAGATAAATCTGTTATTTTAAAAAAATTTCCAATGGACGTATTATATTTTAATTATTGTTTTATTTTAAAAAATAATTATTTGGTATTTATGGTTAATCCTTTGTAAAACTCATAAATATAGCACTAATTCCAAAATTATTGTTTTTGATCAAGACACTGTTTCGTGTCACCTTTTTTAGTGACCCTATCATAGCATAAGGATGTAGTGAAGTCATAACAGCGAAGATGTAGAGATGCAATTCGATGTTTACCGCACGATTTTAACACATGTAAAAATGTTCCTCATGCAACGTGTTAAACCTGTTATGCATGCAGAGCCGAATTCAGGGGTCTCTCCCCCAAGATAATAATAATAATCACTATATTCTCTCTGTTACAGTTTGAGTATCAACAAAAAACACAGTTTGAGTATTAAATATGAGCACAGACTGAGTGGCACTTTTATTGTACTTTTACTCTTCATAAATAATGATAATAAACTTTTTCTAATAAGTGAAAGAACTCCCGTAAAGAGAAGAAACTTCAAGTCAACTGAAGCGCACACATAGACGCTCAAACAAGTGCATGCATACTCACAGGAATACTAGCAGAGAGTGTGTAATGGCAGATGAGTCATGTGACATAGCTGGAAAAGAACAACTTTCCATAGGAATACGGTTTTTATGACAAATATAAAAAAACAATTCAAGAAGAATTTCTCGGTTTCGTGGAATTGATGGCGATGGATGCCAAAACTATAGCATCAGAAATTAGCAGGTTTTTAGGAAACGAAGGATTTGAACCTGACAGGTGTGTTGGTCGGGAAAAATTGGTGGTGTTCAAAAAATTTTTAAGGAGAAATATTAAAACGCCTTGTACATATTTTCATTGCGCAAGTCACAGGCTTAACTTGGTCGTAAATGATTTAAATCAAGTTCATAAAGGACATCATACATTTTTTTCGAGAATCTATTCTACGCAGAAAATGTGTACCAAATATTCAAACTTTCTGTGAAACTCACTGGTTTCAAAAATATAAAATTTTTAATTAATGAACATTTTGAAGAAGTTGTCAATGGACTTTCAAGTATTTCTAGAAAAGGGAATGCTGCAGCGACGAAGGGTGCTTACCAACTATATTGGGCTGCTCCTAAGTCAGAATTCATTATATGCCAAATACTCAAGCATATTAGAACCTGTTACCACTGCATTACAATCAAAAACTATCGACATGTATGTATGCATGAAACATATTGAAAAAAATAAAAGCTCTCGTAAAGGATCAGAGCAGCAACGCGGACGAGGAGAACCAAATTATTTTCCACAACTCTACCAGAACTACAGCTGCAATTGGAATTGATTTACAAGTCTCGTGGCGCATTGTATCTCGCCAACAACATCGGTCCAAACACCCTGCTGAGTCTCTTTATCTTAATCCCTTATTCCTTAGATTCTTTGATATACGCACTGGAGCAGCGTTTTGCTGATGCAAATATACCTGCTTTCGGTATGATGTCACTAAATCCAAGTATAATGCTAAATATGCCATAGGCTGATTTTAAAGAGAAAACTAAAAATGTCTGCCAATACTAACACTTGGAATGTTTTGCTAATGAAGCCGAGTTATGGTATAAACTATGGAAGGACAAGGGCATGACAAGAGAAAACCTGAAAGAATTAGACCTAACAGAAGTGTTAAAGGAGGCGGAAATATTCTCTCCTGCAACAAAAAACGAAATTTTAATTTCCTTGGCACAGCCTTGCACAACAAGCAACATAGAGAGGTCCTTCTATACACCCTCGAAGACTACTATTAGTGGCATAAAATAAATATTTTTCTCCATTAATAAACATTTTTGAAGTATGCATATTATTCGTGTTTCCTTAAAAAAGTAATTATTTGAGTAGCATCCTCCAGATTTAATGACAGCTTGTTTTCCATAAGAATTTGCAATGTGTTTAAGGTAATTTCTCGTCATGCTACCAATGCCACATCCCAGCACTCATTAACACTTCTTGCGTACAAATTTTTGTCAAAAGGTGACTGGAGTAGTAAGCGACAGTGATGACATTATCATGGCATAACCTTTCCTAACGTCAACCTCTCCGATATATAGTGCACCTTGTTAATGCAAACGATGCTCTGGCTATCCTTTTCTTTCCAAACCATCCACCCTACACTACCACTACTCCTAGCTTTTTTCATCACCTTGGCATCACAACTGGACTTTAATGATCTAAGTAAGGTGGGCTACCATCTCTAATCTAAAATAGGGTGATAAGGTGACACTTGGAATATTTTGTATTAAGTTCAATTAATGTTTTATGTGCTAATAATTTATTTACGAATTTGTTTCTTTTTTATAACATAACTAAACAAGATTTAGAAAAGTTTAGTCCATTAATATCGTATAATCACTGAATTCGCAATATTGTGGGGTCATGCATTGTACTAATTCAATATTGTGGTCATTCATTGTTCCAACAACATGTGTATCATATCGTCATTCGATTCTGATGCTTGAGGTTGTCCAATCTCCTGCATTTTTAATGCAAGCATTGCATATACTTCGGGCGGCAGAGATGACCGAAACACTTCCAGTAATCTTTCATGCTCTCCACAAACAACTATTGCCTTTGCCAAATGTTTGACACCTTCATAAGACTCTCCACGTGCAAATAGTTGTTCACCCAATTCGATTTCATGCAGAAAATATTGCAAAATAGACTCGGGGTCATTGAATATCATTCTACGCAGACGACTGAGTTTCTTTTTGTAGTCACGACGTTTCTTTTCAATGAAAATGCAACAACCAACTAAAAGAGTTCCCGCAACACCAGCTGCAATGCCGATAATTGTTTTATTGAATCCAATCATGGTATTGAATATACGGCAGAATTTATTATTTTTTAGAATTTTGAATTTTTATCTGAAGGGATTTCCAAATTGTGAATAAAAAAACTGAAAATTTTTTCACATATCTATAATTTAAAATGATAAGTATCGGTAGGCTTGTTAATTACGGATTGTAGGTGACACTTCCAAAGAAGTTTCTTATCAAGTATGACGCCCTAAGGGTACAATCATAGTGCACGCTGAAACTGAAGCCGAAGCTGAAAAGGAAAAAGCGTGCACAAGGAAACATACGAAAACGTTCGAAAGTGTGTGCAGGCGAAGACGAAGATGAAGCTGAAGACGAAACGCAACCTGGCAGCTTCAAACTGATTTTGAAGCTGAATCGCTTCCCTGTAGTATGAGTCCCCCGGTCCAAAACTAGTTTTCCACTAGTCCCTTTGTCACTAGCACTGGAGAATTTCTATCCCCAAATATATGTATTCAACTGGTTAATTTAACATAGCGATGTCATTGGACGGGGTCAATTGCCACTAGTTTTTCGCTAGTCTCGTTTCCGAATAATTATAAACTGTTCAATTGTTACTGACTCGCTTCTGCATACTAGGTGACTAGGAATTCATTGGTACAAAAGGGATTGGTGAATAACTAGCGAAACGGGGACGGCTGGTCAATGAAGTTTTTGTAGGTTTTTTTAATTATTTTAATTATTTCATGTGTTGCTTTGCGTTCGACCAAAGTCAACAACAATTTTGAGAACGAAACACATGAGAATAGAAAAAGAAAACAACATCAACATTGTAAATGATCTCGATTCTTATCAGTTTCTCTTTTTCGGCGCCTTGCTGACGTCTGATTCGCAAGCAATTCGTCTTCAGCTTCTGCTTCAGGTTTGTCTATGATTGTACCCTAAGTATAAGAGGTTCCCTGAGTCGGGACTTAATTCTCTTTCTTCTAAATATTACATAAATATTTATTTTGTTACACTAATACAATAGCAATCTTCGAGGCTCTTCACAAAACATCGTATTAAATTTTGAAGATCTGTAGATGTTCGAAATAATTGTAATAAGCAATAAAATATCTACACTTTGCTAGGGGGGCCCATACCTGGCTACGCCCTTATTTGGGATACTTATAATTTGGAAGACACGATGATTGAAATCAATAAAAGTATTGTCGGCATTGCAGTTGGTGTTGCGGGAACTCTATGTATTTTTTATTCTATTTACATTGAAAAGAAACGTCGCGCCATACGTGACTTCAAAAAGAAATTCAGGGAGCGTCGTCAGCGAAGAATGCCCAATTTAAACGACCCCGAGTCGATAAAAAAATATGTTATACATGAACTCGAATTGGGCCAAAAACTATTTGAACGTATGAAATTTTATGAGTCTGTCAAACATTGGGCAAATGCAATAGTTGTTGTTGAAGAACCGGAAAGATTACTGGGAATGTTTCAAACAAATGTGCCGGCCGAAATATATGCAATGCTTGCATTAAAAATTCAAGAGATTGGAAAACATCAACCATCAGAATCGAATGACGTTACCAATACTGTTAGAACAAATGAATGACAACAACATTGAATTCAGTGATTATACAATAGTAATGGAGTTTCTAAATTTTTTTTTGATTATGTTATAAAGAAACAAATTCGTAAACAATAAATTATTAGTACATAATACATTATTAAACTCAGTCACAGTCAGTCACAATAAGAAAGTAGAAAGTTTGGATAAAGTAAAGTTGACTTTTTAGACTTTTTTCTCACAAGTGACATGAAGCCCTATAATAGAGAAATTTGCGCTACTTTGAAATACTTTTTTGTGCAAGGCGAAACCGCAAGCGAATTACATCGACAGAATAATTGTGTTTTACGGAAATGGTACTGAGTCAATTCGAACCGTCGAAGATTGATACAACAAAGCCCCTGTTTCCAATGTAAGAGCAACTATCAATATCCACTGCTGTCGACAAAATCATCGAAATAATTCACATAGTCCGGCATAAAGCCATTAGAAGTTTTGGGGGCGAGTTCTAAATAAACACTGAAACTGTCGATGATCATTTGAAAGCATCTGGATACACTATAAGGCAGGAAAACGCGTTAATTAAACGGATTAACGGAAACAAAATCGACGAAAAAAGGGCATTTTTGAAACAAATTACGATAATGTTACTTGCAAACTTAGCGTTTGGCCTAATGGTGGCTGTGAGTTTGTGGGGATTGAAAGGGATTCATTCACTATGAGCTGCTTCAATCAATTCAAACACTTAATTCTGAGCGGTACATCAAACAACTAGACTATTTGAAGGATGTCATCAACCAGAATTGGTCAATAGGAAGGGAGTTGTCTTCCATCAAAACAATGGCAGGCCACACACATATTTGGTAACTGTCAGAAGCTCCGGAAACTTGATTCGCATTCAACAATTATAGTCCTGACATTGCGCTTTTGGATTAACATATTTGGGGTATTGAATTCAGCACACTTGTACAAGTTTTTTTGTCAAAGGGATTCTACGAGACGCCTTATAATGTGACTAGACTTTTGTGTGTAAACAAATAGGTGACTAGTATATGTATTATGATATTTGGTTTCAATTAATCATTAAGCTTCTACCTGTTTCTTTTTATCGTCGTGTGCCCGTTGGACTGTTGCATTGTACTCACGACGCAGTTGTAAACGATGTTCCGTGCCCAGCCGGAATGGTTTTTGCTCCATCACAATTGGCTCAGGTAGCTTTGGCTTAAAGGGCTCCTCACGTAGATAAGCAACAGAGCGTGGCTTAGGCTTTTGCATGACCTTCTGTTTTTGTGTTTCCTCCTCTTGCTAAAGCAATGAAATTAGAATAAACATGCTAACAATTATTCATTTCATATGATTAAAGAAAAACCTTTTGCTTGCGTAGTTCCTTATTGGTACGCCATGTCTTCAATGTTAGAGGAGTTTTTGGACATGTGACAGCGTGAGCGACAGGACGCTGCATTGTTTTTGTATGACATGCTTTAAAATTTGGCATTGGTCGACTATGGAATTCACGTGATTTACGTTCTTCATCTTCGCGCTTGCGTAACGCTTCCTCACGTTTCTGCTGATAGATATCCTTAAAGACATAGGCCTTCGGGGGAGCTGCTACTGCACCACCAGCAGCGGTTGTCGGACGATGTTGTCCTTTAAATGCGGCATGCGTAGACCATTCAAGCATTAAATTCTTTTTGGCCAATTGTTGTTGAACTGTTGTCGTAGTTGCTTCTTCTGTTTCGCCCACTTTAGCAATCTCATTGCCCTGTCCATGATTCTGTTTAGCATCACAATAATCATTATCATCATCATCATCAGTATCTTCTATTTTCTTGATTATCTTTAAATCTGACGGTAGTATTGACTTGCGTGGCTGTGTATTTTTGTTATTTGAATCTTTTGTCGTTTCTCTTGGTGCTGCAGTTGTTGTTGCCAAACAATTTATTGCATCATTCAAATCCTGTAAATGTAATGGTTCTTTGTTCTCTTTGTTTGGTTCAAAAATGCTTACAACAATCTCCTCTTCCACCTCGTCGTATATAATATTTTTATTTTCGAATTTTTCATGTTTAAAGTGTTTTCGTGCTGCGCTTGTAATAATTAATTTAATGCAATTAATATAATACATATAATTCATAAGCCAAGAAAAAAAAATTACCAAAAAAATTCTGTGAATTATCGAGATGCAAATTGCCAACATCGATGTCGTCCCAATTAAATTTCAATTCGGTTTTTGTATTTAAAGTATTCATTTTTTCACAAAAACATACAAATCTTAAGCAATAATTGCTAATAATATTTAAAACTTAAACAATATTTACAAATAAACAAACAAAAATGTAAAAAACAATAGCATCAAAGCCAAATGCCAATTGTGAAAAAGTGGCGCTTGTTTTTTTTAAATGTCCCGTTCGAATTGCGGCGAATGGTATACAAATGAAGGAATGTCAAGAATTGAGAGAGTAACAAGAACCTTGAGAGAATAATAAGAACCTTGAGAGAGTAAGTGTTTCTTTTCTAAAATTCAATTGGGAGGAGTAAGGATTGGCATTGTTTCTAATCATGTGTTTTTTGTAAATCAATTATTATCATGGAATGGAGATTGGCTGGTTTTTTCGTCAAATTCGGTTAAGTATTGACAATATCAAAGAAATATGACATTTCTTTTTGTTCTTATATAAATTTGCCATTCACATGATCATGTGCAACTTTGCAATTATCGATTACAATTTGTTAATTTATCGAAGTAGTTTTTAAATTTATCGTGGACAAAATTAAAATTTCTATGCATTTCAAATATTTAATATTGATTGTGTTTATTCTGTGTTATTATTATTATGATGATATTAATTATGAATAATGTTACCATCCACCATGAGCATTTCCATTCATATTGATCTTTGAATATACGATTCTTTTTAATTCAATTTAACCCAATTGTGTAACCCTTTCTACCTCTTTTAGGTTGCAAAGTGAGCAACAATTCAAACTACATTCATGTCTATTTAAGTAAATCTGATCACTTCCGATTTTGAAAATTCATATTATGCTATGCTATACTCGTATATGTTGTATTGTAGTTGTCATTTACATAGTCTAGATCTGCATACATTATTTTCAAATTTTTCAATAGTTTTTTTCTTCACATTTCTTTATTTAAAATTGACGTTTTCATCCTAACATTAACAATATATCTACAATGCTTCTGCGAACTCTCAACCTAGAATACCTTCCCTTCTAGCTATCATCAAACATCAAGGACGAACCCAGCGTGTACCAATATCCTTGTGGATAATTTGTTGCTACGTTTATGCAGTACAACGGTGTGTGTCATGAGGAGACAGTGAACTGATGTTCTACCCGAATTGAATTCACCTATTTGTTTATTCAGTATTGAACTAGCATTTCAGTTCTGCTTGATATATGGTATGCTGTTATATGTAAGTTATTGACTAGACAGATTCTTCAATTTGATCAGTTTGTTATAATGCATTGATTGGCACAACTTGTTTCAATTACTTAAGGCATTCATTTGATCTGCAATGTAGTTTCTTTCTTGATGTGAAGTAGCTAATAAAAGACTGCTACCTTCGAATTCCGCCAGCATTCACACCATCACCTGCTTTAAGTGCTTTGCTTTGTTTTTCCAGTGGATCATTTTGCTCATTCCAACTTATTTTTGACTTGAGAATATTATAGATCATTAGTTGGATCTTCATGCCGGAATCATCCATCCAACAACAATTGGTCAAGGATTATAGCTTGCACGAGTCAACGCTTTATAGTTATTCTCGAATTATGTGCTTTACGCAACACTATCAATAGTCATACCCAAGAGTATGACAAATCACTTAATTTAAGCGATTTTTCTCATTATTTTTCAAATTTTTATAACCCAACAACAAATTGTGTGTAAGTTTCGTCGAAATTTTCCTTGAGATTTTATTATTATAAAGAGAAACATCACTTAAATTCAGCATTTGTCTAGTCAATATATTTTAATAGTCTTTGGTCATACTGTCTGCACCATATCCGCACTATGAAATCAATACCTGTGATGATCTAGTTAAATTCGTTAACAAAGGCAGTATGATAACGAATCAGACCAGATGACATGAGTCGAACGACAACATATGTCATATGAGTCAGTAAAGCATACATACATAAGTATATAATCATTCGTATCAAAAACACACATTACTTGTCTTCACAGTGTGCACTGTGTGATTGATTGTCGACTGTTAACATTACTTGGTGTATGCCAAAACCAGATGGCTTACGCTTATGCCTGCCATGGAAAGGGTTTTAAAAATGTATCAACCATTAAAGAACTACTTTTTGAGCATTGAAAAATGTCGTCAAATATTAAAAAACTTTTTTGAAGACCCCACATCAGAATTCATCAAGCTGTATTGAAAATTGAAGGTCAGACTTTATCGGCAATTGAAGCTTCAAGTGAAATTAATCAACTGAAAGATGATTTGGCACAGAAACAGGCTAATCAGTTTCTTCCATTTACAGTACGTTGTTTGATGGTGAAAAATAGTGGTACCAGTGATGCCATTTTAGCCTTTTTTCCGGACAGATATTTCCTTCGATCCAAAGGGCAACAATAAGGCTACTGCAAATTTTGTAAGTACCGCAGATGAAGAGGATTATGACCTGATAGATGAGGCAATAAAACTCATCTAATTTATAAAAATAAATTTATGAGATAAAAATTACAAAATAATCTTTCCTGTTTTTGTGATAGGTTGATGGTACTGATATTGATGATGAGTTTGTAAAAAGTACCAGGTAAAACACTATCCAATAGCTTCTCTCTTAATAATGGCATACCACAAGGGTCACCTATCTCTGTAATCCTCTTCCTCATATCCTACAACGCCCTAACAAAAACTTTAGCACTTCACAAGGAAATAAAATTTTGCGCATATGCAGATGACTTCCACCTCCTTCTTAATATTTAAATGCAAAATAGTCCCCAGACTGACCTGTCTCAACTTTTTCACAGTATCCAAGACTGGTGCACCTACTTAGGGGCCGTCCTTTCCATAAACAAAGCAAATCATCTTCATATCTACCGCAAATTGAACTGCTGCTACAATATGCACATTGACAACCTTATCATCCCGTCTGTAAACACGTTGAAAATCTTTAGGCCTTACCCTTAACAGCAAATATAGATGGAACACCCCACATCGCTAACCTAGCAGTTGACCTAACAAAACCACTCAATATTATCAAGTACCTCTCCAGCCAGAAATACAAATGTTTCAATTAGTCAAAAAAAGACTACTGTCTTCCAATTTTTGGACACTCCCCTAAATCATATCTAAACAAACTTAGAACAATTCAAAATGCAGCAATTAGAACCGCTCTAGGTGCTTTCAGGACCACATCCATTTACAACATGATTCTAGAATCTAATATACACTCAATAGAAAATAGATGCAACTTCCTGACAGGCAAAACTTTCCAAAATACTAATCCTATCCCCCAACACAGCTCTATACAACCTTATTAAAACTCCAAAAAGAAAACAAAAATACCTAAGCACAGTGGATAGAGCAATAAATATCTGCAAACAACTTGATCTTCCATTCTCTTACAGCTTTTAATAAAAACAACACCCATTCAATAGTCTTCCAACAACACTTCCTTTCCCTCAAAAACGAATATTCTAAATACAACTTTATTTTCACTGACGGCTCCAAATCATCTGAAGTTATAGGCTTCGGCATCTCTACCGAAACAAACCCAATGATATCTGGCCTCTTCTTACCCCACTATTCAACAGTATTTGCAGCTGAAATCATTGCAATCCATGAAGCTATAAACATTAGTATACGTAAGCCATTATTCTTGAATTAAAGAGTCTGACGTTCATCAAAGAATTTTTAATTTTAGTTTTTAATGAAAAAAATCATTAATTTTCTTTGCAATTCGAAATATTGCTCTCATTTCAACAAAACTAGGTATAGATCAACAAAAGTATTTTTCTCCTTATTAATAAAGTACTCGTATAAGATACACATCTGTGACATTCAAAAGTCAGAAACAAAAACCGTGTCGACTTGTGTTATTAAACAGAAAATCATTATTATAAAATCCATGATTAAATTCTTATATTCCCTAGTGCCTTTCAGTTTTAGCCTTAGGTTAGTTAATCCGACAAAGACCCAGTTTTTTAGTTGTAAGTGCCTTTGATAAATATTGTTTCCCTATTAATATATTTATCTATAATGTAATTATTACACCTGAATACTAAATACACAACAACTAAATTCTGTATTAATAAACTTTTAGACAATAGTATTTAAAATCAATTTGTAATGTTCTAGATGTAATCATTGAAATGTGTTTGGTTGTTTTTCTATTTTACAATTACAATTTTTTATTAAAAATTTTCTTTCTATAGTTTTTTTACATTATAAAAAGTATGCTATGCTTCGCGTAGTAGTAAAAATTTGCAAATTAATGATACTTAAAAACAACAATCGAATTCATTTATAATCGTCAATTTTATTGGAATTTCTTAAGTATATAACTATGTATTTATTGCGTATGATGTGTACTTTGGCTTGCTTGGAGTGTTGTCTGCAACCAATATATGAATTTTTATCTAAACTTTTATCTTATTGTTTCATTGTCACTTAAACAAATAATACAAAACAAAACAATAACCCACTCCATTACTAAATAATACAACAGAACAAAAAAAAATCATAATAATAATAATAATAAAGATACATGCGGGTGGAGAGAGAATGACATAGTACGAGAAGAATTGCATGTAATGTAAATAAGTAATTATAATGCTGTGCAATTCTATTGTATGTATAAATTTATATATGCCATAATAATAATAATAATAAAAATAAACACTTTATTCTTTCATTAACATTGTGGAATCTTTCTTCTTAATTACGATAAATATTTTGCCTTTGATTAGAGAGGATGCCTGCCTGCCCTGGCTATGCATGAGACTATGCATGAGACATAAGGATATTGTTTGTCACTCTCTCTCTCTATGTATGTCTGTGTCCATTGATATATGTACTATATAACTAACAATCGTTCGTTACATATCCTAAAAGTATTTTTTATACGATTTCATATTTGTCAACAAATAATATAGTTTCTGTTGAATATTTAACGGAAGCATCGTTATCAACTTGAACAACATCTTTAGCACTAATGGCAGCATATGGCGTCTTTGAGACAAAGGACACTTGCAATGGGAAAAAGTCACCGGGTATTGATGCACTACAGCTGAATTCCATTGAACCAGATTTATTGGTAGCATCAATAATTGGTATATTCCATTCGAGTAGATGCTTACGTGAATCATAATTATATGTGCCATCATATTCAGCAACCGACGGTTGAACATTCATACTAAAATTGATTTGAAATCACATCATCATCATCATCAACATCATTTTATTTGATAAGATTGCTTTGTTATTGCTTGAACTTACGGTAATGGTATGATAATGACAACATCTTGTAATTCCAAATGTGGTGCCTCCAATTCATATTCGATATTAACATCGCAACCGCCTTCTCCATTATCCGATGGCCAACAATTAACTACAATTACACAATATAAAGAACAGACATACTAGTTGAATATTGTAATTGATTACTTGTCAATGGTATAGCTGATTCATCCTGGGTAACAAAACGCCATTTAAGCACACCCACATCAGTGTTCAATGGGAATGGTTTTGTGGGATTCTTTAGGCCAATAATTGAACGAGATTTAAACAATTCCTTATCGACATTTGGATGTGTTTGCAATTGTATACCATGTACATCATTATTAATCAATTGCACTTTGATGCGTCCCATATTTTCATCGGAAATTCGTAATGTCAAAAGACCAGACAATTCAAATTGTTGTAGGCCACCATCACGACCCAAACGTACAGTTAGTTTATCTTCCAATTTAAGATGTACACTACATAATAAATGTATCCTCCAATCAATTAAAGCGCTACTATAAACATGATATATTGATAAGTATACCTTTCTGTATGCACATCAGCAGCAATTTTTGCCTTAGCCACAGCACTAGCAGCCGATCCACCCACACTTGCTGGAATTAAATTAGCAATTTTTTCACCTTCATTCTTTAGTTGATCAACAAAGCTGTCAACATCTTTTGTTTTGCCACCAAGTTTTAAGGCATTACGTGATGATGGTTTTCTATTTGTGTGTGTAATCATTGATTAATTTAATGATGATAATTACAACCAGATGGTTGGTTATACGTTATATGGTTATCACTTACTGCGTTTTTGATGAAGCCAATGATTTATTGTCAAGTTCAATGATGCTGCTTATGCTGGCGCTACCACTGCCATTACCACCGCTGCTGCTGCTGCTATTTCCACCGTAGCCATCTGAATTAAAGCCACCGCTGCGTGACATACTACTAATGCTATTGCCAATACTTGGACCGCCACGTTTATTGTTTTCCATGCGTTGACGTTGCAATTCTTTGGCCTTTTCACGCATCTTTTGACGTGCCTCACGTTCCTGTGTTTGACGCACTGCCTGATAGACTTTCTCCTCATGCGAATCCATTTCGACAAAAGTTTTTATTTGTGCCAAATTAACACTTTCCCTGTAGCCCAGAGCAACAATTTCATCAAATGCAAATATCAAATTAAAGGCATTTTCCACAATTTCCTTTTCATCCAAGGAATGGCAGTACTCAGGTATCTAATATATGTTAAGAGTTTTTGATTAGTATATTAAATGTATTCTCTCTCTCTCTCTCTCTCCCACTCTCTCTCTATCTCTTACCACTTTCGAAAACAATCGTAATGTTTCGAGATCTTCAAGTATATTACTTGCTTTTGTTGTTATTAAAAGCATATAAAGCTTCTCCATTGGTTGATAGACATAACGCACGGAATCGGTTTCAACATAAGTGTGTTGCTTACCCGGTGACATCAATTTTGGGAATGCAGCCAGCAAACCCTCAATTCGTGCTTTTGTCATCTCAACAAATTGACGTGACAGTATGACTATATGATGATAATAAGAATAATAATAATAATGATCAAATACAAATGACATTAATTTGTAATTATTGTCAATATGTAAATAGATATTTCTTACCTTTGCCATTTTTTGTACAAACAGCTGAAGCAATGAGAACCTGCAATGATGATGATGATATGATAGACATAAAAAATTCTGATGACAAATAACACAAATAAAGCAATTGGCTTAAATTATATTCAAGGATGCAATCAATTAAAGAATTTACCATATTCACTGAATCTTGAGATAAACAATTAATTACTAATTAATTAATTATGCAAAACACAACAAAACAATAAATTAATTATTATATTAAATCGAATCGAATCGCTTAGCTGACGTGTTCGGCTTTGTAATGTATATAGAAGAAGAAAAAATTGATTCAGTTGGCAACAGTGGCAGCATATACCATCGTTTAGTTGGCCACAATGGCAAAATAAATTAGGTGATGTGGCGATATTACGATATTATGAATGCCATGCTTCTTCTTATCGCAATATACCATTCACTATAAATTGTTATCGATTTCTCTCTCTCTCTCTCTCTCTCTCTCTCTCTCTCTTCTTGCATTTGCTAACATTACTTTAAAGCGCTGAAACTAGACAAACGGCATCACCGACCGATAAACTGTATTGTCGGCAATAGGGCTGCTTTAGATTCAAACACATTGTTGGATTTCAGTAATCAAAAAACAGACAGGCATGTGTATCAGTTGAATTCGAAAATTGAAAAATAATAACGGAAAGTAATTATTAAATACAAAACTGCAAGAAAATGAGATTTCGGAAGATTATGCTGTCCAGGTGCAATCCGTAAATAGTCATCGTCATTGCACATCAAAGTCTGTTGTGCTGTTAGACTGTCTTCAATCGGTATATGCTCACTTAGTTCTTCCCGATTACTTTCATCCACATTATGGTCATTACTAGCTTTCATCGATTTTAATATCATAAAACACATAAATTGGAGTTTGTAGCAAGTACTGAAGCCATGCACGAATTGTTCCTTTGCTTACCAATCCCACTAAGTAGCTTGTTTTGTGAATTTTCTTTCTATTGATATGAATGTGTATGCAATGATCATCATCAAAATTGCGAGGTAATTGTGTCACCATATTGTCGACTTCGACTGGTTTATTAACAATTTGTCCATAAATTCCGTATTGGCCATGGAAGTGTCGCAACCGTCTAATTTGCATAAATGGAATTCAAGGTGAGATAAGTCTTTCGGAAATCAAATCCAGTGCTGGTAAGGACGCAGGTATCTTTTGATATTTGAAACCATTGTATGTGGAATTACCTTTTTGCTGATTGCATTGTAATACGTGGCACAAAGTAAAATATCCTCACTTGCATTATAACACGTAAAAGTTTTTCATGTTCTGTTTGAGGTGTTTTTAAATCTTTTTGAAGTCATTTATTTCACAACTGCAACAAGTTTGCTTTGTAACTTGAAGCCGAACCGTCCAAAGCTTGCTGTGCCGTTGGCCCTTAAAGACAGCAACACTTTGTTTGACATACACCAAAACAGGTATTTGTCATACACTACATCATCAAACAGCTCTTTTTGTTTTACAAAACAGCTGTTTTCAGTTCGAAAAACAGTGCTTTTCCCATTTTCCAATACTGCATTTTGATAAAGTTGAAGTTGGGCAACTTTTCAGGTTTTGGCTTTGCCGACGAGTTTATGTAGTTGCCTTCATACATTTTAACTTTTCTGTTGCGTCTCCTTCAAAGCCAGAACAAACGATTTAATAGAAAACAACGTTTGTGTAATTCCAGCTTTAGTAATAATTGTTTATTTACATGTATGGGGGTATCACTACCTCCTGTCTTTGAGTTGCAACAAGTAGAAAGAGTGAGTAAATCCAGGAATCCAGGGAATGAGTGGAAGAACTGGGCACTTGCTTGTTAGTTGATGTCTCATCCAACAATGCCAACAAATGTTGTAAGTAGAAACACGTAAGTATGTGTCTGCTGTCTGCTGTTGTTATTGATTAATTAATTTCATTGATCTTTCTTTTGGTTATTTTAGAATTTAAGGAATTTCCTGTTATTGTTGTTCCACCGAAGCTTCAGCTCAAATGACACACAGTAGTATCCAGTGGTAAAATTATCAAAATAAATTTACAGAATTCACTGATTATTTTGCTTTTTTAGCAGCTTCAAAAATTGGCAATAAAGGAACTAATCTCTAGGCCCAAAGCAATTCTAAATGATTAAGCAACAGCCGAAGCATAGACAGGTTGCTCACCACAGGAGCTAGTTCACTAGGCACAATGTGATGCCTGTTTTGGATTGTTCTTATATTACTTTACCAATGTGTAAGACCGACCATACCAAGAGTCTATGGCATCGCTCTTTAGGATCTTTACACCTATTGAGCCCCCTTACCACGGCGAGATCTAAAACAATTCCTTGAATGTCTCCACAAGCAGCATTAATGAGTGGAGCAAGTACACCAGGAGCAGGAGCTTCATCAACATCATTTACAGTTGTCTCACTCAGTTGCACACTAAATCTGCCTCAGGAACAATAACATCAGTAATAAATGCTTCATTTAATCCTGTTGGGTGGCTCTTGCAGCAGCAGTGTTCAATTATACCAACTAAAGGGAACAAAATTTGCCCTGTCATTACCAACAGTAAAATGGAAATGGAAAGATCAATCTTTCAACAGCAAATGAATAAATGAACAAGAATAACGCTGCCATCACCTCTTGCTATAACATGGACTTAGAACACATGCTAATCATTCACCGTAAGTGTTAAACTAAACTAAGCCGCAAAGCTGTAGTATCATTTTATATCTTCATATTGTACTCGTATATGAATTTCTATTCAATACACCTTGAAAGTAAGCGAGATAGCATGTATGCACATTACAGAAAGTAGAGTAAAAACATTGATAGAATAAATAATAGAAATTACACATTTTCAAGAAGTTCCAATTACATATATTCTTTTATCCCTTAAAAATTTGATTTCAAAGAAACTAATAATCATTGATTAATCTTCCTTAATTTAGCGTTTTTCATAACGCCGATCACAGGGGTTTATCTAACGTCAATCAACGTCCCCTTGGATATATATCCGCAGGTACCAATCTCAAGCCATACTTGTTTTGGTCGTATGTCTCATTCCCTGGTAAGGAACAAGGCCTATCTAAGCCTCTGCTGCTCTGTGGGCCGGTTGTATAACGCAACTCCACGTCGAGCTCACACTCTACCCGCATTTGGGTACAACCACAGCCACCACGATACTCCCATAGAGGGGCCGACTAAGCTGGCCAGGACGGAAACAAGTTCCTTGGGCTCCTGACCACCCGTGGTACCAGAAAAAAGCCTATGGTCAGACTTCGTACCCGAGGTACTACGAATTTGTACCCCAAATAGTTCGTGAGTTGGTGGCTCGAAAATCAAAACATAGCTCTCTGGAGTAGAATGCAGGGATAACCCAGAAATGGCACAGTATACACTATATTCATGGATACAGCTTATTCAATGTTCGGAGCGAGGCATCTTTTAGGTATACCATATATGGTTAAGTTAAGCATGTTGAGAAAAATCTATTGGGCCTTGTACATCTGTCAGCTGCTTTGCATACTGAAATTTGCCATAGACACACTCCTTTTAAATAATGCGTCGATAATAGTAATACTTCAGCTAAAATTACAAGAGTACTAGCTACCGGGTCTTACGATCCTCACTCTTGCAATGAATTTCATTAAAGTTTCATTATTTGTTGTGATAATTATATTTTATGTTACATAATCACATTTCCTTTATTTTGGTTTTGGTTTCTATGGGGGCTTCCATTTATAGAAATCAGAAACCTTCGACTAAAATATGTCAACGACTTCTGATAAGAAGAAATAATGTGCAAAGTTTCAAATTTTTAGCTGGTACTGATAACTTAGAGAATAGTTAGAATAGAGAAGATACCAGTTTCGAGCGTCTCCATATCGCATCACAACACTGAATCCATCAGACGGATGGGAAGCTTATAGTGTCCAAATTTTAATTCGATATGTCGAAAAACAAAAAACTTTTTCTAATAAAAACATTAATTTAAATGGGGGGTTGTATGGGAGGTACCCCCCTTGTGGTCCAATTAGGAAGATTTCAACAAATGTGCAGCGTATGATAAAAAGAAACCCATGTTCAGCTCTCTAGCTCAAAAACTGAGGGACTAGTTTGCATACATACAGACGGACATGGCTAAATCAACTCGTCTCATCGAGCTGATCAAAAATATATATACTTATTTATGTGGTCTGCAATGTCTCCTGTGCTACAAACTTCATGACAAACTTATAATACTATTCACTCCCGTGAAGAGTTTAAAAAGATTGTGTATAAAATTTCATTTTAACAGGGGAGGATGTCTGACAATAATGGACTCACAATGCTGACTATGCCAACTAATGTTTTGTACAGTATAGCGTTTTGACTAGTTGGGGCGTTAGGCAACATAAAAAAGCTCAGGGAATCTTAACTCTAAAATAGCAACAATTTTAACAATATTTACAAATTTACACTGATAGAATAAGCTAGCTGCCGGAAAACTAACTGAAGTCCCCGGTCCGCTCGTATAATATAATTTTATAACTGACATATCTGAAAGCAATACATTACAACTCACGACACCTAGCACTGTTGTCGTAATTGGTTAGAACAGAAAAACTGAACCTTTATTGATCTCTGTGCTTTTTTCTGTTTTTAGGATACGGAATAATAAAGATTTGGTACTATTTGGATTATGGTTAGATATACTATTTTCCACAGAGGCGAATTCATCCAAAACCTCGATCTCGATCTGTTGTGATGCTTGCTTTGGACTACTATTTACTTCAGTATTCGCTTTCAACTTTACCGGGAGACCCTACAAACTAACCTAAGCTGCTATTGACAATACTTTCAAGGATCTTACAACCTACGGGAAACATTAAACCAAACTAATGAAAGTAAGTAATTCGGTAAAAGCAAAAAAGAATAAACCGTGAATTCTCTTGATCGTGAACGAGTGCCGAAATTGCGTGAAACTTGTGAAATTTAGACATCACAACACTTTACGACGTCACGATATATTGTATATACATCAAATTTTTTTTGGAATGAATTTTTACGCTACAGAAGATTTCAAAAATTCAATAAAATAATCAATATTCAATTAACGTAAGTCAGGAACGATTTCATGTAACATAAATCAATTCAGTGCGTAGAACATCAAGAGACATCACCTTATCATAATTAAATGTTGTTTGGTCCGCGCAAATGCTCATGTTCATTAAAATTTGCAATGATTTTGGCAGTCACCTGTTTCGATAACAAATAACTGAGTGGTTCAGTTCAGTCTCAGTCCATGTTATCGCTTCAGAAATCGAAATGGACTGACAAATAAACTGGGCCATTACTCCATTTTTATACTCTTCACGGGAGTGAATAGTATTATAAGTTTGTCATGAAGTTTGTAACACACAGAAAAAGACACATAAAGTATATATATTTGTGATCCGCACGATAAGACGAGTTGATTTAGCCATGTCCGTCTGGCCGTCCCACCGTTTTTGAGCTAGAGAGCTGAAATTTTGTACATAGGTTTCTTTTTACCAAACGCTAAACATTTGTCGGAATCAGCCGAATCGGACCACTAGGGGGTACCTCACATACAAACCCCCTTTTAAATTATTGTTCTTATTAGAAAAAGTTTTTTGTTTTTTGACTTATTGAATTGAAATTTGGACACTATAAGTTCCTGTTCCGTATCCATCAGCCATGTAAATTTCATAATCCTAAGGTTACCAGCAAGGGTACCTCCCATACAAACTCACATTACATGACAAACTTATAAAGAGTATAAGTACAATAAAAACGCAATGCAACTCAAACTGTGTTCTTTGTTGATACTCAAAATATGTTCTTTGTTGATACTCAAACTGTAACAGAGAGAATATGGTGATGATAAGAAAGGAAGGTTGGATGCAACCCGGAGGAGCGTGAAGAGTATTACATCTTTGGCACAGCCAATGATAGCCTTCTTTCTGGTTCTGTCATCGTTTCGGTCAATGGTCTAAAAGGCTTTTAACTGTGATTTAAGAATGACTGTTAAATTTAAATGAATAATATTTGTAAACACATAAAAAAAAAAAAATTATAACACCGCAGCCTATAATAATATAAATGCCTAGACTACGCGACCTTTAAATGTATGAAAAACTAAGAAAATTTTCTTGCGTGAACGTGCGTGATCGTGAAAGACCAAAAAAAAGCGTGAATTATCGTGAATGTGAACGTAATTTTATTTCGTGAATGTGCGTGATCGTGACAGAGAATTTTGTCACGCGTACAGCTCTAGTCATTACCACCACTTATTTCAGATAGTACAGTTTTAGAAGCAAATCTACTTTCAGACATCACAGTTTTAGAAGCATTTCATCTGTATTGATGCTTTAGAATTCTTGAAATATGCAATACAGTCGAACTCCCCTGTAACAAACACTATTATTTTGAGACCCCCTGTGAAAAGCACAAGACGGTTACATGATCATCCAGAAGAGCGTGAACAAAAGAAAGTAGGTACATAAACAAATTTTTGTTCATGAGGTTCTAAAGAGAGAACAGCACGTTTTTTATGACGCATCTTACGATCTTGATGATGATGATTTCCTTTGAGCATATGTAGGTACTTATGAAGAAAGGAGATAGAAGCTCTGGTAGCTGAATTTTGTAACCTTCAATTCATATGTATATGTGCGGAGGTGTGCGTATTAATGCAAGGAAATCATACATTGCCGCTCCTGGTTGGCTGTTGGTTGCGGACTGTTTGTAAGGGCGAATGCTGTTATCACACAGATACTCACATGTACACACACAATTATAATATAGAGGCACTTCTTACACAGCCAGACGCAAGCACAGGCACATACTACTAATTCTGCTGCTTTTGCTTCTGCTGCTGCTGATATCAGTAATAAACAATGTTGTATAGTACTACAATATGTATGTGAAGTGAAGTCTATGATGATCATAGGCACACAGCAACAACAACAAAAACATTATATTGTAGCATATAGTATATGATATATATATTATTGTAAATAACTGTGTATGAATTATGAAGAACGTTAACAGCGCCGCTGCAGCAGCAGAGTGACAACAGCAAAGCAGCAGCAGGTCAACATTCTGTTATAAAACAGCGTTACTCTCACACCAAATTTGTCATTCACCAACAGTTTCTAAACATTCAAAGACGTCAATTTTTTTAAAATTCACTAAAAATCAGAATAATAGAACAAAATTCAACAAACAACAACAATTTACCAAATCGCATCATCAGCAATTGTTGCATATTATATTCTCCTTATATAAGCAAGCATCCATCAACGAAATTCGTACGTAATCAATCAATTGTTTCAGTCAATTAATTGTATCTTGCATTATCCTTGCCGCTACAACAAACGCTTCATCCTCAATTTATAAATAAAAAAGAAAAAGTTTGTTTGAAAAAAGTTTTATTAAATTTTAAAAAAATTGACAACTTAAAAATCAATTTAAATTCAATAAAAATGGCATTCACACGTGATCAATTACAAGCCGTTACCAACGAGAAATTGTGCAAATCAGATACAATTAAACTCCGCAATAAACATATTGGGTAAGTACGACAATATATGTACATATTTTATTTATTTTATTATTAGAACAATTTAATTTAATCTAAAAACCAAAAGAAAAAATTCTATTCGAAAGGGAAATGCACAAGAAAAATCTTTAACAAATATCATAGTATATACTAAAGAAAACTAAACACAAAAATAAAACAAAACAAAAAAAAAAGAAAATAGAAAGCAAAAGGAAAGCAAAAGAAAAATACGTCGCCTTTTGAAATTTCATTGTCAAGGTCAAGTGCAACTTGCATCCACCACCACCACCACCCCCAGTGAGTGTACTGCCTCATCTTCTGCTACTCAGCTATTTACTGCTAATGATGCTGACTGTTGCAATGGCACTGGCACACAAGTGCTTTCTCTCTTAATTTTCTATTATACATTCTATTGTGCTTTGTTTCAAGACTCACAGAATTTTCTTTGAACAAAATAGTCTGACAAAAAATACTATATAAAATTTATTTAGAATATTTAGTTTAACACTTAATTTTTGGGGGATTCCCCCTGCAGTAAGCACTCTTGGTTCCTCTTATGTTCACTTTTCTGAGAGAAATGTTACTTAACAGAATGTAACTATGATTGATTAATTATTAATTTTATTTATTTATTGATTAATTTTAGCCAAGCCTGCCAATTGTTTTATCGTTCGGATCCATTGAAAATTGTTTGCGGACAAGGTCAATACATGTTCGATGAGGAGGGAACTCGTTATTTGGATTGCATCAATAATGTCGCCCATGGTAAGTGACGAATTATTCTTTTAAAGCTACATATGTATGATTATTACAAGTCTCTAGTCAAAAAAGGACAATATTATTAGGACACTAGCAGCTTTGATCAAATTCAATAGATTTATTCTTTATTTATTCAATACAAAAAAAAAATAAATAATTGACAACATTTTTGTTGCTATTCAAAAATATACAGTAGTACTTTAGATTAGATTAGGACAATGAACCACCATGATGGTCATAATCATCATCATTATCACCATAAACATGATCATTATCACCATCACCATCACCATCATAATTATTATAAAACAGAATTGTGTCTCTTCATTCAAGAACAAGTTCAAGGTTTAATCTTTCAATTTTAATTGAAATTGAAATTTTCTCAGGCCCCGACTCATAGTATCAGGCCCCGGTTGTGATTTTTCGTTTTGTTTGGCAAATCGTTTATGCAATATCATTTTTAGTACCACCTACCTGCTAATTATAGTATATTCTATTCTATTCCATTAATTGAAATATGTAAGATCTTTTGATTGTGGGTATCTTGGGTAAAGGCAATAAATGAACCTAAGCAAATTTTGGTACCATAATAATTAACAGCAATAGAATTAAGAAAACCTTTGCATACATAACAGAGAGAGATGCTATTAACAGAGCACAAACAGTACAAAGTTTAACAGCAGCAGCACAAACTGTTGCAAACTGTTAAGAATTAAAAGCATAGCATCATCATACATAGCAGTATGCACGTGACCTGCGTGTGCATTGCAATCAATGCAAGAAGCATAAATATGACAAAAGAGAAAAGAGATAAGAAAAGATTACAAGAGAGAGAGAGGGAGAAAAAGAAATGGAAAATTAATAATTTCCAGAGAACAAAACAATACAAGGGTATTGCCCGATATGTCATTTGCACATCATATTTTAATTGTTTTCATAACATTTGTTTTTTGTTTTCGGTTTATTATTTTTTTGGGTTCATATGGATTTTCCATTCATAACGAAAACGAAAACAATAATAAAAAATTAGGCTCACTCATGTGTTTACCACGCACATACAATTTCTCTGTAATTGCGCTTTTATGACATTACAACGGTGCACACTTAAATAGCTACGTCATTAGTGTTTTTGTATTTTTCCATAAAAAAAAAATAAAAACCAATAAAACGCGCATTACCAAGTGATATACAATAATCCCAAAACAATATCCCATTTCATGGCATTCAATTAAATTTTCTATTTACGTAAATGTAAATTTGTTATGATTGAAAAATTTTTGTCCGAGATTTGATAACAGGAACACACACCTAACACCTACCACCTACCTACCTCTCCAGGCTTTGCTTGGGGGGCCATTAATTGATTTAATAATAATAACAATTTATTTGATGACCCCTGGCTTTGATAAGAAATGCCTATTTTTCGTTTTGTTTTGTTATTTATTTATTTATAGCTTAAAAATGTTATAAACATAGATCTTATATTGTTGGTGTTAAGTATGAAAATAATAATACCATAATAAATAATAATCCTAGTAAAATGAGGCCATAAACTAAATATGAATTAAAAACAAAGAAAAATGTGGTCATGACCCATGTGTCTCTATAGAAGAAGCTTTAATCCAAGGATTTTAATCAAAGTTTATCTGCTCCCTTGCTATTTGGAATGTATAGTATAGTATATTTTTTTAAAGCAAAAGGGTTTAAGACTTCAATAGGGATATATACTACATATACTACTGTAATGAAATTTAAAGCTAATTCCTGTAATTATCTATATTCGAAATATATACACATTTTTCTATAATTTTCAAGGCTACATTAACACATATATTGTTCGAGTAGTAAATTCTAAAATCTGCTGATATTACACAATGTATTTAAAATAATTTATATTGTATAATACTATGTAATCGCAATATGGCACGTTCTTATAAATTTTTTCCCTCTCTGCTTTTTCACAAATCACAAACCCTTTTATTTGCAAGCTTTCACATTTTTAGTATTTTTATTATTAATGATAATGTTAGTTCTATTAAGTACGTAGTACGACATACGTACGTAGTTAGGTAGGTAGGTAGGTCTATTTCAGTATTTTATATGATAACATTAGGAGTACAAACCCATTATGATGATGGTGATGATATTGATAACAGACTTACCTAGTACTTGTACTATATCTCTATCAACCTACCTAGTGTATACTTATATTTGCATGTATATGCACTTATATTTATAGCGACGACTGTTAATTGTGCTACAATGTAAAAAGTAAGAATTTTCAACTGATTCACGTGTTTTATTGCTGCTATATTGTCAACCTGTTGTAAAATCTAGTAAATCTATTTGTCCCAGCAATCTGTCTGGGTTGCATGAGAATGGCGTGTTTTCTAATAATTTTTTATTCTATTGTTACTTTTTATTATTGTAAGCAGAGAATGAGTTTCTTTCCTTCATCAATTGCATGGAATACAATAAAATAATAAAATAAAATAAAATAAAATGCACCTAAACTCAAGTCTGAGCTCGAACTATTGCATTTACTATTCATTTCATCTCATCTACTTACTACTAGTATGCATTGTATAGAATTCTTTGGAATCTCCTTTTACTATTCCTTGCTTATCGATGAGCTTTAAATGTCTCACGTTATTTGTGCACACGCTCAATATGATCTCGTGCTACTTTTTTTTCTGTTTTTGTTTTCAAAGAACGTTGTCTCGGTTGTTGGGCATGGGTTCGGAACGGCAGGGGTCTGTATCGGAGTTTCTGTGAGTACTTCTATGCGCCTGTTCACTTGAAACGCTCGAATGATTGCCTTCTTATCTGTACATTGAGTGAGTGTGCTGTGCGCTTACGCACATGTGAACGTCTCGTGCTGGTTCTTAGAGCTGTCTCTGGGACAGACAACTGGGCCGGTCGTCGTATGTTTATACTACTATGTCTCTGACTATCTGACAGTCTGTTTGTCTATTTGTCTAACTGTCTGTCTGTTTGTCGTTCTCATTTTATATTTTCGCTCATTCGCTTTTGTTTGGTGCTCGGAATGGAAATATACTTGAGATAAGCGTTGAACCCAACTAATATTTACACAACAACAGCAACAACATCAACAACATCAACAATAGCAATAGCAACTATTACAGCAAACACTATAATTATATTAACGCGCGGTTTTTCCGTCTGTCCATGTTCTCGATTTGTCCACTTTATCCCATTCCATTCCATGTCATCCAATGCCATACTCATTCTTTTTGAATTGCTGCCAATCTTCATTAGGGTTTTTCCTTTTTGTGGAATGGAAAATTCTGTGCCCGATAAAAATAGTACACACATAATGATGAGAATGTTTATTTGATCGTGTTTACCCATAAACGTAACGTACCGTACCGAACCGAACTGAACCAGAACTGACCGACCGTCCGACCGTCCGACCGACACATTGATGGTTGCTTGTTTGTTGGTGAGAATGGACGGATGGATGAGAAAACAAAGGGAGGGAGATCCTAAGAAAACTATGTCGCGAAAAAAGTAAACAATAAACACTAGTAAATCATTTCTTTGTATTCTAATAATACTTAGTTTTGTTAATCCTAGGAAAATATACTTATGTATTTACTAAATAAATTTGGAAAAACTAAGATTACAAAACAGAATATGTAAGTACATATTTGTATAGACGGTCGGTCGGTCGGTCAACAACAATGGAGTGAGATATAGTACACGTGATCATCACGTTCTAAACGAAACTGTACGAGCGAGCAATCGATCTTTGATTTTGTTGTTCTAAATTTTTACTATAACAATAATCATTTGTCTCTTATCGTATCAAAAGAAAAACACGACTTTGGTCACAATAAATGATGAATGATCATCATCATCATAATGATATTGTAATATGTACATATTATGTAGTATGAACAGTAGTTATTGCTCAATCAAACTGGCACCAAAAATACAATTTCATTTTATATTTTATTGTACTAAATACCATAATAGTATAGTACTATGTGATAAGATCGATGAAGACGCTGTTGATGTAGAAAAGAACAACAACAGCAACAGCAATAGCAATAAAAAGAGCAATAGCAATAGCAAGCATGTGGCGCTGCCAAAACAAAGAAATCTACTAATAGACAGGCCCGGTCCCAAGCACTCAGGCCCCGATACCAAGTACTCAGGCCCCGATACGCTATAACATGCTGGGCAAGCCATTTAAACAAGTAATTGTATAGAGAACACGTTCGCCGTTCGTTCGTTCTGTTGTTCTGTTGTTCTTATCCCATCCGTCTTTGCTTATGCAGTGGTGTTGTTGTAGAGTATCATTATTACTATGACGCTATTGAGATAACATACTACTATGTAGTACCAAGCAACAATTAAACAAGCAAGCAGCTGGGCATCAGACACCTAAGTTAAAAGTCACCGATTCCATTTCTATTTATGTATTATACACATAATACTAAATGTATAAAATTTTATGAGGGTGCTTGTGCTCGCGCTAATTTTGGGGGTCAATCGTAGTCTATTCGATGTTGATAAGACGCTTTGACCATGGATCACGTGAAATACACGCGATACCAAACCAAAAGTGCTTCAAAGGCCCATTAGTATTGTTTTTTGTTTTTTGTAACTTTAATGTAATCACGTTTTTTGTATTTTGTATTGAGTACGTAAAAATAACCTCGGTTCTAGTGTGGTCTCCTCATATACAATACAATATAATTAATGGTTGTGTCGCTGATAAAAAAAAAAATCCAATCTGATTATTTATTTTCATAATAATAGGCATTGAATTGGTATTTTTAGAGAGTGCTTGTGTTTGCTTTTTTGGCCTCGATCCCGGTTTCGCACTTCTTTGATTATTTGTTTTTGGTTTGATAATTGGCTAAGTAGCATGAAGAGGGGATGTTTACAGTTTGTTTTGACAATTGATATGTCATTTAACACGTTTTATTAATTTTTTTTCCATCTTTTTCTTACAGTTGGCCATTGTCATCCTGAGGTTGTACGTGCCGGTTGCCTTCAAATGGCAACTATTTCAACCAACAATCGTTTTTTGCATGATGAGCTTGTCCAATGTGCCAAAACATTGACCAGCAAAATGCCTGATCCTCTATCGGTTTGTTTTTTTGTTAACTCCGGTTCGGAAGCCAATGATTTGGCATTGCGTTTGGCCCGAAACTTTACCAAATGCCATGATGTCATCACCTTGGACCAGTAAGTAGTGGACTGGACGTAGCATTGAACTCTAGGCTGATTATTAAAATTATTTTATTTTTTTTTCTTGCAGAGCTTATCATGGTCATTTGACTTCAGTTATGGAGGTTTCACCCTATAAATTCAATCAGCCTGGTGGCGAAATTAAACCTGATTATGTACATGTTGCACCATGTCCCGATGTTTATGGTGGCAAATACACCGATAAATCATTTCCCAATTGTGACATGGCTAAGATTTATGCCCAACCAATCATTGATATATGCGCCAAACAACAGGCGTCTGGCAAAGGCTTAGCTGCCTTTATTGCAGAAAGCCTACAGAGCTGTGGTGGTCAAATTTTGCCACCTCAAGGTTATTTTGCTTCAGTATATAAAGCTGTACGTGATGCAGGTGGTGTGTGTATTGCTGATGAGGTCCAGGTTGGATTCGGACGTATGGGAACCCATTATTGGGGCTTTGAGACGCATGGTGTTGTTCCAGATATCGTTGCGGTAGCCAAACCAATGGGAAATGGTCATCCTGTTGGCGCTGTGGTCACCACACCAGCTATTGCAGATGCTTTTTATGCCACCGGTGTTGCCTATTTCAATACGTATGGTGGTAATCCTGTATCATGTGCTATTGCTAATGCTGTCATGCGTGTCATCGATGAAGAAGGTCTACAAGAGAATGCACGTAAACAGGGTGAATATCTATTAAAGAACTGCCGTGATATGATGCGTGAATATCAGTGCATTGGTGATGTTCGGGGGCTTGGCCTTTTTATTGGCATTGAATTGGTTAGAAATCGCGTCACACGTGAACCAAACACAAAAGCTGCACGTTGGATAGTTAATCGCATGAAGGACATGCATAAGGTGCTTGTTTCATCAGATGGCCCCAGGGACAATGTCGTTAAGATAAAGCCACCAATGTGCTTTAACACGGAAAATGCTGATCAATTTTTGGTCGCTTTCCGCGAGTGTTTAACACAATTCACATTAAATGCGGCGTGTATTGAGGCCAATTTTGTATCGGTGCCCAGTGGTGTGACTGTTGCCGGTTTGGATAAGGTGACAAGTAGTAGTAGTAGTAGTAGTGGTGTTAGTAGCAATAGTAGTAATAGTAGTACTAGTAGCAGTAGTAGCAGCATTAGCAGCAGTAGCAGCAGTAGCAGTAGTAGTAGTAGCAGTAGTAGCAGTAGTAGTAGTAGTAGTAATAGTAAATCACCACAGATATTCGAACGCCAGAAACGTTTGATTAAGTCGGTCTAGGTTTAAAAGAAAAGAAAAGATTGTCTGATCCACTTAAGGATTTAAATATTATAAATAAGTACATTTCACATAGTGCTGAAGAAGAGAAAAAATTTGTTAGGCGGGGTGGCTTAAGAACTTCTAATTCAATCCAATCCAATCTCTTTATTTTTTTTGGTTTTTTGTTTTGTGTGCTTATTTTACAAACCACCCCCGAATATTTTGTTAAGTAATTTTTTTTCAATTTCTTTTTATTTTTATTTGCCCGGGATTAACTTTAAAATTCTGCTATATAGTAGAAATTTTCTTTAAGTTGAGACAACAGTGTTATTAATTTACATATATATTTATTAAATTTTAGAATGTTAGTATGATTGAATTATGTTCTATTTTAGTTTATTAATTTAATCCAATTTCTTTTTTTTTTGCTCTCAAATTTTTTTTAATAAGAAGCTCACAAATTTTTAGCACAAGCTTTAGAAGGATTCTTAAATATTATATAACAACAGATAACTTTTTTTTTCTTACTTATTTATATAAAACAAAAAACAATTTAACTATAAAAAAAAAAAATAATAATAATACAATATTTTACACAAATTGCATGCAAATGTATAATCCAAAAACAATATGTTTAATTTTTAAGAAATAAATCTATAAATATTATTTAACCAAAACAAATTGAGATTCATTCATTTCACCACCATATACCATGTTTGTAGCCTTATAATTTGGATTGGATATTTCTATTTAGGGTACAAGTCTGGCATTGGCATCATCGGTAACATAACCTCCGCTGTGCAATGTGGCGGCATCCAAACAGCACTCATCCTCCACCATGATTGTTGATATGTGTTTGGACTGGTACATCTTTGATACTTCATTTGTCTACAACACAGGAATAGAAACAGAGTAATATGATAAATAGATTTAGGATTATTAAGTGCATGTTGACTCCTTACCGTTTGGGTCGTTTGGAGTAAAGTTTCCGAGTCCAATGTTTT
Source organism: Amiota communis (assembly GCA_037043315.1). NCBI lineage: Eukaryota > Metazoa > Arthropoda > Insecta > Diptera > Drosophilidae > Amiota > Amiota communis. Next base: position 333,025 of record JBAMAV010000054.1, on the reverse strand, counting down.
AGGCGGCGATATCCGGAGAATTCGTTGTAAGACCGATCTTCCGAATTGTGGTGGTGGTTCAATTTCAGCGGTGAATGAGGCTGCTGTGGTGCCAGATCCGCTACTTGTATTATCGCCACCTCCCCCACCTCTGTTGCCAATGGAACTTTCATAGTCGGATGTGTTGAGTGATGTTTTATTGTTGATTGACGCCAAAGGATTCTGAAAATGCAGGTTTATATTGAAATCACGATGACCCCGTTTAAAGCGACGATAGTACATCAAAGTGACCATGGAGCCGACCAATGACAAGAGCACGAAAGTAATCACAACCACAATAGTAGCAATATGTGATGATTTTTCATCTTCATCTTCTTCTTTTCCACGAGCATCAATATCATCCCTTACACCATTTGGCCCTTGCGAGAGTAGTGCACCATAACGAATTTCATTGGAATTAGTCAAAGCACAATGATCATTCTCATTGACAAAACTATTGCCACACATACATTCATAACCATGATCGGATTGCACACACAGTCCCGAACACTTGGCCATGTTGCAGTGATTACGACCCAACGGTTGTCTAGAACTACCATCGACTGTTATGTCCTTAGCATTGAGTATGTTCAAATTGAATGCTTTACAACTGCGTAAACCAAAGAGTTGGCAGCGAACTGCTTCCTTGGCTCCAATGTTGACAATATAAGCATGATTCTCATAGATGGTCAAGCCGGAAGGATGCATTACTGCATTGCTTTTTTGTATGAGTACACGTGACTTATGACTGACGCCTTCCCTATAGCCAATAACCTCCAGTGTCTTTGTATGCATATCAACATAATAGAGCAATTGTTTATGTGTATCAACGGCCAATGCTGTCACATAGCCGCTGTGTTTTCGATGCAATACTTCGCGTTTACTGCCATCTAGATGCGTTATAAAGATTTGCGAGAATCTTTGGCCAAATGACTCTGAACGTACTGACACATAGAACAGATGCCTTGTATAAGCATCAACGGCTAAAGCCTTTATTGTGGAATGTGGATTTGTTTCCAGAATTCGACTGCACATCTTTGCCGCAAAAGAACAAACTTTTATCTCATAACTTTGAGCACGACTGATGACATACACATTATCCGTAATCCAATCGACGGCTACTTTTGTCGGTTGGAGTATGCTTAGACCAGCTTGTATAACACCAGTATCCATGTCTACCATATACAGAATATCTTCATTATCACTACTAAAGTAGGCACGACGCTTGCGTATATTGACATCGAAACCAGTGATTTGAGAATCATTAGCTGACCAGGCTACTCGCAATGTAATCGGTTGCTCGCTCATGCTGCGCACTTCATTATAAGTTGTGAAATATAATGTTGAACCACCTTCAATGGATTTACAAGTCATACGATCTTGACGCAACATAAAATCAGGATAGCAATGACAATTGTAGCTACCGTGTGTATTTTCACAGAGCTGGGCACACGGTTCCGAGTCCACACACTCGTTGATATCCAGACAGGTACGCAAATCTGCATCGAGTTTGTAGCCATCAAAGCACGAACAGACCGCCCCAGTTGGCGTTGCACGACAATTGTGATCACATATCGGTTTATTTGTGGTAGTTTTGCATGCGGTCAGGCATTGTGTGCCCTCATCAATACCCGTTTCACAATCAGGAAAACCATTGCAAACACGTGACATATCCACGCACTGACCATCTTTACAATCGAACATATGAGGCTTACAGGCCCGCTCTGATGCCATTGCACCTATTGGTAGTGAACTGTTCTTTGAATGCTCACAATCTAATTCATCAGAACCATCGAAACAGTCTTTCTCATGATCGCAACGGAACTCTTTGCGTATACATTTCTTTGAATCTTTACATTGAAATTCGTAAATGCTACAAATTTCACCACAGTCAGCCTCATCTTCACCGCGCGGACACTCAGCTGTACCATTACACTTGGCTGTTAGTTCTAAGCAAACGTTCGGTGCACTCTTGCACTGGAACATTGGTGTCTCTCCATTGTTATCATTGCATGTGATATTTTGTATTTGTTTTTTCATGCCTGTCGCCAGGTCACAGTTGAGTTCATCCGATTGATCGCCACAATCGTTATGACCATCACAAACCAAACGTCCATCGATACATTGACCCAGCAGGCATCTATGCATACTAGTTGGGCACTGCTTGATATCGCATTTGTCATGCTCATCTGAGCTATCAACACAATCGATTTTACCATCACATTCCCAACTGCTAGCGATGCATGTGCCTGTATTGCATTGGAACATATTTTTGCCGCAACTCGGACGCTCATTCGTTCCCTTATCCTGCATATATGTGCAATGAGACTCATCCGAGTTGTCGCCACAATCATCAATGTTGTCGCATATGACGCTTACATCTACGCATTTACCATTATCGCACGAATGCTGATGTTGATGGCAACGTTTGTTTTTATCTGAAATACAACAAAGGAGATGGATGTCTCATCATTTAAGTATGCCTTTTACCTTTTTTGTTTTTTTTAGAGAATTTGTTGTCTACTTACCAAACTGTTCGCAATGTTGCTCATCAGAACCATCAGCACAATCTTTTTGACTATCGCATCGTTTCACATTCTCTATGCAATGTTCGGCATCATGACACATAAACTCACTAAGAGCACAAATGACTTTTGGACGCTTCTTTTTATCGCCGGAATCACAGTTTTCCTCATCTGATGCATCCGGACAGTCTTTGCGTCCATTACAACGATGTGACGTTGTAAGACACTCGCCAGAACGACACCGAAACTCACAATCCAAGACTTCGATACAGGTACGATTCGAAGAATCCCGAAATACATAACCTGCCGGACAAAGACATGCACTGGTATACTTGGTGCGAGTAACACACACATGCGAGCAGCCACCATTCATTTGTTGGCATGGGTGATCTGCCATAGAAACCGGTATACTAGAAAGCAATGGAATACGTGTAGGCAACGTATGAGTTAGGGAGTCTTTTGTTCCTAAAACTTCTATGCGTTTCAATGGACCCATATTGCTCTTATGAGTCCAGTATATGTACGATGAACGCACTTCTGTCCAGAATAAATCCTGATCAACAAGTGCTATCGAATATGGGCGTCGCAAACGACCACGGAATGTATATGCATGCAAATTACGATAATCAGTAAATGAGATGCGGCCAATATCACTGTCTGCCCAATACAGTGTATGCGAATCAACATCTGTAGCAAATTCAATATCATCATCACCAATTTCATCTTCAAAGACATGAACATGATCACCCAGGCCGCTTAACTGCTGTTGATCAATATGCATGTGACGACGTGAACGGAGTGCCACAAACATTACACCATCTGTTGGTATTACGGCAATACCAATGGGCGTTTCCACGCCTGAGAAGAAACTTACAATAGAACGTGCATTTGTATTCAGCGAAAGTACCTCGATTACATGACGATCGGAGTCAGTCCAATAGATAGTGTGTGATAGGTGATCTACATATATGCAATTGGAAAAGAAATGGTTAACCATGGTGTAAGGTGAAACTTTTTATATTCTCTATAAAAATTCAACTGCTTATTGCTTGTATGGAAGCGCTATACATCTAAGTCTAATCAGACCGATCTATCGCAAATATCGGATTAAATATATTATTCATACTTCACTTCACATATGATTTAATTTAATTTAAAATCAGCACAGCTAAAGTTCGTGAAACATTACAGACGCCTAGCCTTATGCAATAGAATAAATCCTTACACAGAGTTAGATTTGGAATGGCAAACCTTTGTGGTTCTTGGCATTTTTGTTTTGGAGAAGACTGAACATCAAAAGTAACAGTTTTAAACAATCGACTGCGACAAATTTATCAGTGCTTCGCAGTTTTTCATCATTGATATTTTGCATCTACTTCACCTTCGACTGCCGAAACTGGCGATTACTTTAAAAATATGAATATCTTTTGATTTAGTTGGTCGATTTCGATTAAATAAACGCTAAATGTTACACGAAGCTTGGCACAATACACCAGTCAAAATTGCATTCAAATATGTTTAGCCGATTCTGAGATTAGCGTGCAAAGACACAGAAAGATAGAAGATATGTGTTTTTATTCGGGTAAGTGTTGGTTGCCCAAAATCTCCTTTACTACTGTAGCTTTTGTTAAACAAAATATGATCATTTCCACCGCGAATTAATTATAGGAAACATTAAGTATTTTCTTGTATGTACATACCAAAGGCTAGTCCTGTCACATTTCCTAGGTTGCCATGTGTCAAAATATTTAAAACATTAGTGGCTGGATTGAAATCAACTATTACACGTTGTATATTGTCAGCAATGATGACACTGCTATTCACATTATTGAATGCCATTTCACTGATATAGTAAGGCAACTGATGGGATTTAGAAATTGCATGGCGACCAAATGGCGTGTGTTCGATTTCGAGTAGTGTGTTTCGGACACCTACAAAGAGGCGTTGTCTCTTGTGTGTGGTAGTGCAACGACGCTGATCGGCGGAAAGCTGCATGTTGTCTGGACAGGCACATGTGAAACTATTGTTATCGGCTAAGAGACAAAGATGTGAGCAACGGGCCTTTTGACAGGCATGTGCCACCTTAGGCTGTTTCGCCGGATGATAGATGTGTACAGCATAAATAGTGCGATCCTTAGCGATGACTTTGTGATCTTTGCCTGTGAATTTATTGCATTCGTGGATACTTTTAGTACCCCAATCCGACCAATATAGCTTATCCTCGAACACAGCAACGCCATAGGGATGTTTGAGAATTTCATCGAGCACAATACGTCGATTTGTGCCATCTGGTCGTACGCTTTCCATGGTACCAATTTTGGCATCCACCCAATAGATGCGGCTGTTATGCATATCTAAGGCGATACCATTCGGCCACTGAATGTTTTCGGAAACAAGTGGCATTGAGCGGCTGCCATCCATAGATGCGCGCACTATCATTGGCTTAGCTCCCCAGTCAGTCCAGAACATTTGACCACGTTGTGGCCAAAGTGCAATACCACGAGGATGATGCACATCGATTGTGACCAATACAACACAACTCATGCCGTCACTTGAACAGACCGCAATGTGTCGCATAACATTATCCGTGAAATAGATATTATCTAGCGACAAATATAAATTTTGATCAATAGAAGAACAATCAAAGATTCACTTCAAAATTCACCTGTCAACCAATCAACGGCTAAATCTTCGGGTGCATCTAAACCAGAGGTTAGCAGTATTTCTTGTTCGGTTCCATCAGAATTTGCCCGTACAATGCTTTCAGCTTCGTTTTGTATGTTGGTCCAGTAAATATGATCGCCATCATAGGCTACTCCAATTACTTTGGTAAGATTTCTGGCAACTGTAAAAATACGCTTCGAACTAAGATGAACACCCATAACAGCCACTTGCGTTGTATACAGCAGCAGCGGTTCCACATCATTGTCAACACGGCAAGTACTATTGTATGGCTTCGTACTGTCCAGAAAGTAGCCATCATCGCAAGAACATTTGTAACCTCCGGAAGTGTTTTCACAGTTTTGGCTACACAAATCATACTGTTCCATGCATTCATCTATATCCTGACAAGTATTTAGCACTTTTGCATGACGGAAACCAAACGGGCAAATGCATTCGGGACCATTCGTAGGCAGCATTTGACACTTAGCTGCCAAAGGACAGTGCTTGTTGCTACAATTATCCATTGTAGATGTACAGAGTTTTGATTCGTCACTGCCATCAGAACAATCTGGTTTACCATCGCAAACCTGACTAAGACTAATGCAAGTGCTGTTATTTTCACATTTAAAACGTCCAACCTCAATTGTACAATTATTAACTGCAAAATCGTTAACATAAGATCAACACTGGATCAATCATTAAAAAAAATCGGCAAAGGCTTACCGCAATTACGTTCATCACTACCGTCACCACAATCATCAACGCCATCACATACCCATTTCTTACTCTCTAAGCACTTGTTATTTGCACAAAAGAAGCCACGGCAACTGGCGGCAGCCTTTAGGCAACCAGCTAATTCATCAGAACCATCATGACAATCACTTTTACCATCACACATAAAGTCGAGTGGTATACATGATTTATCCGTTTGGCAAGTATATTCGAATTCGCTGCAATTACGTTTGCCATCTTTCTTCCAGTCACTAGTAGCGTTTCTCATACTGGAGGTACGCATTACATCACTGCCAATGCCACCCGCACAGTCCATTTCATCTTCTCCACCGGCACAATTCTGGATACCATTACAGATTAATTCCAGTGATAAGCAGCCGCCATGCGGTTGAGCACATTGAAACCAGTTTGGTTTTCGGCACAACTTTGCATCTACACGGATATATTAGTACATACTTCTGTAAATGAGGTTATGTCCACGATGATATTGTACTTACCACAATCCAATTCGTCCGAATTATTTGAACAATCACGACGTCCATCGCACATCTTCTCACGTAAGATGCAGCTTCCGTCTTGGCATTTGTATTGATTTGGAGGGCAAAGACCCGTTGCCACCAGCATAAACGACTGCACCAAAATGCCTATAATTAACCATATTCGAAGCCCAGTACCAATGGTAGACTTCTTTCGAAGGTGCTTAAAGCTTAATAGAAGAATGTTGGCCCTGAAATGCACACACGTGTTATATACATAATTGAGGTTATGTTAAGTTCCCGTTTCAGTCCGTTCAAACTTACATTTTGTTTTTTCTTTTTGTAAATATTTCAGAATGTTTTGGAAATTCACATTAACATAAAACGTTTATAAATACATTAAATAAAATTATATAATAACACAAGAACAAAAAATATAATTAAATTAAACAATTTAAATTAACAAAAAAATATTCGAAAAACATTCAACGAAAACTTCTTAGTGCAAATGCCAAAAATGCACTACTCAGAATTCAATTGGCGTCGCCTCGTTCCCACTGAGGTTTCTTTAACTTTTTCTTTTATGTATCAAATTTCTTGATATATGTAAGTATATAGAAAAACTGCCGTTATCTATTTTACATATTTTGTTTTTGTAAACAAATTGAAAACGAAGAATAGAAAGAAGGAATACAAAAAGCCATAAAAGCTTTTCATGTTTCGAGTTGCTGACAAAGTTCACAAAATTTTGTTGCTGTTGATCGTAAGAAGCTTGTACAGTAGTGGATAAAATTATTCAGCAAAAATTATGAGTTCAAATATTTATTGCTAAACAGTTTTGTCAACAATAGGATTATTTTTATGGAATTATGTACGTTAAATCGTTCAGATTCCAATCAGCAAAGCTTCTCAGCAGACTAGTGAATGCACCATGGCAGTATGTCAGCAAAAGAACCATTCATGGAGATCTTTATGTCCCATGGATCAAAAATGAAATCGGCAGATTCATCAGAAATTATGTACAAGAGGAGTCACCCCCTGGACATAGCTTATAGGTATCCTGAAGGCTAGGTCATCTGCCAACATTCACTGTGATGTTCTTTTGAATTATTTGGTTCCATTTACTTATCGGATCGTAAATGTATTTGTTAGTAAAAAAAAAATGTTACCTATTTGGGATATCATTCCTCTAGATATAATGACAGCTTGATTTCCATAACACTTTGCATTGTGTTTAAAGTAATTTGTAGTCATGCTACCAATGCCACATCCCAGAACTCATTAACAGTTCTTGTGTACAAATTTTTCTCTTTGTCAAAGGGTGACTGGAGTAGTAAGCGACAGTGATGACATTATCATGGCATAACCATTTCTAATGTCCACATCTCCGATATGTGGAACACCCTGTTAATGCAGACGAGGCTGTGGGTATCCTTTTCTTTCCATACCATCCACCCTACATTACCACTACTCCTAGCTTTCTTCCTCACCTTGGCATCACACATGGACTTTAATGACCTAAGTAAGATGGTCTTGGTATTGGCTACCATCTCTAATCTAAAATAGGGTGATTAGGTGACACTTGGAATATTATGTATTAAGTTTAATTAATGTATTATGAACTAATAATTTATTTACGAATTTGTTTCTTTTTTATAACATAATCAAACAAGATTTAGAAAAGTTATGTCCATTAATATCGTATAATCACTGAATTCGCAATATTGTGGGGTCATGCATTGTACTAATTCAATATTGTGGTCATTCATTATTCCAACAACATGTGTATCATACCGTCATTCGATTCTGATGCTTGACGTTGTCCAATCTCCTGCATTTTTAATGCAAGCATTGCATATACTTCGGGCGGCAGAGATAACCGAAACACTTCCAGTAATCTTTCATGCTCTCCACAAACAACTATTGCCTTTGCCAAATTTTTGACACCTTCATAAGACTCTCCACGTGCAAATAGTTGTTCTCTCAATTTGATTTCATGCAGAAAATATTGCAAAATAGACTCGGGGTCATTCTACGCAGACGACTGAGTTCCTTTTTGTAGTCACGACGTTTCTTTTCAATGAAAATGCAACAACCAACTAAAAGAGTTCCCGCAACACCAGCTGCAATGCCGATAATTGTTTTATTGAATCCAATTATGGTATTGAATATACGGCAGAATTTATTATTTTTTAGAATTTTGAATTTTTATCTGAAGGGATTTCCAAATTGTGTACTTCTATAAGTATCCGTAGGCTTGTTAATTACGGATTGTAGGTGACACTTCCAAAGAAGTTTCTTATCATATTGCACGCTGAAACTGAAGCCAAAGCTGAAGACGAAAAAGCGTACACAAAGAAACATATGAAAACGTTCGAAAGTGTGCACAGTGCAGGCGAAGACGAAGATGAAGCTGAAGTCGAAACAAAACTTGGCAGCTTCAAACTGATTTTGAAGGTCGCTTTCTGCACAATGCAGTTTTTGTTGGTTTTTTTTTGGTTTTTTTTTTAATCATATCTTGTGTTGCTTTGCGTTCGACCAAAGTCAACAACAATTTTGAGAACGAAACACATGAGAATAGAAAAAGAAAACAACAACAACATTGTAAATGATCTAGGTTTTTATCAGTTTCTATTTTTCGGCGCCTTGCTGACATCTGATTCACAAGCAATTCGTCTTCCACTATGAACACTTAACAGCTTTCAAGCAACGCAAGCAATTCGTCTTCAGCTTCGGCTTCGTCTCAGCGTGCACTATGATCGTACCCTAAGTATAAGAGGTTCCCTGAGTCGGGACTTAATTCTCTTTCTTCTGAATATTACATAAATATTTATTATATTACACTAATACAATAGCAATCTTCGAGGCTCTTCACAAAACATCGTATTAACTTTTGAAGATCTGTAGACGTTCTAGACAATTGTAATAAGCAATAATAGTTTTTTTTTTCACAATTTGGAATTTGGAAGACACGAATTAAAAATTCTAAATAAATAAATTTTGCCGTATTGTAGGACCATGATTGAAATCAATAAAAGTATTGTCGGTATTGGTTGGTGTTGCGGGAACTCTATATATTTTTTATTCTATCTATATTGAAAAGAAACGTCGCGCCTTTCGTGACTACAAAAATAGACTCAGGGAGCGTCGTCTGCTAAGAATATCCAATTTTAATGACCCTGAGTCAGTAAGAAAATATGTTGTTTATGAAATCAATTGGGGTGACAAACTAATTGAAAGTGGAAAATGTTATGAAGGCGTCAAACATTTGGCAAACGCGGTAGTTGTATGCGGGCAACCTGAACGATTGCTGGAAGAGGTTCAATCAGCTCTGCCGGCCGATATATATGCATTGCTTGCATTTAAAACGCAGGAGATCGGAAATCCTCAAGCATCAGAATCGAATGACGTTACTAATACTGTTGGAACAAATGAATGACAACAATATTGAATGAGTACAATGCAAGACAATATTGGCCAAACTATTCTAAATTTTGATTGATTATGATATAAAAAGAAACAAATTCGTAAACAAAAAAATATTTCAAGTGTTATCTTATCACCTTATTTTAGATAAGAGGTTGTAGTCCAGTACCAAGATCACCTTGCTTAGGTCATTAAAGTCTAATTGTGATGCTAAGGTGATGAAAAAAGGAGTAGTGTAGTGTCTCTCTTTCATGGTTAGTGAAGTTAGTGTGAGCAAACATGTACCTACAGTTAAGGGAAAAGAAGAATTAAAAGAAAAGTGATTCTTGTGCCGACGATCGAACTGATTATACTATGAATATTTTCACAACAAAAACTTATAGAAATATTCATAAAATACAATAAATACAGCGATAAATTTGGCCGATGTACCTGCCATCCTGCAGTATGCTTGATGGCAATTGTCCCAATTTCGATAGTAATTCACTAGCCCCTGGTGGCAAGACAATTCGGAATCAGTAAGTGTGCGTTTCCATAGTAAGTCAGCAGCCCCTTTGCGCATCATTGGTTAGCCATTAGTAAATTCATTAGTCGTAGGAAATGCAGGCGGATGTCTAAGCTAAGCTTAATTATTGTTTTTATCATAATCATTCTTATGGCACGATAAATCACTTATTATATTTATTTGAATTTAAATTAAACTTTGGCTTATAAATCGTAACTTATCAAATGTAACGGATTAAATGTTTCCCTAATGAATGATCATCTATTTTGTAGGCGTGGTTTTTCTCAAGACCTTGAACAATATCATAAAAAGTTAGCTAGTGGCTTCCGGTATTTAAATTTATGTGTTAATATCTCTAGCTATGTGTGAAACTACAATACCATATGTGTGATTTGTATAAAAATAGAACCTTCCTAACATTGTTATAGTGATTGAATGAATCTGTTTTTATGTTAGGATGAACTTGAGGCCAGTCTGCTATTGTTTTAAACACAATAATTGTATAGAAAATGTGGCCATGGGAGATTCTAATGCTCAAAGCTACTCTTCATCTTGGGCACTGTCACAACCTACTCTTCAAGTGTATTTGAAAGACAATGCCATGCCACTCACATAAGTTGTTTTGTCAACGATTCTCATCCTTAACTCAGTAAGTGATTCCTCGAATTGGATTACTTATGCTGGTAATGATTGCTTTGACAACTGATGATGATGTATGTGGACACCAACCCATAACGTTATTCTTTAAACCACTTCAATTGATTATTTAGATAGATAATTTATTACATTACAAAAAAAAAAAGTGAGAAGATCGATTTTACTAAATAATCTGATATTGCCTTCATTGTGATAATCATTTAGTAAATGTAACCACCATTTGAGCCATATTGTGTACCATAACCTCCAGAGCTACTCGAGAAATGAGCAATTGTTGATGGTGCTGAATAGGAGCTGTGCACTTGGGTTGCTGCAGGCCTTGGGTAGCTGTAACCCCCATTGCTAGCATAAGTAGTTCCCGAGGAATAACCAGTATTGTAAGATGGTTTCACATATGAGTTATAATTATTATGTGAAGTGGTGGCATAGGATGGCCTGGGAGCTGCAAAGGACACTGGAGAAGCAACAGGCGCTGAGTACGAAGCATATGAATTGGTTGCTGCCGGTGCTAAATATTGACGTGAAGGCTTCGAATAGCTGGTGGCGGATGCTGATGAATAGCTGGTATATGGAGCACTAGCCGCTGGACTTATATATTGACGAGATGGTTGGGCTACATGACGATGGCTGCCACCATATGAATTTGTGGCAACGGCAGCAGGTGCTGAATAGTATCCATTACCACCACCAGTACGAGAGCCATAGGTGGAATAGCTGTTGTATCCATTACCAGTTGATGGAGTCAAATATTGACGCGAAGGTACAGATACTGGAACTGAGGAGTATGTATTACTACCGGCATAAGGCGGAAGATAGGTTTTACTCAATGGCGAAGACAAGCCAACTGTTGCCAAAGCAACAATAGTGCAACAAATATTGATGATATTCTGGTGGATATTGGAATTTGTTAAGTGATTTGTTTGTAAAGAATCAAAACTCAACAACAACTTACCATTTTATGCTTTTGGATCGGTTCCGTTGTCTTCTTCAACGAAGTGCGTTGATGAACTGTAGTCGTTTGATTATTTGATGCCAACTTATATACGAAATTCAACAAACATTGTCAAAATATAGAATTAAAACAAAAACACCAAAAACAAAAGAACTAACTAAAGAATAGGATAGGATTCTCAATGTATCATCTTATTTAGGTTCTTGTTTTGTTGTTGTTGTTTGCATTAATCTTTTCAGATGCTTACACCATCATTCTGTCCGTCCGGAAGTTGCTTTCGCATGCTAGAGATTAATGATGTTTGGTTTTATGAATGAGTCTATTGAAATAATCATTTTCAACACGAACAAAAGTGTACATATGTACACGTATGTATGTACATACCTATAACATTTCATATAAATATAAATAAAAAAGGAAATTTAAATAAAATTAAAAAATTAAATAAGTTGTTCTAAACAACGGAATTCTTGTGCCCTATACCAAAATACATAGGTTATATTATTATCCAGTCGGTTGGAATAATAGTAGTACATAGTAATAGTTAGCAATAGCCCAAGATCAACATAATACAATATAAGCATTTTATGATAGGCTAGGTTATGCAAGTTGCTCGTGATTATTCGCGAGTTCACCCAGAAGCCTTAAAGGTCATTGTGATGCTTGATAAAATGTGAAAGGGAAGTGGGATTAAGAGTGGAGGAGGGGTCCAAGTTTGGTCCAAGAGATTTCGCTATTTCTCTGAAACCAACAAGAGCCAGGTCCCCCAAATGGAAACGGTTTCCCGAGAAGAGTCTCCCAAAAAGAGCAAAGCAATTACAGAGGAGGTATTGGATTCTCTCCGGTACTTTCTCATCTTCACAGCTACGAGAGAAGTCATGATGTGGAGCCTGCATCCTGTAGGCTATCATCCCGGTGGTGCAGTGCCCCGTCAACGTCCGAATCTTTTTCTTGTTGAAGTGTAAGAGCTCGGAGGTACTATTAGGTTGATTGCAAGGCAAGAGTGTCCTTAGCGACAGTACAGCCAGACTTATTTGTCCTCTTTCTGCCTGCTTGATCTCAGGTTTTTGCTTCCAGGTGTGAGAGGATATCCTGTCAGTTTATGATAACTCTATGCGCTTGTACGTTGTTCATCCGTTTCTCAAGAATGATGGGGTGCGGTGCGAATGTTGTGGTATTTTATATTGATTTTTTCGAGCCTTTTATTTTCATTCACATTATTTACCGTTTTCTATATCTCTTTTTTCTAAAGCTCTAAATTCTAGAATGATGGAATTTGGTGTGTCAGTCACCTAGTGGCCTTATAGATCATAGTCAGATTACCTATGGAGAAAACTACATATGAGTATTACATATTTTTAAAGTATTTCCTTTTGTCTCTCACATATACCCACTCAACTGCTTTGAAGGGATTTGTGGGTGGTGCAAGGTATACGATAGTCTGCTCTAGCCGAGAAAATCATTATTTTTTTTTGTTTTGATTTACTAGACAATTACATATATGAAAACACATAACTATTGAAGCCTATGACCGCACACACATATGTTTTTGTACGAATGTGTTAAAATATCTTTATGTAGTATCTTCATGTTTGAGTGTCGGTAGCCACACTTTTGACTAAAACTAACACATCTTTTGAAGACTTAAAAAAAATATGACTAACCATATATGTAAGTTGGTTTTAACCATAAATACTACTATATACATATAATATATGTAGTAATTTGAATGAAGATTTACATATAAAAAATAAACCTTAAGGAAATTTTATATTTGGAAATAAACAACTCAATAAGAGAAATTAGTCCACTGAACTGTCGGCTTGTCAATCTGCCCATGCTAGAAGGTATTTCTTGACGATTATATTAAGTATGTCCACATTTGTAATTAAATTTATGAGACTTAAAAACTTGTTAAGTTGTTATGTTTTTGTTTTATACTATTGGATTTAAATTGATCTGTGTAAGCGGATTATTTGTTTATAACATATTATCATCTCTATTCCATGGAATTCTCATATCCGTTTATGTACCTACAAATTTATACGAGGCTTATATTTAAAGTACTAAGAGTCATTATTAATTATTTTTCACAGCAGGTATTCACTCGTTTGCAGTTACATAAGTACACGTTTGAACATACTTATATTGAAGAAGTTATTTTCTTTGTCTAGATACCCTTACAACTGTGTAGCAATTATACTAAGTGCAATAGACTTTGTGTACAGGATATGTATGTACATATTTATGGAAATTAAGTTATGCCCCGTACAACAGTGCTTATAAGAAGATATATTAATTGTAGATCGAAAGAGATTAATCACTGATAATATTTGATTTGATTTGTTACATTTGTTTTAAGCGTCTTTGTAATGTGGATAGCAGCGATTTATGTATTTTGTTGCAAAGACCAAATTCTATCTGTTATAAATTTCGAAAAACACAGGCTCAGTATCTGACAGAAGTACAGAAGTAAAAATATAATACCTATAGTATTGTACTATATAAAAGTATTGTATTATGCGTTTTAATACTGGTTTTTGTTTTGATTATTGTTAATGAAATAAAAATGAGAAAGTGTGTAACAGAATGAAAAACACCTCGAATGATCTTCAAAGTACAATAGGGATTTTTCATTTAATACCGGAATGAAAACCTTTCAAAATGCACAGTAATAGATTCCTGGTAACACGAACTACAATTGAGAACTTGTCGAAAGATATCGGAAGAGTTTTCTATTCTTTTTTATAGCCTTACTATCATGGAAGTTTTTCAAAGAGAAAAAATCCAATATATGGTAGATAGATTACAAGAGCATGACATTTACTAATGGTGGAGTCACTTAATCTTCTCAACACGCTGTCTCCATGGTGAAGAGCTGCCACTTTTTAAGACAAGGATTGGCACTGAATATGATTTTCCTTGATTGCGAAGCAAAAACATGGTTTGTGACCTCATTCTAGGTAAATAGAGTTGCTAATTTATATGTGTGTAAAAATAAGTTTTAAGCGGTTTTTAGTGACTTTGAAGCATTATTCCGAGGAACTGATACAATGCATTTTATTCAGATTACTGTCCATTATTAGCTACAACTTTTTCCCATTTTTCATTTAGCATATGGTTGGAAAACTTCATCGTCTTTTGAAGCTATTTGAAGCAGTTTGCACATCAATCCAAGCGTATGCGGCGCAGGTTTGGGGATACATAATGCCGGAAGAGGTAAACAAGTTCCAGCGGTATTTCTTGAAAAGAGTGCTGAGGCTACCGGACGCAATCCCAAACTATGCATTGTCATTGGAAACTGGTATTGAAGATAGTCACTTCTATACATTAGATCTGCATATGCAATACATTACAAAGACTTTACTGTCGTATAACGCAGATAGTTTGCCTCATAAGTTGTCTAAAGCTATTCTACATAAGAGGAAACGTTGTGTGGGCAAATAAATTTAATCAGCTGGGAGCAGAACACAATATAAGTTTTCAATGGAATGCTGGGATAGAAGAAGACTGGTGTAATCATTGCAATCAGCTCATTGAGGCATTAAAAGCGGCTTCGTGGAGTACAATGCTGGAAAAAGTAGCAGTTAGCACAAACCGCTTTTATAAATACCTGCAACCAGCAGCTGGAGAAATATATTTTAAAGCCAACCTAACTCAACGTGAAATAACGATAATAATAAAAGCACGCTGCGACATATTACCACTGAATGCAAATCGCTTCACGACAGATATGTCAACCATTTGTACGCTATGCAACAGGAATGAGCAGGAAACACTGACGCACTTCATATCAAGATGCCCTGTGCTAAATGAATTTAGGGTGTCACATTTTCAAAATTCAATTGAGCAAAATAAGCTGATAAAAATATTAAACGGTGACCATAAAATCAGTTAGAAAACTCTAGCAAGCTATATATGTATCTACAATATTAAAATATAGAAACTTTCTAAAAATCACCACTCGTTCTTTTTTTTTTCCAAAAATGTATAAATTAAGGTAATTTTATCTGTACATATATACGAAAAAATGAATAAAAAGAAGTATACTACTATTTTGAAGCTATCTAAAACTCGACCCATATTTTGACTTCTTCGAAAGAAGTGAAGTGCTGCTCGGCCAGGCCATGAGTCATTGACCGGAACAAGTGGTAGTCAGAAGGAGCAATGTCTGGTGAATAAGGCTGGTGGGGTAGGACATCCCATTTAATGCATCCAATGTTTTCTTAACGACTTTTGCAACATGTGGTCGTGCGTTTTCGTGAAACAAACTCACTTTGTCGTGTCTTTTGGCAATTGCATTAATTGTTGTTTGTAACGATCCCCAGAGATGGTTTCGTTAGACTGGAGCAGCTAATAGTAGATAACTCCGAGCTGATCCCACCAGAAGCACATCATTACCCTCTTGCCATGAATATTCGGTGTGGCCGTTGGAGTTGATGCATGACCAGACGTACCCCATGATATTTTCCGCATTGGGCTATCGTAGTAGATCCACTTTTCATCCCCCGTCACAATTCGATGCAAAAACTCTTCCGATTGTGCCTTTGGAGCAGTTGTTCGCACATGAAAAAACGACGTTCGACGTCTCTGGGCTTGAGTTCATAAGGAACCCAATTGCATAGTTTTTGCACGGTTTGAAATCGCTTGTTGAGTCACTCCCAAGATTTCAGCGAGCTCTTTTTGAGTTTGGCATTCATCTTGGTCCAAGAACGTCTCCAACTCAGCGTCTTCAAACTTTACTGACCTCCCTTCGCGTTCCTTTCAGCTGGTGTTGAAATCGCCAGTACTCACATGATTTCGTTGATGGAGTATGTTCACCATATGCTTCACACAACAATCGATGTCCACCAGCTGCAATTTTCTTCAAATGAAAGCAAAACAGCAGCACTTCCCGCAAATTGCGTTTTGTTGGCACAAAAGTTGACATGTTTAAAGAACAAAAAAAGTTTGCTGTTTACACTTCAGCGAAATGACACATACGGATTTTTGGCGGGAAATGGTGAGGTTTTAACATGAATAGAGTGGCTAGATTATCCGATGCGATTTAATGTTACTTATGCCAACTTTTGTAAATCCCTTAAAACTTATTTGTACACCAATATCATGGAAGTCTTTTGAAGAAAGATTAGAATAGCATGACATTTACTAATGGTGGGGTCACGTAGTCTTCTCAACAGGCTATCTCAATGGTAAAAAGCTTCTACTAACATATTTATGGCAAGGATTGGCACTGAATATGGATGGAAACAAAAACATGGATTCTAGGTAAATAGAGTTGTTACTCTGTATGGGATGGTAACTAAGTTAAGTAGACAAATACTATCTTAGTTATAACGATTAAGATAGAGATCCAGACTCAAAGCATCTATCTTGTTAATATTTCTATTTAATAATTTTATAAACTCTAAACACATAACAAAAAGTAATAAGACTGGTGTTTAAATTGAACCAATGTAACTACCTGCTACCAGCGATTTTGAAAATGAAACTACCAATAAATGATTTCGTCTTCCATGAAAGGTATGACATTGTCGCGACGATAAAAAACCAAAATTAGTTCCTTTTGTTATTTGTAATGCAGGTTTGCTTTTTTGAGCGCTTTTTTTTCACTGGATTTAGGTTAATTGGCTTTATAATTTGAGCTTAAAAACTTGTTGGGCGCTACACAATATTTGAAATGTCGCTTGGATCGCTGGGATCAGAACTTTGTTCAATTAAACCATTCAATCCGACTCAATCTTTGAAAAGATCCAAGTAAAGTATAAACATTTCATGCTGTTTAACTAATTGCATTTTTGCATATGACAATAATATGAATATTGCACTCTTTAAGATCTTTTTAGCTTGTGGCACACATATTATTACACAATATACAGAAGTACTATATAAAGAATATGAGGTTTAAACTTTCTGGCAGTCTTTTGTTGATTGTAAAAGTACCACCAAGAAAGTAAAATATAATTACAAGGTGAGATGATTTTATTTCTGATAGAAGCGCATTGCTGACTATTAAATTCATTTTTTTATTCCACAGATGTTTCTTAGTAATTCTATATGGTTCCTGGTAATATTAATGGTATTCATACTCAGCCTAGTAACTGGAAAATCAATAGAGTTCTTGGATGATCCTGGATATTATTATTCTTCACAACCGCAACAAGTCTATGAAATAAAACCACCTAATCTTATTACCAGTGAAGAGGGATCTTCAATTCAGCCCATGTTATATCATTTTATTACGGAACATCGTCCGATATCAATGGGTCAAAATCATTACATTAAGCCTGGCAATGTGGTGGCGGGAACAACGAATATAAATTCAAAACCCATTTATATCAGAAATGAAAATATGAAGGAAACTACTCAACGAAATAATATACTCTTTGTAGCCTATCCAATTGCATAATAAATAATATATACATATATACGTTCATAGTAGACATTTGTATGAATTAATTCAAAAGATAATTTTTCGTACTCATGCTTAAATGAATGAATTTGACATTCATATTCATTTAAATGAATTCCAATGTCTGAATGCAGCAGAGAGAATGTTCCATGTTCTCATTCAAACGAAGCAGTGTTGGTTTGAATTGAATTTTCATTCGAAGGTTATTTTGTACTTCGTTGTTTGTTGGTATGCAAACTACGCATCCCTGGCTATATTTCACAATAACAATTTCAAAGAATTTGTGTGCAATTGTTGTTGTTGTGAGTCTGAATACAATGAATGTTTTTCTTGTTCCTTTCGTTTCTTTAGCTCTTTTATACACTCTGCTTGTTCCAATTATTTTGAATGCGATCGTTTACTATGGCATCGCTCTCTCAAGTGAATTAGAACTCATTCATATTGTGTGTGGTTCCAAAATACGAAATTCAATGGTACTCACTTGTACATACATACAAATGTCTTGTATATAAAATATATAAGGCTTAACATTGTTAACGTCGAATAGAAAAATAGCGTTAGGTAGAATTTTAGATAAAAAAATAACCTTCAAAGAACAAATTAACTTCACCAAGTTAGCACTTTGATCCACACTCTATACCTATTCATCAACAGGAACTCACGCCTTAACATAGAAAGGAAATTTTTCATAGTATTAAAAGCCATTTCTCAAGCAGTTTTATGGAGCTCCGGTTTCGGCAAAATAAAATATTAAAATTGATTTTGAATCTGCCCTTGAACCATTGCTAGAGGCTCTTTATAGACATGGAACACCTGACGATATAATGAAGATGGTACGTAGTTACCTGAAAGATTGGGAACTCACCTACGACCCTCTGCTTGTGTCGGAAAGAAGAAAGAAGCACATAACAACAGGTGCAGCGCAGGGCTCAATTTTCGGCACAGATTTGTGAAACGTAAGTTATGATGGAATTCTAAGGATAGAAATGACCGACTAATGCTACTTAGTGGTCTACGCAGACAATACTGCAGCAGTCATAAAGCACAAAGCAGGCTAAGCCAAGTGATAATTAGGACGCAAACATGGTTAAAGTAACATGGTCTTTGTTTAGCAGCCGATACAACTGATCTTGATCATCTTACGAGAAAGCACACACCCCTTGAAATGTACATGCTTTTATTCTCGAAAACACACAAGACCTCAAAATCATTAAATTGCCTGGTGTAAGAATCGACAATAAGCTGACATACTGGGCACAAATTCAACATGAAGCAGAAAAATTAGCAATCGAGACTGATGGCAAACTGTAGAGGCGAAAGCTTCTTCTTGACACAACGCTATCGATAATGCATTATGGAAGCGAAATGTGGACTGATGCATTGAAAGTGGAAACAAGTAGAAAGGTACTGCGTAGAATACAAATAATGGCAGCTGTACGGGTAACCTCAACCTATCGCACCGTGTCGGAAGCAGCAGTATTGGTATTCTGGACGATACCGATAGCCCTGCCTGCAAAGGAGAGGCTACGGATTCAGAAGAAAGATAATCTGACAAACGCGACAAGAGAAGCGGTCAGAGATCAATCCATACAGCTGTGGCAGCAGCAATAGGCTTCAGAAAAGAAAGGAAGATGGACAGATTTGAATCCATGGCTAAGAAGACAGTGGTGTGACATCAATTTTTACATCACACAACTGCTATCGGGACACTGAAAATATCTCCATAGAATAGGGCAAGCGGTAAATGCAAATTGAATTTATGGGGACGCAGAGGTAGACGATACAAATCCCACTTTCTTTGAATGTGATAGATGGCAACAAGAACGTGAGGCGCTGGGAACCATCAACGCAACAAATATTGTCGACAAGATGATCTGAGTAAGCACAACTAAATCACTAAACTGCAAGAATTCTAAAATGCAAGAAGCAGGTGCTACAGTCGACATATGAATACAGAAAAAGTAATGCGAAAGCAGCTCCAAGGTTTATAGTGGCACACCAAATCCCCAACAAAACGTTAAATTACAAACATGTACCACATACACGTATATACAAATTTAATGTGAATAAAGGAACTGAAATAATGTATATAAATGTTGTTCAATTTAGAGGAATCTTTTTAAATTTTAAATGAAAGACATAAATTGTGTGAAATTTTTTATTATTGGAAATTAAAGTAGTACATTGATTTCGGTTAAAAAATGTCGTGTAAGTGACTCCTCTGCTAGTTTGGTAAGCTGTCAGACTTTTACCAAAATTTTGAATACCTTTTTTGCATAATGAGTGACATTTGCTCAATGATGTTCTCTTTGAAGTGTGGAAGATTATCCGCATAAGCTTTACTCTTTTTAAGAAAGCACATAAGAAGAAGTCCAATAGTATTAAATAACATGATCTTCGATTATTAATCTTCTCTTTCAAAAGATCAATTGATTCCGTTGCAGTGTGGCATGTTGCACCATTGTTTACTCATGAAAACACAATTGGGTGTAATCTAGTACCTGTAAAACAAATGGCGTACAAAACTTCAAAGATATCTGAAATTTAAACACCCTATAAAATAATAAAGACCAAAAATATTCAAGAGAAAAAAAGAAAAAAGTTTATTTTTGATTCTAGGAGTTATTCCTTGCAGTTTAAGGATAGCCAAATGACTTAATGTTTGGCATAAACATAGCCACCATTGGAACCGTAGACGGTATCAATGCCAGTCGAGTAGCTGGGTGCTGAGTATGAAGCAGCGGCAACTGGAGCAGAGTAGGAAGATGAGGAGAAGGTAGCAGGTGCTGGAGCGGAGTAAGAAGATGAGGAGAAGGAAGCTGGTGCCGAGAAGCTAGTAGTGGAGAAGGCAGGTGCTGAAGCAGCTACAGCTGGAGCTGAATACGAAGATGAGGAGAAGGAAGAGGGTGCCGAGTAGCTGGTAGTAGCGAAAGCAGGAACTGAAGCAGCGGCAGCTGGAGCGGAATACGAAGATGATGAGAAAGTAGCTGGTGCACTGAAGCTCTTAGTGTAAGTAGTAGTTGATACGGGAGCGGTGTAGGTAGCGGCAGCTACTGGTGCGGTGTATGTAGATTCACTTGCAAATGAAGCGGGAGCAGAAGCGAAGCTTGCTGGGGCTGAGAATGAAGCAGCAGCTTGTGGTGCTGTGTATGTAGATTCACTGGCGAATGAAGCTGGTGCTGAGTATGTAGAACCGCTTGAGAATGAAGCTGGTGCAGAGTAGGTTTGTGTTGCAACTGGAGCCGAGAATGAAGCAGCAGCCACTGGTGCTGTGTAAGTAGATTCACTGGAGAATGAAGCTGGTGCTGAGTATGTAGAACCACTCGAGAAAGAAGCTGGTGCAGAGTAGGTTTTTGTTACAACTGGAGCTGAGAATGAAGCAGCAGCCACTGGTGCTGAGTATGTAGAACCGCTCGAGAATGAAGCTGGTGCAGAGTAGGTTTTTGTTACCACTGGAGCCGAGAATGAAGCAGCAGCCACTGGTGCTGAGTATGTAGAACCGCTCGAGAATGAAGCTGGTGCAGATTCGTAGGTCACTTTGGTTTCAGCTGGTGCATGATATTCAACGGTGTGGGTAGACGCAGCAGCTGGAGCCGAATACGTCTGGTGGGTGGTCGAAGCTGAACCATGTACAGGGGGTAAGTATGTGTTGCTCAAGTGGCTAACATCAGCACAAGCCAAAGTGGCAAGCACAGCAAAAGTGGTGATGGCGGTAAAGAATTTCTAAAACAAAACCAAAAAAAAAAAAAATTAAAAAAAAAAAAAAATCACTATATCACACACGCGGCGAATCCCACAAGGATCTATTTAAAGTCCTTTAGTAGCTTATTATTGTATATTCACGTTGGGATATCTTTTTTGAAACTAACCATTTTGAAAAAAAAGAGTGATAGTTTTCTACTCGATCTGCAGTGCACGGCTGAACTGGAAGAACTAATCTACTCAAGTAAATCCTAACTTATTTATACAAAAATTGTTTATTTCATTATTGAAACATAAATGTCAAAAGGAAACCAAACAAAACGACAAAAGAAGTTATGTTGGCCATAATCACACACAGACAGATACATACATACATACTCATCATAATGATGATTTGAATTAAAGAATCAAATACAAATTACCAACAAAAATCCCTGTTTTGCCACTTTCTTGTTCTATGAATAGATTTTTGATTTCTTTAAAATTTTTTTTCTTCATTTTATTCATAATTTTGTTTTTGCATAACAAATTTTTTAGTGTCGAATTTCGATTTTATTGAAAACATGTTTCTATTGTTCCATGCGCTGTCTATAAATGAACCATCACCTCCAATGCGCTGCCGGTAAACAAGTCTGCGAATAAGTGCAAGATATCAAGATATTTTTATTGGAAGAATTACTAATGAATGCTCTGAGAAAACGAGGTTGGTTCAGTAAGTTTGAAATCTCAATTAAATCAAAAGCATGGTAGGCAAGTGCCTAGGGGGCTCAGAATGGATAAAAATGGGAAAGTACTTAAAATTTTCAATGGGTAAAGGCAAATGAAATAACAAGAAAAAGGTAATGAAGGGATTTTGAAAGTCCCACTGTTTAGTGAATATATCTAAAGTATATGTCTTAATTTTGCTATGCCCAGATTTCATTAATTGAACCTCTATAATAATAAAAGAAGATCCTGTTAGTGTCACATATGTTTTAAGAAATTTTAAGGTATGCCAAAAAATAAGTTGAGGATTTTGATTAGTCTCTGTAGACTAGACTAGTAGCATTTTAATATGCCTCTAATTCTGAGAATGTGAGAAAACTTCACTGTGCTTAATAACAGAATCTACGAAAATTATGAGCATCATTCTTTAAATGCCAGAGATTGGCTATATTATAGAAATAGATGGAAAAGAAGTACTTTGCTTTGAGAGTAACGTCTTATGAGGTCCTATTTCAAGATAGCCAGTAAAGTATCGGTAAGTAAGGTAGTCAAGTTGACTTGCTTTCGATGTTATCATAATTTTTTTCGCAAGTAAGTGTTGAGAAATTATACAGAAGTAGTCCAAATATTATGGAAAATATGCACTTGTACATCATAAATTAGAGTGAAATTCCTCTCATGGATCATACTGCTATATATTCATTTTTTAGACATTGTAGATTATAGAGAGGACCTTAATATGAATTTTTCTTTGTCTTAAGAACTAAACAGGGAATCACAATATAGTACATAGTACTATCCAGACTCAAAATTGTCGTACTATAATAACTCCATACTTTAAGAGATAATAATCTAAGATACAATTGCATTACGTATGTATGCGTTTCGCTTGGAACGAGGTCACAGAGTGCTTAGTTAATTGATCAATATTTGATGGCGAAAAGAAATATTTGCAACAGATCTCGTTCTTTAATATCACGGATTTCATTCATACATTTTTTTTTATTATTGTATCATTGTGTTAAGTATTATACAATATTTATAGAGAATACAAAATGTATTTGACTTAGAAACAAGAAATTAAAAAAAAAAAAAAAAACGATGAAGACTTTACAAAAATCATGACTAAATGGCAATGAATAGATTAAAAATTATTACACAAAAAAAAATTACGAATTATTAATTGTCTAGAGGAAGTCAGCCTAGCTTAAACATAAGGATATTCAATTATTATATTTAGTAGATATAGCCACCATTGGATGCGTATTGAGTGCCAATCTCTTGAATAGAAGCCCCTGATAGTGATGACAATGATGACGATGCTGAAGATAAATGATTTGTCGATGTGATGGCTGTCGGAATTGAACCTGTTGAAAGAATGGTTGGTGTATATACTCTCGTTCCTTGCTGTGCTGGTTGCGAGTAGGAAATAACTTGTTGTGCTGTAGGCAAAGAGTATTGACCATTTGGCGTTGAGTAATCATAATTGCCAGCTAAGGTTTGAGTTGTTTGTATTGGAGGAGTTAATGATTTTTGAATCACTGGTGCTTGAGCAGAATAAATTGTTTGTTGAAGTCCATTTGGCACTGCTGCAGATGAATAACTAATTGGCACAGAATAGGAAACAGGTGCTGGAATAGAGTAATGCAAAGGAGCAGGAGCTGGTGCAGAATAAGTTACTGGTGCTGAAACAGAATATTGTAAAGGCAGTGGCGCAGGGGCTGATGCCGAATAGCGCACTGTAGATGGTGCTGGTACAGAATAAGACAAAGGTAGTGGAGCAGAAGATGGAACAGAGTAAGTTGCAGGCTCTTGTATATGAGCTTGAACTGAATAAGATACTGGCGCAGGTGCTGGAGCAGATGAAATTACCGGTGCGGAAGTTAAAGTCTGTTGCACAATTGGCCTTGGAGCAGAATATTGAATTGGTTGTATAATTTGCTCTGGAAATTGATAATTATAACCGGTTGTTTGCTGTTGACGCTGCTGTTGTTGTTGATGGGAGAAACCTTGGATTTGTTGAATTGGTTCAGAAACGACTTGTGTTTGTTGTACAGGCCCTGTTTCTGAAACTATTTCAGTTACTGGTGCTGGTAAAGCTACTTTTGTTGTTTTCTGAGAAATTGATGATGACTCAGGAATGGAGTAGATTTGTTGTTGCCTCGATAGAATTGGCTCAGGAGCACTTAAAACAATTTGAGGCTCAACAATTGGCTCAGTTGGGGCACTTAAAGTTTGTTGAATTGGTGGTAAATATGCATTATTAGAATCCAAGGAATGCTGAAGTACGGATTGTGATTGAATTTGTTGAATTGTTTGTATGCCAGGCCTATTGTAGCTATATGTTGGTGACGAATTTAACTGAATACTATTTGCAACTCCTGGTGTTGTTTCACTTTGTATCGAGAAACTTGCCAGCGATACTGAAGGTTGAATTGATTCAATTGTATGGAATCTTTGTTGCTGTTGACGTTCTGGTTGATACTGGACTGCAGTGTTACTAGTGGGTCTTCTGCTATTGCTAGTAGAACTGATGGTAGTTATTTCCTTAGGCGTTTCATTAACAAGATTTGTTTCTTCATTATCTGTAGCAATTACATTGCTGATTATTGTTTCCTTAGTGGGTAAAGGTGGTAGATATTCATTGTTGTTAATTTGGTTGCTCAATGACAAATGACTGACATCTGCCTGCACTATCAGGCTATCAGTCAACATCAAAATAATTGCAAACAATAAGTATTTCTATAAAGTAAATTATTAGGACATTTAAATTATAATAATTAAATTCATGTAAACAAACCATTTTCAGTAAGTTACAGCTGCGTGATGCACTAAACGAATGAACCCGTAAAACTGATGTCTTCTCTAAAGCAACTTTAGCCATTTATAGTACTTCAATCTATCAACCATATGTAAACGATAAATGCGACCAAAAAAGTCAACGATAATGAAGCCAGCCGTTAACTCTAAAATAGCGAAAGTAAGTACCAACAAGAGTTGATGCTGACAAAGTAAATAAGTGATCGTATAGACGACGCAATATGACTCTTGTCTCGAATGTCAACAAATATAAAAAAAAAAACCAAAGAAAAAATTTGTTAACGATTAGTTCATATTAATTGACTAAATGATTGACCAAATTGTCAGTGATATGTTAATGTAAGTAACCAATAACCCAAAAGGAGACACATAACAATAGCAAACCCATAAAAGTGCAAAATTAAAAACTAATTAATTAATTGAATGAGAAATACAAATTTAATAATTAAAACACCTAAAATGAAAACGATAGATTGAAATGCCATTGATGATATAAAGGTCACAGTATGTTCACATATGTTATGTATAATAACATAATGCTTAACTCATTTAATGTATAACAAATGTATGGAGGAGTGTGAATGCCATCTTTTAGATGAATCGACCAACATTCACCTTTCATTTACAATCACTTATTATTATACATACATACATCATAATAACATCACGAACCCTTGATTTATTCAATGAGAATTTGAATTAAAACAACAAAAAATAATTTTAAAAATTAATTATTTTTATTTTTTTGTAATAAAAATGTAGATATGCAAATTACGTTTTATTGCCAGAGTTTACTTTTTAAACTATTTTAGACTCATACATAACGACAACGCTGAAAATGATAAACTATGTCAACGTCATAATGTCATAAATATGCATGTAGTAAGTAGTATACACAACAAACATATGTTCCAAAATGCTGATGTTATATTCCATCCATCCATTCATCCATCCATCCATCGTCTTGTCTTTCTGTCATTCATACTATGTATACTACTTTATCACAGTTTCAAATGTAGTAATAAGGTGTCACTTTAGTCTGATGTTTGTAATACATAAATACATATATGTATAGTGCTTATACTATGTGCATGATCAGCATAATCAATAGCCTATTTACACTGTGTCAAAATTGCTCCTTTGACTGTGTCTCTGTGTCTAAAAAACAGCTGTTTTTTGTGGCAAATGTGAGAAATTAAAATTGAAAATTTCTGAAAAAAAATGATTTAGAACAAAATTCAGTGTATCTATATAATTCTGGCAGCTCGCTTTATCAATTCTTCTACATATTATATCAAAATTGCTTAAACTGTCTTGTCACCTAAAAAGTTGGCAACACTTTCTAACACTGCTGCGTACTGACCATTCCAAAAGTTGTGTCAATGTTGTTTCCATTTTAAAAGCAACTCAGACTCGAGTCTAATACTACAACAACAACCTCACAATTTCTTTATTTTCCCTGTGGTTGTTGTAGAATTAGACACGAGTCTATGGTTGTGGTTGACACAGATTTTTACTCAGTGTACATAGGCTATAAGATATTCGATCTATTTATTCATTTACTAGCTGTACCTGTGACTTCGTACGCTTGTAACAGTTAGTATACTCTGTACACTATTGTGTATTACATGTAAAGCCATCAGGAATTAAAGCATAGAGTGTCCTGGATTTGCTAACACTCAACAGAACCACATAAAGCTGACTGTGCGAAAAACAGCTTTAAGTAAGATGTGTTATAGCTTAACATAGGCACAATGAAAACTGAAATTTGAAATATTTACTTTTGCTTTGCCTAACCATCAGTTGTTTAATGTTGGCACGCAACAAAAAAGAGGAAGACAGTCGAAAATTAACCAAAAAGCAAGAAGTTGGCAACAGTACTAAAAATTTAATTAAAAATTAATACAATATCTTTTGATTTTTTAGGTTAAATAAATGTTATATGTTACTTGCTACAATTCACCAGTGAAAACTGCATTTAAATCGGTCAAGCCGTTTCTGAAATTAGCGTGCACAGAAAAAAGACGTTTTCGTTTTTCAGTTTTTTAAAATATAAGATAAAATTTGATAAATGGTATTATTATTTCATTTATTAGATCAGTTCATATCAATTTAGTCCGTTATAACACAAGGAACCTTGCATAGGATTCCTAACTTTATACAGGCTTGATCATCATTGCTAAAGGATTCAATTTTGTTCAGGGCACTAATGTTTTAGTTTTTGAGATTCAATTTGGTATATGCTATTATTATTTTTTTTCTTAAACCATTACTTTATTGATAAGACTGGGTGCTGGACTCAATCAGATTCATTTACACGCAAGTACAATGAATAGTTACCCCGACTTAGTTCTACTCCAAACAAATTTGAGGCACCACTGTTGCCCATGCCATTAGGAAAATGTAAGCTTGCCAATGAATCATCAACAACAACCATTATAGTTAGCTGATTCAAATTATTAAAAACATAACTGAAGTGTATATAAGATTTGATGAAACCAACATTATTATTTTCTCTTCAATTTATTATTTATCTGTTTCTTGTTTTTTTTTTTTTTTTTTTTGCAAACGAAACGCGACTTGTGTAAATAACAAAAAAATAAGAGGCAAAAACTTACCAACCATTCACATTGTAAGCTCATTTAGCCTAACTGAGTTTGGCCCATCCCAGGTCTTGAACCCATCCCATTAAAAACATAATGCGAAACATAGTAAAAAACCAAAGCAAAAAATGATAAAAAAAACAAATATATACCTATGTGTAGATACATTTGTTTCTTTAATTGTTTTAAATACAATACCTTATAACATATTTGTAGTTCTCGTTTGCAACTGTAATGTGACGCCACATTGTTATTTATATATTTTGAAATATCAATGTACGAGTTTACACTTCTTCAATACCTATCTTTTCCTATGGTCTTCATAAGTTATACAAACTATAAATAAATGATCCAAGGATTTCTATTAAAATAATAAAGACAAACTCAACAAGTAAAAGCCTAATAGTCGATTGGGTCCAATAATGGGATAAACGTTATTCCGGATTATGCATACATACATACAACAAAAATATCGTACATGGTTTTTTCAGTGTCAGTCATTGACTCAAATTGTGTGAGTCGGTACAACACTAAAGGTTGGAACAGAATGGTGAAGCTGGTCTGAAGCCGGTCAAAAAATCAAATGCAGCTCTTTGTATGTGATACAATGGGAAGCTGAGTCTGAAGCTGTGAAGTCAAACTTCAAATCATTTGTGTCTCTCTATCTGCCTCTCAAATGTCAAGAACAGCTGATTGATGTTCAAAACAACAGCGATAATGAATGAACCTCGCATTCTGTTCACTTTTTTTCGGGCTTCAGCTTCACCATTATGTTCCAACCATAACGTAATATTGTACTGTCGTCTACTGTCTTGGGCTATGACACTGTGTGATACTGTCATAAAAGTAAACTGTCGTCTAGTGTTCGCAATTTTATTTGATTTCGATGTGCGTGTTGCTTGCCATCGCTGTCTTCAGTAGTTGTTTTGAGCAAGTGATTTCTGTGAGAGGAAAAGGGGAAGCATGCAAGTGTCCGCACAGTATCAACAGGAGCAACACTGTGTACATTGTCTATTCATTTTTGTTTCACACAGAGTCATATTGGGTTTTTCTCTTTGACTCAAATGTATGCTTTCGTGCGTATCGTGCGTTGTGGTATGACTTCGTACAACATTCACATGGAAAGGCACTATCGTCTACTGTCTTCGGCTATGACTCGGTATGATGCTGTCATAAAAGTATACTATAGGTTCTAGAAAGGCAGTGCGACATTTGATAGTGTGAGCGTAGCACACGTTTCATTTGAGCGAGAGAGGATAATTTTTTGTTTGGTGTTAACTCGTACAATGCTCTTCTATTGAATATGTTAACATTACCATGATAGGTTCTATTGTAAGTATATTTCAAGGTATGGTTAAAGAAAAATCTTTTGATTTCTCTACCACATGAACAGACATTGAATCAGAGATCAAATATGTATTTGATTGAATACAACAAGCAACTTTAATACAGATATTCATTGAAGATATTCTCGACCAAAAACTTTTAAAAATGACCTGGCTATTAAAGTTAAACATGAAAAATTCTTACTATATAAATCCATATTCAGACCGGTGTGGACTTATGATATACTGCTTTTCCAACTTCCTCCAACTCAATCATAGATTTGAAAAGATCACAAGAAAAAGACATCTCCAGGCTTGAAAGTCATGAAAATCACTTTGCAATTAATTTGTTAGACAACAGTCAGCCAACTGAAGGTTGAATCGGCTGCATCCACTGGTTTTTGCGTTTAGAGTTATTAAACTTATACAAATGTCATAAGATGGTACAATCAAATTCACTAATTGTTGTTTATGACAAATTGCAAATAAAATAAATATTAAAAAAAAAAAAATTGGATTGAAGATTTTTTAAAACTCCAAATTAATGGTTCAATGTGTCTCTACTTATGAATTTTTAAATAGTGTATGGGTTAATATTTTAAGAGTTATCCCCACTTTTTCCTTAGCTTATAAACAAATCAATTTTCACTAGAAAAGATATAATATAATGGTAAAAAAAGATAGATTCTCACCGATGGAGAGAATCATAGAAAAAAAGAAAAAAGCCAGATGATTTCTAGAACAACAGAGGCTGGTAATCGTCTGCTACGTACTAAGTGGCACATTGTTCATTGACTTGATTACTTCTTGTGTTAATTCTTGTGTTATGTTAATGTAAAATGCCAGCTCTGCATAGTATTTCAAAGATCAAGTTCCAGATATGTTTCCAAAACTAGAAGAAATACTGGTAAAGACGGAAAATATTTAATGGAATAGAATATGTATCTGTTATCATTAAGTTTATTTCAGATCAAGGGTATTTACATTTAATAAGAGTTCTATCAGTTATTTCAAAGGTCAAGTTCCAGATATATTGTATGTTCATACATACATATTTCAAGGATTGAATGCAGTACTGATATAAGTTTATAATACAATATTTAATAGATTAGTATATTTAGAAAAAGGATACATTAATTGATTGGTGTATTGTAAGTATATCATAAATACCATACAATTTTGTTTTGTGAAATCTTAAAAAAGATCCAAAATTTTTTGAATACACCTCGTATGAGATTTGTTATCATTTATCATCATTTGATTTTGTATGAATGAAATTTTTTTTTTTTTTGTTTCAAACAAAACATTTATTATATTGTATTTATACAATATAAGTATAAAAACGAGAAACTGATTAGTTTTGGTTTCACCAAAATATTCAACAAAATAAATATACTTAGAAATGGACAAGTTAATTATACTTAGATCAGCACTATTGTAGTTTATAATGTTAACTAATAATATCAGAGTTGATGTGAAAATGGGCAATGATGATATGTGAACATTTTAAGACAGATTAGTTGTCATAAGTAACGCTAGAGATTTCGATTCATTTCGAGCCGGACTAAACATAAATACAATAAAGATGCTAATTCATAAGACAAAAAGAATAGTTTTCATAATTTTTTTTTTTTCATAGATGACTTTAATTGTTGTGGATTTGCATAAAAACAAACGGGGTACGATTCAAAGAATCGCTTGTCTATCATTTTATAGTCAGTCATAAATAAGTTAATAAAACCAGAAATAAAATAGAAAAAAAAAAAAATATTATAAATGTAAATAAATTAAAAAAAAAAAAAATATATATATTTAATAATAAATTAATATAAATTTAGTTTTGGTTATTGCTTATTTAGGTTTTTCGTAGACATAACCGCCATCCGATCCATAAATGGTATCGTGGGCGATATTATTCTTTAGTTGTGGCGAGACGTTTGTATTGTCGGATGTGTCAAAATGACCAGGAAAGTAGCCGGGTGGCGGTGGAATTCCTGGGCCGGGAAAACCTTGGGGACCGGGAAAACCTTGAGGACCGGGAAAACCTTGTGGACCAGGAAAACCTGGAGGGCCACCTGGAAAACCAGGTCCTAACGGGGGTCCTTGTCCGGGTAATCCTTGTGGTGCACCAGGTGGAAAACCTTGGCCAGGCACTGTAGTGGCTAGAAAGCCTTGATTGGGTCCAGATGGATTTATTGGGCCTCCACCACCGTTCGCTGGAAAGGGAGCCAGTTCTGGACCACCTGGAAAATGGCCAGCATTGGGAAAACCACCGAAGTCTGGAAAACCTGGCCCACTTGGGAATGCACCAGGCCCGGGAATAGGGCCGGGAAAAGGACCAGGAAAATGTCCTGGAGCACCCGGATAGCTCTGTTGATAAGGAGGCGGCGGTGGTGGCGGTACTGGTCCACCACCAAAGCCTTGTGGAAAGTACGGTGGATATCCTGGCAATTGAAAACCATTCCCACCAGCAAAGTTCGGTACAGCGCCCGGTATTCCATAACCCGGTGGTATTGGCAGACCAGCACCTGGAAACGGCACTGGATCTTTTGCTGCACCAGATTTATTATCTAGATCCTCGTTATCACTTGGCGTCAGCTCATCGTAGACAATGTATTTTGTTTGTGCCGATTTAGCATTCGACGATGGTGGCAAATATTCTTTGGTAGGCAATTGTTTTACATCTGCTGTTACAGCGACTACAATTATTACTAATAGCACCCAAATTTTGTTTAACATGATTCTCATTCCTTCAAGTTTCAATGATTTTCTTTTCACCAACGGAGGATCTACAGTCTGTTCCGCTTTTGCAGAAATATCACTAGATACTGTCATAGACTTCTTTTGTGCTTTGCCCCTTATATGATGAGTTAGAGCTTTATTGCTGCGCCATTACATAATAACTTTCTTGACTTTCTTTTCGTATTAATCGAAGAAAGAGAAAAAAGAAAAAAAAAAAAAATACACAACAAAATGATAATAGGTTTCTGGTTTTATTTTATTACAGTAGATCTTTACCTCTCACTTTATCTTATACAATCAATTGATTTTTTAGTGTAACAAAACAGAAATCAGAAAGATCCCCCACAAAATTTTATCAAGTCATAAACCATATACTCATATAGCAACATATACATATATTATATATAAAATTTGCATCATTTATGGTCAAAAGAGATTATTAAATATGATTTATGAATACATAAAACTTTGTGAGTGACATGTCACCGGTTTAGATACGTCTAACACATTCATAAAGCAGTAGCGGAATTGATAATTATAATAATTTATATATAATAATAAATATAATTTATTTTATTTGACTTTAATCGATCTTATTAGATGATTATCAATATGTGATTAAAGTAAAAAGGTTTTTGTTTAAAATTTCTCCCTTGAAAAAGCAAAAAAAACTACTCTACTCGTATATATGAATGAACATGAATGAAATCCGCTACTGGCTAGTAATCGGGCTTTATTAATTATGGATGAGTCTTTTGACCTTTGATGTTCAATACAACAAAAAAAAAAAAAAAAAAAATTATAATAGTCTTTAAAAAGAAATTGTCCTACCTCTAAAAATAAGTTTCATTCCCAAGATTCAAGATAATTTTGATAATACTATATATTTCTTTACACCTTAAACAAATGACCTAAGCAAATCATTTATGGTAGGTATTCATTTTAAGTGTGAATCTTAATTATTCACTGATTAATTTAAAGGACACATTAATTAACCATTTGTTATTATATAATTTTCTTCACTCATATGGCGTGAATCATAAAACCTTGGAATGAATCAATAAAAAAAAATTTGATAAGCCTCTTTATAAGTATTTTTTAAGCATTTACTACAATAGTAGATGCATTTATTTATTACAATATTATACAAAATATATAACAAAGATAGATTGTTCGATAGATAGACAGATAGTATTTAAAAAAAATAATGAATAGAAAAAAGAAGTGTAACAATCTTTTATGAAAATAGTAGTTAGATTAGTTCAGTTTCAAACGGATTTATTTCTTCCTGTAGACATAACCACCATTGGAAGCGTATTGAGTGCCAACATCAGCAGAAGCTCCAGATGATGAAGAGGAGTAGCTGATTGATGGTGCTGAATAAGAAGTCTGTACAGCTGGTGCAGAGTAGCTTACAGATGGAGCAGCATAGCTGATCGATGGAGCCACATATGAGGTGTGCACAGCTGGAGCCGAATAACTTTGAATTGGAGCTGGTGCTGAGTAGCTCTGAACAGGTGGCAGATATTCGTTGGATGGTGCTGAGTATGATTGTTGAACAGCTGGAGCAGAGTAAGTCTGTTGAATGGCAGGAGCAGAGTAGCTCACCGAGGGTGCTGAGTAGGTTTGTTGAATAGCTGGAGCTGAGTAGCTGACTGAAGGTGCTGAGTAAGTTTGTTGAATGGATGCAACCGAGTGAGATTGGACAGGTGGCAAGTATTCATTTGATGGTGCCGATTGATAGCTTTGAATTGATGGCGACTGATAGCTTTGAATTGGTGGTGATTGGTAGCTTTGAATTGGTGGTGATTGATAGCTTTGATTAGGTGGCAAGTAGCGGTTCGACAAGTGGCTAACATCAGCTGCAGCGTAAGCGATGAACGCGAAAGTGGCGGCAACAATAAAGAATTTCTGTAAAAATTGAAATCAAATCCATATAAGTACTTATGTATATCTTCACAAAACTTCACAGGCACATAAACACTTTATTAAAATTGATCATTTCTTGGATCATTCAATGAATGGATCATTCCATGCACATTTTTTTTTGTTATGCAGGACTTTTGTTTTAAATTTGTTGCACAATAAAAAAAAAATCAAAAAAAAAAAAATATATATATATGTACTGATCATTCTTGATCATCTTTTGATGATGGTGTTGGTGGTGTTACTAACCATTTTTATGCTGAGTTTGGGTGGATTGAATGGTTAACTGTGCTAGACGAAGATACCGTTGAAACTGATGCTGATCCCTAAACGAACTGACCAATTTATACTAAAAGTCTGCGTGCAGCATGCTTTTTAAACCCGCTAAGGTTAAAGTAAAAACCACGATCACGACGAAGAGACTCAAGACTCGCACTTCATGCCGCAAAAACAACACACACACAACACACAATATACAAAGATATACAATACAAATTTTAACACGCATAAACAAGTTTTACTCATTTACAAAACTAAATTTATTATTATTTTATTTTGTTTTTAGCTTTTTTTAATGATTGCGATTGCGATGACTGACTGACTTACTGACTGACGGTGTGAGTTTGTTGTGGTCACTGCCACTGCAAACATTAAGTAAATCAAAAAAAAAAAAAAATACTACTACTAAAAATCTTTGCCCATCATCACCATCACCATCATCATTATGGCAAAAAAAAAAATTTGTTCTAAAAACCTCCTAAATTTATTGTAAATTAACATACATAAGAAAATTCTGGATAACATCTCTCTAAGATGAAGTGATAATGAAGCGAGAATAAAGTTAGCGTGATTTGAGATCAATGATCAAGATGTGATAATCGATAACAAAAATCAATTACCAATAAAATTGGTAAAGAAGCTGAGTTTCTTAAACAAAGTGTAACTCTTTTGTTTGATATACTACTACCTCCTTTTACCATAAGTTTGACCTTGATCAGAAAAAATGCCTCTGGAATGTTTAACCATTTCCGGTAAAGTGATGAATTGAATTACACTTGTATATTGTAGAAATCCAACGATTTCGCATTCAGAGAATAGGGTAGACTTGTTTTCAAATAAATTACGGAACGTTCTTATAAACATAACATAAGTAATGTTAGTGTGAAATTTGTCAAAGCTGTGAAATAAAAAAAAAAAAAAGATAGAAAAATGATAGTATAAGAAGTAACTCAATGTTGAAATGAAATGCAGAGTCCCACCAGTTGGAAACCACTTGTCCAGTATTTAATAATGTTTTTTTAAACAAAGCCCTGCAGTATGAATCACTGGTCTAATACTGGTTTGTGGTTAGTCCATTTGGAACCAGTACTAGTTCCAACTACCTGCTTTTACATGTATTCAACTGATGAATTAAACATAGCGATGTCATTCACCAGTTCAGCAGTCATGTCGCCGTTCACTGCCACTACCTGCATTACCGTTCTCCAATCGTGTCATCAGTCATAGCCACCGTATGCATTTCATATGGCTAGTGGACTCATTAGCCACCAGTAATGCGAAAAGGGGCTGCTGACTTACTATGTAAACGCGCACTTATTGATTCGCCTCTGCTTAACCTGCGACTAGTTAAATCACTAGCAACCAGGTAATAAGAAAAGGAAAAGCTATTGTAGTTAGTAATGGGGGACGAATTTGATTTGTGCTACTACTCTTGGTAACAAGTTGCTGATACTTGCGCTTGATATCAACCTGCCAGGACAATCTTA
This sequence comes from Amiota communis, assembly GCA_037043315.1. Lineage (NCBI taxonomy): Eukaryota > Metazoa > Arthropoda > Insecta > Diptera > Drosophilidae > Amiota > Amiota communis. The sequence continues at coordinate 297,069 of JBAMAV010000054.1, read as the reverse complement.
TGTTCATGGTCAAACACAAGTATATGTACGTACATATTTAGTATTGTACTATTTAGAGAGACTGAAGGACAGAAAGAAGAACACAAATGTGATAGTGAAATTGTTCTTTCTTCTTTGAAACTGTGATAATCATAACTGAGTTTTATTATTTTTTTATAATAATTGTGTGTATTCATTTTCTCATAAATTTAATAATAATAATTTTCATTTCATTTTTTCTTTCAACTCAACTTTTTCATTTAATCATTTAAATCATTTAAATCATTTAAAAAACAAATTGACAAGGTCGAAATTTAAATGGTTTCGACTGAGTTAAATTTACTATTTTTCTGTCTATTTGTCAGTTGATGACTGATCCATTCTTCACAGTTTAATGCATTTAAACAAATAAAACTCTTGTGCACGATCTCCATTCAGTATTATCTACTATCTTCATCATCATCGTCATCAAGCACATTATTGTTAGTGTGGTAATGATGATGATCATCATTATCATTATCATCATCATCATTAATATAAAATGCCGCAAAAGTTACCTTTCGAGATGAACAAGCTCATTATACCATCATACTGTTTTGAATGTTGTTGCCGGTTGCTAAATTTTGTTATAATTTTTATTTTTCTTTTATTAAGTTTATTTATTTCATGCAACTCACTTTTGATTTGCATTAACTTTATCAGAGATTTGCTTTTGCTTGTCGGTTGAATTACATGTTATCAATTTAGTATGATGTTTGTAACGCATTGGAGATCTCCATAAAGAATCTGTATATGTATGTACAATAGTATCGGTCGGAACCAATGCAGATCTAAAATCTTATAAATTACTGTCTTTCATTATTTATTATTCGATGACTGGAAGTCCATATATATAAGATAGGATAGGACTTGATGAAACCATTGTGATGCTCAAATGATCTTACGGGCATTTGAGTCCACATATCCTAAGCTACTACAAGCCTTGCTCCTTTATACCATTTAATCTATTCAATTCTCTTTTTCACAAATTTGTATAATTAAATCGTAGTGTATTTGTCTTTTGAGTGAGACCAAAGCTAAATTTATTTATCTTCTTCTTTTCCTTAAAGGTTTTGAATATATTTTTCTTTATTATTTTGGGTGTGGGTTCATTAGGAAACTATACATGAAAAATACAAAAAACCTAAGACTATAAAAATATATTTAAACAGAGAAAAAAATAGGTCAAATTGTATATTAAATCACACAAGCTGCGTTTATTCATTGACTGTAGTATTGATTTTTTTGTTATTAAGCAGCAGCCAAAAAGCTTTTCATAAAGTCTGTAATCTGATCTATCTATATACACATAAGTAATTCATAATGAAACTAAAATTTTCATTAAACTGAATATGTGAATTGATTTTGTTGCAAAGTGAAACTGAAAAAATATTCTACGAATACACTAGAAAGACTCGTTTACTTAGGGATTAAGATTTGTTAATAATAAATGAGCGCTAAAGTATGAACCTGGTTTTGGGGATCTCAGAGGTCTCCTTCAGCCTCTAAAATAAATATGAGGAATTCAAGCACAGACCCAGGTCCCCAAGTGGATATTTTGCCAAGCTGTCGAACTCATGGAAGAAAGATATCCCAAGAAGAGCAGGCCAGCGTTTTATACTCTTAAAACTCCACTAATGAGTATTATTTCTTAATTTTTGCCTAAAAACTTTCAGGTCTACTAAAACAAGCTGATAAAGACTTAAGTTTGTATAACAGAAATCTCCAGAATAGTCTTAAGGAAAGGCCAACAACGAAGTATGAATAGAAAATAACTAGACTAATCATATACTGCTAGAATTTTTGGTTCTCTAAGCTTCTCATGGTAAGAACCGTAGTTTTTTTTTCACAGTTTCAACGGTTTGAATGAAATCTTGTATTTTTTAGTGCAAATTGCAGACTAGGGAACTTCTTCACATTCCATACATTCTACCCGACGGTTAGATCAGATAAGATTACAGATTTTTTCAATATTTTTATATACTTTTAGTGTAGATGGAATACCTGGGCTTTATTATTATCTCAGAGCCAAACAAACTGAATTTTGTGTCTTACTCCTTGACCTAGAGTCTTCTCTATCCTCAATGAAAGGGCGTAGATAAAATGAAGTATCCTATTGTTAAAACCAAACCTCTCAGCTTCAAAATCGCCTTATCCACTTCTACAACATGATACTCATTAGGGGTATTTTTCCACAAAACTGGTAGCTCGCAATCATTATTCCAATACCTAAGTCAAACAAACCACAACCTTAAAGTCTCAAGTTGCAGGCCAATTTCACATCTGTTATGTCCCGGTAAGCTGCTTAAAAGATTCGCTTAAACGCATTATGCGGTTCACCTCTCATAAAAGTCTTTTAAGCCAAAGTTAGTTCGGTTGAGGAAAGCCCTCGGGACTACTGAAGCCCTCCTGCTCTTTGAACACTTTTGTGGTATGGTACTGCCAACTAAAATCCATATTTTGGTACTTAGTTTAGACTTAGCAAAGGCATTCGATAGAGTAGGAGCCCAACCGGGGCAGTTTCAGGAATGCCAGAATCATAATATAAAATGATGGAATGGTGGAGGGGCGTAGATCCGGGGCTGCTTCCTAGATGGATATAAAACATTTCTAACGCGAGTTAGCTGCATTTTATTCACAAGTTCGATAATATGCAGCGAGACGATCATCACCATGCGCTTGAGTATTGAGTAAAAAACGAAGAACGCTCGAAAGTGTGCACAGTGCAGGCGAAGCATTTTCACATGTTTCCTTGTGCACGCTTTTTCGTTTTCAGCTTCAGCTTCAGCGAGTACCCTTCATGTGCGAGTCGGACTCAAACAATGATTGTATATTATTTAATTTGCTATGATGCTGATGACATGCATTGCTCTATTACGATAATAATATACTTATTAGATGTATATATACATTATACAAACCAAGGCCAAGGTTTGATTGACTAAGATGTCTACACATGCACGGGAGTGGCAGCAAAGGGTTTATGCGATCGATTGAACAAGCCCAATATCGGTTTTCTAAAGACAAACCTCGTATGCATATGCGTAGACCTCACTAATCTGAAAGTTATCAATCACATTAAGTGTTAAGCTATCAAACATTATCATCGTTTTCAATGCAATGCATCCATTGAATTCGTGATGATGATGATGATGATGATAATGATTGTTGATAATTTCCATGATGAGCATTGACCAGCTACAATAGTTTGTTGTGGTTAATTATAAATCAATGGATATTAAAAATATTTACTGAGAATCTTTTGTACAAGTATGTATGTATAAGGTGGATTAGTCATTCAACGGAAATGCTTGGGGGCATTTACTGATACTATGTATTTATGTGTTTCCATAAATCTTTTCTTGAAAAAATGAAGCAAAAAACAAAAGAAAAAGAATTAAACTTGAACAAATTTATTATTGTTTTGCAACTTGAAGATGTTTGAAGCTTAATTAACACCAACAGAAAATAAGAAAACAAAAAATACTATAATACAATATAACTACACATAGTAACGGCAGTTAATTTACGAGGTCAGATACATGAAACCCAACGGGACCATGACTTCAACCATGATAAGTCATTATAAATGACATAATATGAATACTACACCACCTTCTTACATATAGTAGTTCATACAATACTATTACGTATTAATGTATCAGATTAGGGAATGTATGACCTTGTCCCAATGTGAGGAAATTATTTGCGAATGTAAATCCTGTTTATGGCATATGAATGAATAAGTATCTAAAGGGTATTATGCAGTTAGTAACAGAGTTAAGAAAATACATACATCATGATCATTTAAAGAAAAAGATACAGAAAGAAGAGCATGCGTTGCTGCATGCATAAGAAGCTTGCGATTTGAGTTAATTTACTTTCAAAATAATAAAAACAAATACAAAAAACAAAAAAAGAAAAGAATTACAAACTACAACACAAACTCAGTAAGACAAAGTATTGATTCCGGTTTATCGAAGCTTACATACCTCCCTCCTATCATAGCTCAATTTTTTTGTACTTGCATATATTGAGTTAATTTTCATTTTAAATTGATTCGAAAACAAATGATTTCAATTATAGTAGGATGTGGATAAATCATGAGTTTTAAATGAATTTTGTTTGGGAACTACCTCTTCCAGTGCTTCAGATGCTCTCTGAACATGGCAAGCGCATACTGCACACAAATGGAGCCACATCGCAATATCGATATACTTTACTATGTATTGCAAACATCAAGGCAAAGTGCTGATACTTTTTCATATTCGTATGAAGGGTATAAAATTCGTTTAAAATTCGTGAGTAAACCAAAAAAGATCCAAGACAACGGGTAACAGAAAGACAAAGATGAAGATGAAGACGAATAGACCTTGGGAGCATTGAAATGCAGCACATGCTGATCATTTCGCTCAAAAATCATTATGATGTTTGTCATGATAATCACGATGATCGTGATGGTGATGATGATGATGGTAATGATGGTGATGATGATGGTTATTGTGGTGAAGGTAGTGTGTGATCAAATTGACGTTGATAATGTTTAACTGACAAACAGTTTTACATAACAACAAACATTTTACCACAAATTACCATTGACAAAGGAAGTAAACTGCTTCAGATTATGTGATATAATTTGGACATCAATCCGGGCACAGTCACTATGCCAGTCATTCAGTCAGTCAGTCAGTCAGTTTGTCTTAACATTAATACACGCACGCACTCACTCACTCACTCACAATTTGTTCATGAACTTGAGAGATCATTTTGATTGATTGATTGATTAAGTCAAGTCTTCGATTAATGAATAATTTATTTATATAAAAAAAAAAAAAAAAAATAGAAAAATACGGCGAGGTGAAATTGAAATTTATAGTAACCTAAGTCTACTTAGTAGACATAACCACCATTGGAACCATATTGGGTATCAATGCCAGATGATGATGATGATGCCGAGGAGGCTCCTTGATAATCCTCGATGCCATTTGTGCTCTGAATATAATTATTATATTCAAACGATGGCTGTTCTTCGGCAGCAACAGGCTGTAGATTTTCAGGAATAAGATGAGTAGGTTGGTAGCTGCTGGCATCACCACCGGGCACAACTTCAGCAGCATATTGCTCAGGTTGAACATATTCTACTGATTGAACAGATTCTTGTTCTGCTGGTGCTTGGTATTCAGGTGCAGCATATTCAGGTGCAGCATATTCAGGAGCGGCAACTTGTTGAGCTTCAGGTTGATAACTTCCAGAATATGAGGAACTGGCCTCGGCAGCAAAGCCATAAGAGATAGGGTCATTGCCAAGAACAGAACCAGATGATACTGGTGGCAAATATTCACGAGTCAAGTGACTGACATCAGCCTGGACGGCAGCAACAGCAGCAACTAATACCACGGAAAAAATATAGAAATTCTTTGAAGAAAAGAGATTTTAATAATTTAAAATATTCTCATATATATTTTAAGAATTAACTCACCATGTTGGGTGTGCGTACGATTGCGAATGTGCGTTATCAACCAGTTTTAATTTAGAACTGATCTATAACCATTCGGACACTTAATGTTTTTATACCAAAACGAAAAACTAAAAACTATCTTAAAAACAAACAAAACAAAAGAAAAAAAAAAACAAAAGAAGAAAATGGAAACTATGCTAATTTTTATTTCATTTGTTGTATTTTGCTTTTTTTAGGTAAACAACTCTAGGCTACCTTTTTCAGTACATAAATATACATATGTTTATGTACATACGAGTATGTAAATACAATACTACATAAGAGATACAAAAATAAACATTGTAAGTAGATAAAATACAATATATGATTAACAATGTCAGAAATAAAGAAATAAATAAATGATAAATAAAACAAAAAATCAACAAACAATTGTTGTAATATCATTTCATCTCAGCTCAGTTCAGCTCATATCATCTCAACTCCATTCATCTTTCATCAAGTTACCATACTATTGTACATTAGATATTCTCTTCTGGATATCATTAATTATCGGCGTCGCCAAAAGTCAAAAATCGCCCAACTGCTAATTAAACTTTCCATGCTTTTGATATTTGATTATTCTTAATTCTGTTCTTTTGTTTAAATTTGAAAATATATATGTTTTTATTTATGGCAGACGCCTTCATGACTTGCTTAATTAGTCTAAAGCTTGGAATTTTGATTATTTTAATTTACTATCTTTCTGAAGAAGCATCTGTTATCCCATAAAATTAATTTCCTTATATTTGTAGATTCACACCACCCCTATAAAACAAGTTTCAATACACAAATACAGTATACATACACATTTCTACTATATATATCATATCGAATCATTTCTTTTTATGTACAAAAAATATCTAAATTTTATATTTGAATTGACGTCATAATAGTACTACAAGATATAAAGAAAAGAATACTAGTATAAGGCATATACTACATACATAACTCTTAAATTCAATCAAAAGCAGTTTATTATTACCATATATGTATATTTCATCAAATACAAAATAGAGAAAGAAAGAAATAAAGAAAGAAAGAAAGAAAAACAAGAAATAAAATAATAATAATACAATATTATAAAAAAACATGAACTCGGTCTCGACAAAATCTAAATATACTACTTCATTGTACTCGTACAATACATATAATGGTTCAATTCAGATTTATCTATTAAATAAAAAGAAGATATCTAAGCTATTTTATTGCTTATCAAATACCTTAACTGGAGAATTACAATCAATGAGGGGAAATGTAAGCACATTACATTTACATTGAATCATCGAACATAGACTCCAGTAACTTTAAATGGTTCTAGAATTCCTCACGTTCATGAGATTAATTATCTTGGCGTTCATTTGGGCAGACGTCTTACCTAGAGAAACCATATAGAAGCAAAAAAGACGTATGTCACAAAGTCTTCATTGGCTTTTTAACTCTAAATCTGGTACAAGACTTGAGTGCAAGGTGTTACTGATAATTCTGTTATTGAACCAATTTGGTTTTGAATTGTGGGGTAGCGCAAACGGAAGTAACATCGAAGTTATACAAAGAGCACAATCTAATCTACTTAGAACAGTTACAGAAGCTCCATGGTATATTTGAAATGAAGACATACACAAAGACCTGAAAGTACCACTAGTAAAATATGAAGAAAACTAGCTCGACACATAAAACCCCTAGTCAGAGCTCTTGCCTATACAAGGAACTCATTTCGTCTGAATCATAACGATCGACCAGATGTTTTGCTTACTTTGAAACTGTGAAGCCCTTCCTTTTCCTTGTAGGAACGACACAAGAGTATTAGTTTATAAGAGTAGGAATTATTTTTCTTAGCCCTATTCATAAATATAGGAGACACAATATATAAAAAATAAATTTAAAAAAAAAAAAAAAAAATACCAACCAAACATTCCACCTACTCTGAAGAAATTTCAAGGTTTTTTTCCTTGAACCAGTGATGCCATTTTAGCCTTTTTTCCAGACAGATATTTCCTTCGATCCAAAGGGCAACAATAAGGCTACTGCAAATTTTGTAAGTACCGCAGATGAAGAGGATTATGACCTGATATATGAGGCAATAAAACTCATCTAATTTATAAAAATAAATTTATAAGATAAAAATGACAAAATAATCTGTCCTGTTTTTGTGATAGGTAGATGGCATCACTGCCTTGAACATACATTTAAAGGAAATTTCTAAAAAATGAAAAGCATATAATTTGAGTAGTGGAATTAGGTTAGGTCAGTAAAAATTTGAATATGGTACTAGAGACCCGTCCCTGCTTTGCACGGGTGCATAAGACAGCCATTTCCCATTTCCATTTCTTCATCGAATTCATCATTTCAAGCAAACGATGTCAGTTTGCGTTTCTTAATTAAATTTAATTTGATTAATATATTAAAATGTATTTTGCATAAAGACCTTTCGGATAAAATTCTTTAAATAACAGTGAAAACCGTATCAAAATCCGTTGCGTGGTTTACAAATAATTGGTATCCAAATTTTCTGGAATTTCAACTTTGCTTTATACTACTATGTAATGAATATGGTAATGTCTACGATAATAAAGATTTTAGAATATTTTCTTATACGAGAACATAAAGATATAAAGACTTCTGTTTTTTTTTATTTTTTTGTTTAATATTTAATGGATAAAAATAAGCCAAATAAGCAATTAGATTATATGGAAAATTTCAGTTTATTATCTCAAAAACCAAAGAACTAAAAACAATAAAAGCGAATACACAAGTGTCATAATCACAGCTCTAAAAAAATACTATTTTAGTGTTTTTAAAGACTTCTCAGATATCATCACATCATAATAGTATGTTTGTTATTACAAGCATCAGATTGAAATGATCTAACAATTCTACTACTATTCGTAGATTAAGTGTGCAGTATATGAACATATTAATAAATTCATAATAAAAATATATAAGAAATGTTTATAAAATTTTATAATTCAGTTTAGTAGAAGGTTTTGTTCACTTCTTGTAAACATTATAACCACACCGGTAATTTAGATAATACTTACTATGCATATACATAATTGACTTTCAATCGATATGTATAGTGCAATATATTGTATAACACATTCATTTGAATGTATTGTATTAAAGATAAAATATTGAAATTGTATTGGTTCTCAGCAGTATTTTACTTAGTTCTTTAAATTGTTTTTCCCAAGCTTTATCAGAACGATTTTGGTCTTCGACAACTTGTTCAATTTTTCGTAAGACCAAACTATTGTTCATCTATTTCTCCAAACACTTCTTTATATCATATCTAATCTACTTGTGCAATATGATATTCAAGTTAGATGGATTCAGTAACTGTCTATCTTATTGATCCTACACATTATAGTAGTTTTATATATCTTTTCTGAATGAATATACCATATAGTTTCAAAAGCTATAGTACCATTTATTACATAAGAATCAACCAATGAACTAACAACACATGAATGAATGGACAAAAATAATAAAATCAATAAAAAATAATTAATTCTAACAAAATGTAAATATTCTATTCTAATTCTATTTTATTAACCAAGATTCTTGAATTTTGTCATTTTGTTGATGTTTCTTTTTGGTTTTCTTCTTCTATGATTTTTTTTCAGAATCTTTAAATCTTTTAAAAACCATATGGTATATTAAAATAAGGGATAAGTTTACATACATCAGAGAATACTAGTTAAGATCTTAAAGACTCATTGAAGCTTCCACTAATTTCTTGATCAATCAGGAAAGACAAATAGGGATTACAGTGAAAACCAATGTATTTCTTATACATATGAACTATGTACTTACAAAGGTTCTAAGTACAATAGTTCTTAATAGAACTTTACAAAGGATACGGAAAGATCTTAGAGCTTATACTAAATTTTTGATCAATCAGTAATGATATATAGATTGGTCAAACTCATGTTCTCAGATAGTTTTTATCAGATTCTTTTTTATAAAAAACAATCAATGATAGTGTAATTATTAATTAGTATTTCAGTTAATTCACTGATTGACCCAAACAAAACTACAATAATTTAATTTATGCGGTAATAATTGATTGGAAAATAGTACATGATATTTGTTAGATATTTTTTTAATTATAATGTATATTAAGTATACTTATATAGTGTATATAATTGTTGGACCTATGGCGCCTTTATAAATTTTGTTTGTTTTGATGTTTTTTTTTTTTAAATTCTCATCTCTTTTTCGCAGTAAATGTAAATTTTCTCCATATAAAATATGTATGTATTTTGTGGTTCTTTGTTCTAAACTGTAAAGCACAAAATTAGCATAAGATACACCATTGAACTTGGTTTGAAATCAAAATACATACTACAGCAAATAAAACAAACAAATATCTGTACATATATGTATTGTATACACATGTGTGTATCATGAGGAGGGGGCACAGGAGAGTTCAACTGCCAGTACCATTGTTAAGTTATTTGCAAGAAATTTCAATCTATAGGCACCCTATATAAAGATCTTAAAAGAAAGAGATCAGAATGTGGAAGTGAAAATAACAGAGCGGGCATTCTTTATATGTATATGCCACAGTGGTGGATTTACCAGAAGGCTGAGTAGGCTGACGCCTAGGGTGGCAGATTTAAGGGGCAGCATATATGTGCCCAATATTTTTGAAAGTGAAAACTTCTTTAGGTGCATACGTTGAGTGCAGAAGCGTAGCTTCACGTATGTCAGAAAAAGTGATGAGCGAAAAAAAAACCGATTACATTTACATCGCTTGCTTTCCTTGTTTGCTGATCCAGCCTTATGGGATATCAACAATATCTTAAGAGAGATTCAATCAAAACCAGTCTTGTGACTTCTCTAAAAGTGAAAAAATATATTCTGATCAGCGTCGTTTATTTCAAAGAAAAATTCAAAATAATGAAGTGAGTTACCGAAATTGGCTGGTTTGTTCTAAAAGTAAAAGATCTGTATATTGCGGGCCCTGTTTGGCATTCGGTTCATTGGAATATCCTTAGATTGATGTCCAACTCGACAATTTACTGCATGTCCAGGTTGATGAAGATGTTACTTATTGGAGAAACGTTCTGAAGAGGGTTGATGCCGTAGTAAAACGACTGTGTTCAAGAGGCCTCGCTTTCAGAGGAAAAAATTAAAACTTCGGTGGTACGCATAAGGGAAATTATTGTTTGATTTTGGAACTGAATTCGATCCTTTTTCAGCAATTTGGGCATCAAGGATCTGGGGAAGTACCAGTTACTTATCAAAGACCGTTTGTAATGAGTTTATTCTCTTGATGGGTCATATAGTCTTAAAACTGTTTCTTCTGCAATCTTATCTAAATAGTGGGGTTCTAAAAATAATCTAAGAACTGACACGGTGTATGGTAATTAGGACGAAGGTGAATAAATCAAATAGAATTGTAGAGGTCGGTAGGGGCGACAAATGTGTAAATCAGCCACTGATGTACCTATATAGATACTGCGATTGCATTGAACCAGTCGAATTTCACTGTATGAGAAAAAAGGAAACTTATTTTAAGAAATAATATATTTTAATTTGCTCTCCCCTAGGCCAATAGTTGAAGACACCTATGTATATACATATATATCACTACAATATGTATAATTTGTGTTTGTCTACATTAGTGTATCTCATTTCAAGACACAAAATATGACGTGAAGTTGCCTAACAAAATTATGCAAAATTTATTTAGATTTTTTCATATTTTTTTTTCTTTAAATTTTTGAGGATTGCGTGTTTAGGTAAATAATTTTAGGCGTTTTTTTTTCTTATTATTATATTATTATTATTATTATAATTAATTTTATTGCTTTTTTTTTGTTTTTGTTTTCTGTTCTTCTTCGGATGATTTGGATGCCGACATTAATCAATGGGACATGGGTTATTCTGGTTTAGTATGGAGGGAGATATTTGTCATGCTGGAAATCCGTGACAAGAAATTGTTGATTAAATAAAAACTAGCAAAATTAATAAGTATATACATATGTATGTATGTTGAAGAAGAATACAGTAAACTATGGAATTAAAAAAGATTTGGTTAAATGAGCTCATCTCTTGATCTGTTTGTTGAAATTCATGCGTCAGCAAAACATCAACATATTTTTTGAATAGCATAAGATCCGCAATATATTGTATAATTATCTTCTAAATTATATCCAAATTTTCATTCAATCTAACATATTATAAAAACAGGAAAATACGCTAATCAATGAAAATGAAATCATAGCTTACAGAAGTTACATTACATAGTATACTACATAAGTATGTAAGAAATATGAATTATTGACTTTAGTATTTTAATGGATTTAATGGATTTTCTTTTAGTGGAGGCTATATCTTCTAGTGGAGAGAAAACAACGAGTGCAACAAATGATCTGTATAGGAAATTAAGACTTGTACAAATTTTTGTTGAAATAAATAAACAGAGATTATTGCAATTGATCAGTTTCGTTTGGAAATTATCGATTATGGATAAATTTGTATCAGAATAGTAAATGAATCAATTTTGAAAAAAATCATATCCATAGATTTTTGTAATGCCCATGGTATGCGTATATCATATTGGTCACCTTTCATGGAAGCATATATAGGCTACTTTGCAGTTAAAGCTAACTGTAAAGGAAAATCATACTGATTTAGCAAAGAATAAATTAAACTTGACTTTAAGTCAATGCACTGGTACAAAAGTACTTGATAAAAAATAACAAAATCAATGATTTACTCTTCCTATCCAGATCCATACTTGCCAGATTTTAGTATTGAAACTATTTCTTATTGTCAAACTTGAAGAAATTGTTCGGATTTACGAGAACTCTTAAGGCTATCTATCCTATGCCACTTTCCGCAAGCAGGAGTCCATTAAAAACCAAATAACCACAAGTTATTTCGGTACTGAACTACTGGAATTACTAGACATGTAATACAAACCTTGTGACTACTTTGCGGGTACAGACCTAACGTCATCAGCCACATAAACTAAGCATGCACTGTAAAGTTAAATTTAAGACTTAAATATATTGGGCTATATATAGGGGAAAAATTTCTTTCGTAACCCTAAAAGGAACATTAAAATTTGTGCTACCAAGAAAAGAGGGGGAAACTTACTGCCAATAATTAGATTGTGCAAGAACGTGACACCAAAAGCTGTTCTACGACTGGATATTTTCTGGATGTGGATAAACTTGAGACGGCTGTGGTAGAATGAAAGTACTCAGTGCAAAAAGCAGATTCATTCCATCACTATACTTTTTAAACTGTGGGTCCCAAACACAAGATGCGTATCCAAGACTTGGTCTAACCAAAAATGTGAATAATAATTTGGTAGTGTAAAAATCATTTAACTCTTTAGACCAACGTCTATAATTAGAGAATAGTGGTAATCTTGACGTTTCTGATAATAATGAAGAGTTTAAAAAATTGAAGAAATATGGAGCTAGAGATTAAAGCATATACATAAAATAATAAAACTTGAGTCTTTGTTTTTCACATCTGCACTTGTTGATAGACTCTCGTACATATACGAGTATATAAGTTTCTTAGTTGTCTTTTACCTTATTACACACTTTTGTAAATAATTTTCATAATAATTTACTTTGACAGAAATATGAATAATTAGCTGATTTATGCTTGTCAAAGCCACACCTTCAGATTTACGTTATCTTGCTAGTAAGCAGATTCAAACGTAGATACATCTACACTTAATAAGTATAATAATAATTGGTCGGTTAATTTACGTGTAAATTTAAATAATTTTTGCATTAAATAATTAAAAGAAATGAAGTAACTTAATTTAAGTGTGTAGTACTAAAAATAAATGTTAATGAAAAATACAAAAATATATTGCTATAAGTTTTAAGTCATAAATATGGTATGTTTAAGCCTTGAACTTATAAAATTCAAATTATAAAAGATTTAAAGAAACTCAAAATAAAAATTATGAAATGCACTTTTATGTATATGAAATACAATAAAACACTTATAGACACATACATATATACATACAGCTGTTTTCAAAATAATAGGAGTGCCATTACAATTTGTTTTTAAGCTCCCTTTTTGATCTTGTAGGAGCTTTTAAAGAACTTTTTTTTCCAAACAGTAGTTTTAACGGGAATTTAGAGGCAAACACCTGTAATTTCGTTGTGATTGCAAATATTTTAGCTATGTTATTCTGGTATTTAAGAGTTTGACTCAAATTTTGAGCTGTTCATAATAATAGGAGTGCCTGCCAAGACCACACATTAAACGTTACTTTTATAAAACAATTGTGAATATTTTTAAAAGTTACTTTCATTTAATTCTTGGGCATAAATTTGTATAGTGGGTCGAGGAAAATATTGCACCGAAGAAGAGCGTCACATAATTAAAAACTTAAGGAAAGAAGGCAAAACTTATAAGGATATTAAATCGTTGATGGGATGCTCTGATAAAATGATCGCTAATGCCCTTAATTGCAAAAATAAAACTTGAAAACCGAGGCCGCAAGCGTAAAACATCGGCAATGGATGATCGTTGCATAGTTCGCTGCAGCAAGAATAATTCTTTAGCGTCCTCTTATAAAATTCAACAGGAGCAGAGGCTCTCCATAAGTACAGTGACCATTCGTAGACGATTACTGGAGAACAAATTACATGCAAGAAGTCGACGGAAAGTGCCATTGCTGACAAAAAAGCATATAGAGGCTCGCCTACAGTTTGCCAAAACCCACGTCGAATAGCCAGCGGAAAAATGGCGCAATATAAATATTATGGACTGATGAAAGTAAAATCGTCCTGTTTGGTGGAATAGGGTCGAGGCAATATGTCAGACGTCCACCTAATACTGAATATAAGCCCCAGTACACCGTAAAGACTGTGAAACATGGAGCAAAAGTTATAGGTAGATTTTCATACAGCGGAGTTGGCCCTATTCACCAAATTAAAGAAACGATGGACCAGCGAATCTATGTAGACATATTGGATCAAGTAATGATGCCATACGCGGAATGGAATATGCCTCTCAAATGGATTTTCCAACAGGATAACGACCCCAAACACACAAGTAAGTCTGCAAAGAATGGTTTCGCGCTAATAGAGTTGAGGTCATGGCGTGGCCTGCTCAGTCGCCTGACCTTAACCCGATTGAAATTATATGGGCAGATGTGAAGAAAAGTGTGTCGGAGCATAGACCATTAAATGCACAACATTTGTAGGCCACGATACAAGAAATATTGCAAAGTATCCCATTGATAGAGAAGATGTGCGGCAGTTATCAAAAATCACGGTTTTCCAACAAAGTATTAGAAAAGAAATGTCTTATTCCTTCATTAACTTATAGTTTCATAACTTTTTTGCCTTAATATATGTAGGATATTAAGCCTTAATCAAACACTCCTTTTATTTTGAACAGGGCCTTCCTGCCTAGCTTTACGAAAGTTATTAATTTTTTTGTATTACTCGCTTTAAGAATAAAAGTAAAAATGAGAAAAAGCACACAATTGAGTTAACAATCTTTTTCCAAAGAAAGACTAAATAAAAATAATTTCGTTTCGTTGTAATATCAAAATTTCTGTAACAACTAAGGTCACTCCTCACACTGTACATACATAAGATTCATTAATAATGACTAAAATCCTCTGAATGAAATTTGAGGAAAAGTTGGAGACTCCAATTTGGAGTACATATGTACATTTATTACATTGGTAATGGTATCTCATTTATCTTGAATATCAACGCATTCTACAAATAATTTTTTTTTTAGATTTTGCCTAGTCATAACTAAGAGATTATTCATTTAGTTTGCTTATTTTTATTTTAATTTTAAATATGCTGTTTAATATCTCAAACAATTACATTGGTCAACACTAATCATGTCATTGCATATTTAATTAGGCCTAATTAAAAATTTTGTTAAGGTGATGGATTGCAATGGAAGCGGGATTTTTGTATATAATAAATTTCATAAATAAATAATGCGAAGATAAAAGAGGGTATATTCGTTGGACCTCAAATCAGGGAGTTTATAAAAGATCCAATGGACGAGCAGTTATTGGCTTATGAAGCATTAGGTTGGTTCTATTAGGACACTTCACAGATGGAAAAGGGCTATAAGTGCAAATGGAACTTAAGGATATAGGCTGTTTACTATTGGACGAAAAAAAAAGACCAATTAGGAGCTAAATAGGTTATGATAATGGATTTTTTTCAAATATTTCTTTTTACTAACAGTCACTCATCAAAGTATAAAGATTGAGTGAAGTCCGTGTGGTACGACAATGTTCAAATTTTATTGCCGAGTGTAACCAATTGTAGCAATTAAGCATTATAAAGGAGGTTTTGTGGCTATTTAAAATCAACACTACTCTAATCAATATTCAAAATACTTAAAGGCATGTAGGGGCTCTCACAACATTCTTTTTAATAAGTACAGGGTTAGGCAATTGCCAACTAAGTCAAATTCATACCAATGACAGCTGTTTATATTGTTTACAATGGAATTCAAACGTAATAGTGTCGTTGCTTTATATTTAAGTGAAAAATCACAACCAGCTATTGTTCGTGAGCTCAGGCATCTCAAAGTGAATAAAATGTTTGTGTATCGCACCATAAATCCTAATAATGATACAGGTAGCATTGCAAAACGCTATTGTGGTGGACGAAAAAAAACAGTAACATCACCTGACATGGTTCGGAAAGTGAACGCTCGACTTGAACAATGTCCACGTTGTAGTGGTAATCAAATGACTAAAGAACTGAAAATATCCCAGCAAAGCATTCGACGCATATTCCAAAATGAGCTAAAGGTAAAGCCTTACAAGTTCCAAAAGGCACATGATCTTACACCAAAGCAAAAAAAAGTTAGACTTGAAAGAGCAAAGGAGTTGTTACGCTTGCACGAACGTGGCGAATTTCCAAACATTGTGTTCTCTGATGAAAAAAATTTCCCTATTGGGCAGTTCATAAACTCTCAAAATAATCGTATGGCCACTCAAAGTAGTTTTCCATTTGAAGTAATGGTATGGGCAGCTGTGACCGCCGATGGATACTGTCCAGTCGTTTTCATCGAGCCTGGTGTCAAAGTCAATGCGACTTATTATCTGGAAAATGTTTTGGAAGCTGCTTTAAAGCCGTGGGCACGCAAACATTTCGGTCGTACACCATGGACGTTCCACCAAGACTCAGCAACGTCTCATAAAGCTTGTGTGAACCAAGAATGATTAAAAAAGCATGTACCACACTTCAACACAATGGCTTTCGAATTCGCCAGATGCAAATCCGATGGACTATTCCATCTGGGCCATTATGGAGAGCAAGGTGAAGACTAAAAGATATGCCAATATATCTTCGTGCAACATGCAACTCAATTTTTAACCGTTTGAATGCCATAGTCAAGGCAAAAGGTGGCCACATTGAGCTAAAGTGAATGGATTCTAAAATTTTTATTATTTCCACACATTTTAGTAGCTTAAATCAATAAAAAATAATTTAACACAAAAAAATATGGTCGTTTGAATAGGTAACAGTTCCAATCGCCTAACCCATCATAACAGAAATCATTTCGATTGGCTAACATTTCATATTTCTTCAAAATTACTTCTTCTTTTCATTCAAATTATTATTCTTTTAAATTATTTGCACCAGTCTTAAGAGCTTAAGACTCATCCATTCAGGGTAACTGGGCCTTTTTGATAACGCAGCGCTAATAGTCATTCAAGGCCTTTATGGACAGTCTGAAAATACATAATAGTACCTAATTAAAAACAATATCAACGAACTACTTAGATCTAGTAGACCTATGGTAGGATCATTTCGATAATATGATTCAAGACATACTGAATTCTTTCTGCTGAATCCATTTGATTTCATTGGATTTTGATATATATAAAATCATTAAATGAAGTCTAATACTACTTGTTATGTTATTTTATTAAGATACCTATGATTGTATTGTACTCGTACATATTTGCCTACATACGAGTATTCAACATAACACATAGTTGATTTTGAATTGTTCTTCGGTTGCACTGAAAACAAAAATAATGTTTTTTACATTCAAAATTTGTTGTTTTATTTCAAAAAAAATGTACAACAATCATTGACCGCAACAAAATAAATAAACAAAATGCAAACATAAATAAAAAATTTCAACAAAAAATAAAAAAAAAAAATTAAAAGTTTGCTCATCAAATTAAATCAAACACAATTTCAATGTTTAACAAAAAATTGACTGAAACTGACTGAGTGAAGACTTCAACTTCAATATTAACTAACATCATCATCATTGTTTTCATTATCATCATTAACATTATCTTTATCTTTACTTAACTTTTGCATTCAACATATTCATTCAGTTGCTAGGGTCAGACGTCAAGCCGGGCAGGGCCAGATCGAGTCGTTTAAAGTACGAACATTTTAACGGTTGCTAAAAATTATCAAATGTTTGTTCAGTTGCTTGTTTTTTTTGTTGTTGTTATGTTTTTGCTATTATTTATTGTGTATTTTTGTATTGAATAAAAAAATAGGCAATACTCGTACTCGGAGGTAAATCCATTATTTGTGTTACAAAGTTAGTAGGTTTCTATAATGTAAATGCCATACTATTTATCTTATGATGCATATTGCATTTTTTTGCAATACTCGTATACTCATATGTTAGTAACTACCGGTATGGATCAAGTTATTTTTAAAAACAAAAAGTTTAACAATGATGATGATGTAAGAGCCTAGTGTATTGATAGTTTTGGATATATTGTAGTTAATAGTTTTGTTTTTTTTTTTTAGAATCCTAATTGAACTTTATTGATTCTTTTAAAATGTTTTTGCAGATATGTGTATTTTCTATATTTTATATCTTTTAAATTATTTTTAGTAAATACTAGAATTATGTGAGAATGATTATTTTATGGGTCTAACACTTGGTAATAAATCATTTATTGTTTATAACGGCTTTGCATCGACATGGCATTGAGTCAATATGGTCCTTACAACGCTTCACATGAATCTGAACCCATGATTCTTTTAACACCTCCCAAATATGAGTGCAATTTAAAGGATTTGCTGCTTCCACCATTCGTTTAATCAGTCCTCACATATTTTCGATTGGAGACAGATCTGCCCATGGCATCACGTCAATCTTTTCAAAAGCAAACCACTCCAAATATATAATTTACTAGCGTGTTTCCGATCATTGTCTTGCTGAAATGCCTAATTGAAAGTCATTTGCAATCTAGTATACGATAACATTACATCTTTCAATATATTGTCATACATTATTTTGTCTATAATGTCATTAATCATATGGATAAGGCCTACGCCATTATATGAAAATCAAACTTATACCATAATGATCAGCCCTCCATATGTTATTCTGAGTTTATTGAATGACCAATATTTTGTCTGAACCCTGTTCCACCAAACAAAACAATTTTGCTCTCATCTGTCCACAATACGTTGCGCTACTTTTCTACCGGTCAATTCCTGATGTCTTGTAAAACTCAATCTTGCATCGACATTTATTTATTTTTTATAAGATGACGACGATTTGTTACAACACTGACAGACATTTTTGATGACGGCGCGCCGAGTGCTTGGCCTTGCTATATCGCACAATCCGTTTCTCATATAATAATGTTGTCTTGCGTTTACGCTTCCCAAGATTTGAGTGCATCCAACTATCTATACTAATATTATAAGAGGTAATGTTTGTTTGGATGTTAGAGATAATCTTCGAAACTACTCATCCCATTTTAAAAATTCTTTTACCAGTAGAATGCTACGTTGTCACTAAGTGTCATGTGCTATGTCTATATAAATATAATAAAGTCCGGTTATTTTTAAGATTAACTGAAATATCCAAGCCAGGTGCCTTAAAAAAAAACAACTGTATAGTGCCATTCAACCTGTGCTCACAGCTGATACTCAAACTGTCTTCTTTGTTGATACTCAAACTGTGACAAAAAGAATATAGCGATGCTAAAAAGAAGCATATCTGATATCTGGATGAATATGATTCAATTGTGATCTATAATGACTTGGATGACTTCTTTAATGCTTAATAAATATCTCAACTAAGTGATACTAAATACCATTCATAAAAATAATGAAAAATACTCAAAATTCAGTTAAATCGGTTGTTAGTAGATTGTATTTTGTTGGCAAATATTCAATATTTTACTAAAAACTCAATAATTTACTTATTTCATTATTGAAGTTTGCATATTTTGTAAGTATTGTACAAACATACATATGTACTATGTATATTTGGTATACAAACAATAACCAATATTGTTTAACAAACAATAAAAATCTTCAATGTTGCATTCAAGCTTTTAACTTCCTAGTTGATGTTTTTATTGTTGTGCTAGTTGCATAAATTGCGTCGATCAGTTGTACACGTATTTTAATTTTACTATTGTAGATACCAAGCAGCAGAATCTAAATGATATTTAACTTCAACACTTTGTAATTTATTATGGAGTAGAAATTTCTGACACAATTCAGAATGGTTCATTTGCCAAATTACAATATTTGCTTCAAAGTACTGAAATGCGAGCTGAATCAATATGAATGAAATTTTATGTTAGTGGGCATAGTTATTTGTCAAGCAATTCATAAAATTTGCTATTTTCGAATTTCAAGCGAATCAAACATTTTGAACCACCATACCATAACGCCGTCAGAAGAAGCCTTCGCGCCTACCCTACAACACCATTCACATATATGCTCTTAGAAGCCGGTATTCCAACACTTGAAGTTGCGACGTTTAGTTTAATTCTAAAACTGTTTTTAAATCACAACAAAGAGATATATGATAGTTGTCGGCGCATATCAACTACAATATTTTGCCAAGGCAGTTGGTTTTACTCAATGTCCCACGTACATTCAACCTGAACGTTTTCCTTCATGGACACTGGATCGGTCTGCGTTCATCGATAAACTTGAAGCATTCTCGAAAAGCAACACTTCCTGAGAAGAATTTTAATAAAATTTAAATACAACAACATCGGTTAGGTTAAACTTAGATTTCTGATCTATATTCACTGCAGAAGCCTGTGCTATTCTTCAAGCAGTACGATTTGTTGCTAATATGCCATCCAATGTCATTATTTGCACGGACAGCAAATCAGCTATTAGCTCCGTACGTAACTCCAATAGTAAAAGTATAATTACTACTACAATTCTTGACCAGCTCATTCAGCATAAGAATATTAAACTTATGTGGGTCCCAACTCATGCCAAAATACTTGGCAATGAATTAGCTGACTGCCGTGCTAAGCTCGCCTTAGCAGAGAACCACTACACACAGTTAACATATATGAAAAGGCCGACATCCTCCGCTTAGTTAGATCTCATATTCGGGACAAACACCGACTTTGATGGAATAACGCAAGCCACCACTACAAGCGTTTATATCCAAATGCCATCAATTCAATTTATCCTGCCATCGTAATGCAATAAAATTATTCATACGACTCCGATTCAATTACATCTCCATTACTCATCAAAACCTACTGTGCGGCCGCAGCAATGATGCTTGCCCTCTTTGCAATGACGTTGCAACTGTAGAGTACATGCTCTCATGATACAATGCAACACAAAACCTTCGTGTCCAAGCAAAAACTAACATAGTAGAGCTCCTGGGAAATCCAAATCTTATCAACATAAGCTCGATATATAATTTTTTTTTCCTTTTTTATTTAGTATTCTGTTACTGTATAATAGCAACTTAATCTAAACATAACACAAACTTAACAGGTGCGCTTGCTGGAAATTACATCTAGTTACTGATATACTACTAATAAGATGATATTAATTAATTAACAGCATAACCTGATCTTAAACAAAATTTACAGGCTACTTCAGTTATTATTATAAGCTAAGATATAAGATAACTATGTACATTTTTTAAAAACAGCTAGGTAGTAATACATTATTCTTGTTTTTAAGTCTTTAGGATGAGTACGTTTTAAACGTCTCCTTATTATGCCAGATAACAGTTTTCTTGCCAAATAGTTCGGAGGACCCGTTAAACGTATGCTGTATGCTTTAGATTGCGACTGTGTAAAGTCACCTATCTTCTGGACGCTTAGATCTCTTTCTATGTCATTTGTTCGCATATACCAAGGAGCACCACTGATTCTTCGAAGTGTTTTAGCCTGAAAGACTCGGATCCTATCTAAATTCGACTTTGTCGCAATGCCATAAACCTGTATTCCATATCTCCAATTCGGTGCAAGAATACATTTATATATTTTACCTTGTTTTGAAGGGACAGCTTATTTTTAGAATGCCGTAACCAACTCATCTTTGACACCTTAGCCCTAAGCAATGCCACAACTCCTGCAATGTGCGATCTAAAAGTAAGACGCTTGTCCAAGTATACACCCAGGTATCTGTGTCCCGTGTGATGTTCTAGGGGTTGACCACTAAGAGATAATCCTGGGCAAACGTCTCTCCTTACGGTGAATGTGACACAAACGCATTTTGCGATGTTTGAGGCAATGTTCCACTTCCGTGTCCATTCATAAAATTGGTGAAGATAAGCCTGCATGGCTACTGCTGCATTCGACATACAGAAATCCTTGGATAATATAGCTGTGTCATCCGCACACGTAGCAATCATAAAGTCTGTGTTTCTTACATTGTATTAAATGAGTATGGGCATATCATAAGTAAAAAAGGGCGTAAAGAGTTGGAGATAGGGAACACCCTTGAGGAATTCCAGCCTTGATAGATCGCTACGGTGAAATAATTTTTAAAAAACCACTTATTTGATAAATCTTATGTAACTAATTAATCTCATACTTCAATTTATTAACCAAAGAGCGTAAAGCCATGGCCATGGTAGTTTAAAAAAGTATCTTAATACAGATTTTGAAAAAATATTGATCCCTTTAAAATTAGGATTTATTTCAACAAGTTAAAATACAATAAATGATAAGGAGGAAATGGCATGAAGTAAATACAATACTATTGTATCATTTTATAAGCAAAATATTTATTTTCAATTCTGATCTAATAAGAAATAGATTTAAATTTTATAACCCATAAACTAATTAAACCTGTTTACTATAATATGCCTTGATTAAACATAGACAAAATATGCAATCGATCCACTTATGTCATAAACATCTAACTGTTTATATATTTAAATGAATTTTTTTTTTATTTATTTTGACTGTGTTAGTTTTATTTATTGATACATAAACTTCTTATAACTGAAACAACTTTTATACTCATTAATATATTGTTGTATGTGGTACTTTCCAGTTGGTTCAAACGATTCATTTCTTATATAGTATGCAATCAAGTAGTAGACTAGTCAACTAACTTTTATAATAAAATCTGAATGAAAACAAATTTGACTTCAATAGCATCAATGGCTACCGGCTCAAAGATTGATTTTTATATTTATTGTAGATATTTATTGTAGTAAATTGTTTGAGCAAACAATTATTTCTAGACCTTTAACAAACAAAACCTATAAATTCTATAAACCAAATTTGAAATTTCCAGCTTTTCTATTGTGGTTTCATAGAAACACGTGCCCAAACTAACCAATGAATAGGTTGATTTTCTCTATTATTATTATTTTTTTTCGGACTACGACAGCTGCTACAATTGATCTGGATATATATTTTTTAAATTTCAAATAATGAAAGTATAATGTGCAATTAATCAGCCATTTTATGGAATTCGCAGACGGTTTCGCGAACGTTTTTTTTCGAAATCTCAAAAAGAAAAAATCCTCAGTGCCATAGAACAACTGAAGATTTCATTTTGTTTGTAAATAGTCACTAAAATAAAATAAAAATTACTTTTTAGTTTTTAATATTCTTTGTATCTGGTTTTAATTACACTGGCAGCAGCATTCCAAGAAAACAAAAATGCATTGTTCACGAGAGATAAATACAGTGAAAGGGGTTTTCCACATAAATGTAAAATATGTTGTACATTTTCGTATTTATATAAATTTTCCATACAAAATGAATGCAAATTCTGCATAAGTTCAATAGTTTGAACATTAGTAGGTGATTCCTTAATTTAACTGAAATATTGCAAATCCTTTCTGATTCCATGTTTTACTTTCGTGTATGTAATTAGGTCAAGATGAACTTGATCTTGTCTTTAAGATACTTGAAAAAGCTGTTGGCCCAAAGCTTGTCCTTATCAATATGAAATTTGAGTTTGCTGTGGATTTTGATAATCTTAAATCTAATCTCTTTTCATAATACTTTACTGCGCATTATTGAGGCTCTTACGTTCAGCTCTTCTCATTCGATTTCGACAATAGTATATAGCAACTGTTTCTGTTCTGTTTACGTTTTCTTCAAAAAGTCACTGACAAGTCATCAGATATGTCATCTACCTGCCGTCGTACCTTCTATGACGGAGTGAGCTGAACAAACATTTCTGTTTTGGTAAAGACAGACAGTGTAGAAGTAACCCTGAGCTTGCAAATTTGTTGTCCTTTTACTTCCACTTCATTTTCTAACCATTATCAGGCTTGGTTAGAGTTTGAGTAAATTTTGACTTAGTTTTATACAAAAATGATTTTTTAGATGATTTTTGATGATGGTTTGGAATTGGGTTGAAATTGAGGCGAAAGAGAAATCCAAGGCACCGCTGAATTAATATGTTTCCATTGCTTTCCTGCTCATGCTAATATAGTATACAATAATTAATAATTAAAATATAACTCAAATATGGTAATAAATTACAGATTAGAGTGAAGTGTATAACACACTAGGAACACATAAACAATCAATCGCAAGACATATTACATTACATGAGGTTACGCAATATTAGTTATATGTTTTTTAAATGACCCTATTAATGCCAGCAATATCAATTATAATAAAGGGTATTTCGATTAATCGAAATAATCAATGTTTTGTTGAAATAATCGATGGATTTTTAATTGATGTCATTTGGGTTCAACTAATCGGATAATCGATTTTCCTGTTTAGGGCTTTTTTTAGGGATTCATGAACGTTAAAAAAATTGTACGGACTGGACAAACAAGTGAGAACAACAACGTTATGCATGAGAGCGATAGAGACAACAAAAATCTTTGTGAGAGGTAGAAAAAATGTTAATACACTAACATATTAAGTTTATTTACTACAAAAATGTATAGTTATGATTAATCGACTTTTTATGCAGCAATTAATTGGTATATCGATTAATTAGTGAAAAATAATAATCGAAGTCATTAATCGATGTTTTGTTGGTCGATACCCATCCCTGTACGTACATACATGTACATATATTTAAATTTATAAAGGACTCGGCGTGCTTTGCTACGCTTTTGACCTGATGTTAGTGCGTGATACTGTTCTCTATTTACTTTTGAAAAATCAGATGAATCAAATATTAATATTGATATAATTTCCTGCTATATTTGATAAAGGCGAATTGATTGAATTTAAAATATGTCTCTAAATTTTATATGCAAAGTAAAAAACTGTCTGTATCTCCAAAACTACGGGTACAAATGCAGCTTATAACCATCTACTTGATTCAAAAAATTTCATCAAAATCGATCCAGCCGTTCTCGAGTTTGGCGGTTACAAACATTTTTACCGATTCATTTATATATATATATATATATATAGATATCAGATAGTACTTTATAGTGGCTTTACAGTGAGCTAAGAATCGAATCTGTGAAGATGCGACTATTTGTTCGAGTTCCATTTGACAACAACAACAGGGAAAATGATAAAATTGAGGGGTTGTTGCTGTAGATGTGATTCGATTGATAGATTCTAATCTCAAATTGATATGCTTAGTTTCGGTTTTTTCTAAGCAGTGTTGGGCTATTTTTTCATGTAAGTTGGCTGAATTTGATAATTTCGTCGTTTTTTGTGATTGTCAGTTATCTTCTTCTACCATTTTAGTTGCGCGCCACATATAATCAAAACAGCTGTTCGTGATGCTAAAATATCACTGTAAAGCACACAACCAAATCTTCGTGATACGAGCATCTGTAAAGCCACTATTAGTTTCAATTTATAGAAAAGAATGTACAAAATGAATCAATTTAACTAACATAATATTTACAATAAAAATAAAGAAAAATATTAAATTCGGTTTCACTGATCACTTTACACTTGTAATATAAGACATAGTATTATTCCTTATTATATTCTTTTAAACTTAAAGAAAAATATAAGATACTTACTATGTTAGTACATATCGACCCCTTTTCACGACTTTTTGATACAAAATGGTTCTAAAATCCTTAACACACCATCCATTAAAATATTAGAGCAAAACTTGCAATAATTACGCTTGAAATTTAGTTTCAAATTGAACGGATGTCACAGCGTATTTTTCGTTAATAGCGAAATTATCGTATGTGCCATACAAATTTTAGTCTGTAGAGCATAAGCCAAATTTGCAGCACAAAAACCAAAAAGAGAATGAAAGAAAGAGGAATATTTAAAAATGACTTTAACATTGGTTTTAATTTGCCGAAAAAAGATAATTGTACCACATGTGAAAATTTAAAATATTTAGAAGCAATGGAGAAGGAAAAGGCATTGAATTCAGAAGAAATAAAAATTTTAGCATCAAAAATGAACTGAAGGCCATATTTCAAGAGGACCAAGCTAAAAGCAAAAAGGGTCAAAAGTTTTTGTATGTTAGTTTTGACATGTAAAATATATTGAATACTCCATTTTATGCCCAAGTCACACCAAACAAAAGCGAAAAAATTTGAAGCTGCCGTTCACACTGCACTTTCGCTTTTTATGAATAGCTTTTTTTGTTATGATTATACACACACACAGAACTTTGCGCACACGTTGGCTAAATTAAAACTAAAATTTTGCGAAAAATACATGATTTAGACCATTTTGCGATACATGCAAATATCTTGCAGCTCCCTTTTTCATTCCTGACACGTATTTTATCAAAATCTTTTAAAAAATTAACAATTTATGGTTTTAGCAATGAAAGACTCACTAAAAATCAACGGAAAAGTTGGTAATAATTTTTTTTAAGTTGGAAACACTAGCAAAACTTGGTCAAACTGGCAGAATTTTCCCAGCCCTGGTGAGCTTCAACTTAACTTTTTCTTTGGAAGCTGAACAAAAGCTTAACGAAAGCAATCCTGAAATTTGAAAATTTGCCTGTTGTTATTTTAGAATTGTGAAGCTGCATACAGAATAAGCAGCTTTTTTCTTGCTCTGACAAGGCTATTACTCCCGTTGTACTTAAGTGTCTACGAAAATGGTACACGAAACGGTTACTGTTTTTGTGGGGTGAGCGAGATGGCAAACGAGGAAGCAATGAAATATGCTCACCTCTTTATAACTATATATAAATATTTAATAAAAAAAAAAACCAAGGGCTTATCCCTAATTATATTTTTAGGTATATATTTACAAATTTTGGACAACCAAGACATAATCTTCTGTTATGTCTTAAGCCTGTATTGCGACAGCTGTCCTGGCCCAAATAGTAACAAGGCGGTGCTGGCAATGTTTGCATACTTCTTAAACTCATCAAAGTTTTTGAAGAAGTTAAAAGTGACTTGTTTACTTCCGGGTCATACTATGATGCCGGTTGACTCTGTGCATAGCGCAATAGAGTCTTTTGCACCGAACCATATGGGCGTCTAGTGAATGGCTCACGCTTGTTCGAAAAAATCACATATATGTTCATCCAAAACTGGAAATTATTTGCAAATATAATTTTTTTAATTAAATAATACTAAGTTAAATTTAAGCAAGTTGCGTACTGCAAAATTCAATAAAAATCCAATGACCATTGAACTTAATACCATTTCGAATATATTAATCTTAAGAGCAGCAAAGTACTCAGTACTTTATAACTATTATTTATTTCAATTATGTTTATATTTATTTATGCCTTATAATATTAATCAATAAACAATAAAATAAAAAGAAATACTCGTTCAACTTAACAAAAATATTGTATGGGAAACGCCTTTTGTAAATGATCGTAATACACACATTTTGGACCCCAAGCAAGCAAAGCTGTGCGTGCGATAATATCGTATGTGCATAAATGTTAATGTTTTCCCAAGAAAGTAATTTTTTTTTAGTAATTTCCTTTTTACGAGTACTAATAATTAATGCAAAAATATTCAATTTAATTTTGGCGAACCTCTCGCATGTACAATTTTAATAAGCCTGATAGTATTATTTTCATGAAAAGTATGTACTATTTTAGTTTAAAATTTAAAAACAGGATTTCATACAATCCACAAATATACGATTGGGCTTTAGGAGGCGACCGGCTTATCTGGTTGTTATACTACATAGAAGTCTAACTTTATTCGAAGTCTATATTAACTGATTAGCTCTTGAACTATTCAAACTAATTCATTATAAAATATTTGTGATAACCGGTTTCTGATGATGATCGAAACAGTATTTTAATTGTGAAGCAATAAATGGGAATCTGATCTGTCTGATTGATCATAATTATTATCATCATGATGCCAACTAAATGAAGTAGTTTATTCTACTTTCTATTGAGATTTGTTAAATGTCAACATGCTTTGGATATGATTCATTCCACTGAACAATTGTTTGTTTGTGTATGTACATACATATATCAAGCACAAGAGTCTTTGAAATCTATAACATTTTTTACATTTCTTATTTGCTTTTTCTGTTGTCTGTTCGATTAGATAATGAATGAAAAACGTTATCAATAAAAAGTGCAGTGAATTACAATACAATTTTAGTTAAACTGGTATTGATTTCTAAACAAAGTTCCACTTAGAGATGAAATAAAAGTATACTTTCAGGATGATAAGTATAAATGTACTTATAATCATGGCCAACCTGCTCTTCTTTTTAATGAAATTGTTGGCAGAGATGAATTCGTTAATAAATATGTAATTGATTTTAAAGGATTTAAGGCTTAATACCTCACACCTTTTAAATGAGAAAAAGAATATACAGATTATTTATATTTTAATTAAATATTATAAGTCATGATTTTTCCCTATATATATGTAATTTCTTTTATATTAGCGTGGGACCAAAATGAAATAATTGAAATGTTTCCAATTTTCAGTGTGTTATATGAAGTTGTTTCCTTTTGTGTATGCGCTCTTTAAGTCGTCTTCAAGTATGCAACAACAAGATGCTTTCGGTGTATCGTAGTTTCTCGCTTGGTCTAGCCATACGTCTGCGTCTGAGTCTACGTTTGTTGATTATGTCTATAGGATGCTAAATCTTGATTAGAATTGTTTGAGGCTACCATAATGTTAGAATGTCAAAACTAAAGTTGCTAAACGTTTGCATCATGGTTTTTAGACATTTAAATATACGATTTTTCCACTGCACTTAAAAGATACAAACATTTGTGTTGATTAATATGGAGTTGGAGGAGCTGATTTTATTGAGTTCTTTAAATGTGCTAAGTGCTTTTCCTTACGGTAGACTACATACACATAAGTTTCCCTGAAATTGCTATTTTGCTCCACAGAAAGAAACAGGAGATTTGTGAGAAATCTCGGCCATTTCTTAGTTGAAAACAAAATGTGAAAATAATTATACTTAAGTCCTTACATGTATTTGTAAATGTGTCGCTTACATGACTGCAGTGGCATATTCAATTTTCTAAGAAGCCTGAAAGTATGCTTTAATTTTCTCTCGTAACCATAATACGCCATCTGATTTTTAAATGTAGTGGAAAAAAGGTCTCTGTGTGGTAAAAGCTTTTTTTATTAATACAAAGATGTATTGTAAAATGGCGTCACCTCTGTAGTAGATATTGCTAATATTAAATCAAAGAACATTTGCCCCATTTATAGTACGAAAAATGCGTCTTTTCTGTTTAGGCAATCACACAAACCGCTTAAACTCTACACAACAACAACAGGCAATTGACCAAATGTCAGAGTTGCTTTGGAGAATTAATTTTAAGCGGTTTGTTTGACTGCTTAAGGATCAACAGCAATAATTTAAGCAACGAGGGTTTGGCAAATGTTGAGTACTGTTGGCTATGCTTTGGTCATGTTTCGTTGTTTTATTTGAAATAACATTTTACGTATGTGTATAACCGAAACAAACAACAACGACCATAAGCACTCTGGACTTAAGCTACGAAAATGGTTCTTGTATTGTATAATGCTCACATGTTTGCCACAGCACCTTAATGCCCTGCATCTTTGTTAGAAACCGTGATGCCATTTTAGCCTTTTTAGCCTTTTCCGGACAGATCTGTCTTTCCTCTCTTTGTCTCTAAGCTTTATTCCAAAAAAAATTTCATCAAAATCGGTTCAGCAATTTAGGAGGAAAAGAGTCACAAAATTTCGTACTCTCGAATGTTATATATAAAGAGAGGCTAAGTATCTAAAATATGCATTATGCATTCCAATTAAATATTTTTAATATTACAATATTTTACTATATAGTTGTATCATCTTAAACACGAGTGTGGCATAATATAAAAAACCTAACAATGTCTGTTTGTCTGTCATTTAAGATGACTTGACTTGAGTTGATCTACTCATCTACTTGTTTGAGCATTTAGAAGATTTCACTATACACATATATGGGGTATCTCTGTTGATTAAATTATTTATTATGAACGCGTCGATTTTCAATCATCCGTGAGGGTATTCAATGTAGACTATGTAACGAGTCCCGAGACTTGCGTTGAGTTAATTTAATTCAGTTTAGCATCGGTTCTTTGGATACAGATAACATAGCCATATGGTATGAAATTTAGCCAGAGACAAAAGGAAACATCATCGTAAAGTAATAATAGGCCTCAACTTTGAGTGTTTCTTCTCAGATACAATACGTATTACATATGAATTACATACATTTTTTATTTTGGTAGAATTAATGGAAGCATAATGAAGACCACTTTAAGTCAACGCGCTGCAGTCCTGGCCATGAGACACTGGTTTCTCCAAAACAAAAAAACGTATAAAATTTATTACAATACATTGTATTTGCTCTATAGATTACTTATAATTTTTATTACTTCTCTGCTTGAACTTTAGGACTTTGAACTCTATTAAAACATCAAACAATACTAGAATAATTTAACCAATACAATGGACCATTGCTTAACGAGCATAATTCGTTCGAGATAGTTATTCACTTCCTCCTTATAAATGCACACTCTTATATATTAATTTCAATTTTTATTCAACGAATGTTTTTTATAGATTTTTAAGGAACCTGAATTTATTGATCGTTTCTTCTAGTTAGAGTTGAGACCATTTGAAATAAAAAAAAGAGGCAACGTTTCAATATCATGTTGATTATGGTCACTCTCTTAGAAGCATCTATTTGCTTGAACTTTACGTTATTCTTGAGAATAATGCAAATTTTGACAAAGACCGAATGAATGCTTGATCAGACACGCTTACACCTTGTTTTTTCTTTTCAACAACTCAGAACAATCTAACAATTTTTATTATTGATAAACACACTTGTTATTCAAAATGTCATTCGTTAAGCGAGTCTTTGTTTTGAGCTCTAATTATTAATCTACCTGGTCTGGTCCTAAGCCTGCTGTCTTTCTGATAGGCCGTTTCAACATTTTCTCTTAGAATGGAAGACCAGTTCTACACATCTCATCAATGATGGTATGGCAAAATGTAGAGATAGCACATAGTATGGTGTAATGTTAGGAGAGTTTACTCGTAGATCACATCTGATGATTTTTTGAACGATCTGCATGACATGAATCTGAAGGAGAAAATGAGTAAGGAAGCCTTTAAGAAGTGTCTCCGGTTATTGAGCAAGCTTTGGTTAGTAGCCGCTGATGTGGCGTTGAATGTTATTTTGGATAAGTGAAGCCTAAGAGAACCTTATAGAAGCTGAATGCTGTTTTGAGTCAGATTCGAGTTAATTTCGCTGGTTGGTTAATTTCACTGGTTGCTTCCCAAAATCGCTGAAATTAAACTAGTACACATGTCGGTTTACTGATATACATTGGCACTAACTTGGCTTTATGCCATACAAATTTGGGGCATTAAGTTCAGGCTTTTCAATACATGGTACAAATCAAGGGAGTCCATGGTTTGTTCGTAAAACTACTCTACATTGAGATCTCAAGTTACCTACTGTCATCTTTGATGAAATAAATTATTGCGACAGCACTCAACCAAAATGCCACGTAGGCTGAAAAGAATAATTAAATAAAAATTATACAAAAGATTCTAATTGGATATAAAAATAACAAAAACATGGGGGTCACTCAGATAATTTCGCTTTATTGTATTACTGTAAAGATAAAGACTCTGGACACCTAAGTTGATATAGAATTGCATTTTGATTATGACTATTGAATTTGTAATTACTTTTCTTTCTGATAACTTCCAATTTCTTCATCTAATTGCCGTTCCCAGCTACCACGCTGGAAGCTTTCAAAAAGCTTCTTAAGATAACGAGATTTCATTCGTTGGCGTTCTGAATCAGTAATCACTGCCTTGTTGGTAGTAGGTTTCCTGGAATAATAATTAAATAAAAATTATACAAAAGATTGTTGGTGGACATAAAAATAACCGAACAACAAAACGATCTTTTTAGTTCCCATGTTCTTACTTTTCTTTCTGATAACATCCAATTTCGTTATCTAATTTCCGTTGACTTCCGCTTGACATATCTTCAAGATTTTTAAGATAACCAAATTCCATTTGTTGGCGCTTTTTATCAGTAATCACCGCCTTATGTGCATCTTTTGTTATAATCTTATCAACAAGGTCCGGTTTATTTTTTAACAATTGTTTTTTTAACTCATCGGGTGATTCAGACTTTTCTCATAGCAATTTTTCTGAGAATCGGGCACCAAGCATATCATGTTCAGAATTTGAATGCTCATTGTCCGTTTTAAGTGGTTCTAAGTCTATTCCTAATATCGATGTTTCTGAGACTTTAAACATCTCATTATCACTATTAGAATGCTTAAGTACCTTGAAATCTACCTTATCGTCGAACAGCGCATGAATAGTAAAGGTATTCTTCATCTGGAATAATGAGTTTAGTGTGGTAGCAAATGAATTTGTTTTGTTTTCATAAATGATCATTAATAAATAAGCAAATTCTTTATTGTTCAGTTAATTTTGCAAGGAAATGAATAAGGCAAAGCGAATGAAGTTAGCTGTTGCTTGGGACACAAAATTACCTTCCGTTGAAGGAATAGCAAAACCAAACCAATTCAGTAATGAAGATTGAGAATTTTTTTTAAACATAATACAATTAAAAAATTGAAAATTAATGAATCTCTCTATGAAATGTTCCCCCAGCATCTAGCACAGGGCTGGAAAAAAAGCTTCCCCAATGTACGTTAGTGGCGAGAAACAAAGAAACAGGAACGCTGACCAGCGGGCCAAAGCAAATTCTATTTGTCACTTCGCCCGCCCTGGTCGCATTCAGGCTTCACATCAGCAGTGAGAAAGCAACAAAATATTAACCAAGCATGCATTACATTATACAAGTGTTGTGCAGTCAATTCACAGAAAATTCTAAATCTCTAAAAACTAACGATTCTTGTGTAATTTACAGCTTACAGCAGGGCTGTCCATGCTGCGGACCGCGAACCAAGTGAAGTCTGAATGCTGGCCAGAAGAGGCCGAAGTGACAACAGAGAAGAAACAGAAATTTCTTTGGTCCTCGTCTTTATTTAATTTTTTCCTTGCCATTGAAGCACACTGTCACTGTGGATTCTTCCAAAGGTTGGACAGCCCTGGCTTACAGTACTTACAAATTTAAAGAGCAGAACCTTTGAAAATATTCAATTTTTATAACACTTACCATTTTAGATAGCATCGTTATCCTGCTGCAAATAAATAAAAGAAAAAGAAAAATTGGAATCATATATTAAGTTAAAAGAATGGAGTGCTTAAGAATTACACATATGTATATGTATGTATATACTCGTATGTGAAAAAATTTACTTTTTGCTTGAGCCGCGATCCAAAGAAAACGTGCACTATTAAAAAATATATTGGACACAGATTGTGGAGCTTAAAAATAAAAATTTAGAATGTGTGACTGACCAGCGATAAATAATGACAACAAATTCAACGATATTTAAAAACTGCTAAGTATATTTATTCAAAACTAATATTTGTTATTTCTATCGATCTCATGCATAACGTTGTTCTTCTCACTGACTGAAGGCATGCACAAAAAAACTTTGTATTTCCCAGCACTGAAAATAATACAATATACGATGACTGTCTCGTTGGCTCGGAGGTTAGTGCGCCGAGCTGACATCTTAGAGTCACGGGTTCGATTCCCCTTCAAATCTGGTTCAGCACTTTTAAAAATTAATTAATTAAATTCATTAATTACAATATACTATAAATGATTTTTGCGTTATATACTGATTAAAAATAAATTGAAATAAAATGGATGGATCATATTTAGAATTTTATAATACTTTTGAAAAAATTATACAGACGATAAAGGCATCAATTTAATATTACTGCAGATCATTCATTAACACCTAAATGTGTGTTAACAAATCGAAATTTGTCAAATCGAAGAAAATATTACAGGACGAAAAAAACTCTAAGAATAACGTAATTGGCTGAGGTATTTTGTAATATTCTGTAATTCAGTGTGTATATTTTGTTGTATTGTATTTCAAATGTTTTTTTTTTTACCATATTACGAGTAGGTGTTTGTAGCCTTAATGAGTTGGAAACTGTTCAAAGTAGGCTCTTGATTTTTTGTACAAATTCTTCTATCGAATAGAATAATTTATTCTGCAGCCATACGTATAAAAAAGTAATTTTGGGAAACATTTAAACGGCAATTGCTACACATTTATCGGCAACAAGATGGATGAGGAACTTTGGAATCTTATGGTAGACGAACTTATTATGTTAGTCAGTGATTCTGATGATACATTTGGTGTCTTGCCAATGCTAGTAGCAGTAATAATTATATTCTGGGGTGTATTCCATGAACCAGATTATACTGAAGTACCCGATGGCATACCTGAATTGGAAATTCAAGATGATGATATTGAACAGGAATAAGACTTGCTCCGAAACACATAACTGTCAGAAATTTGCCAAAATTTCGTACAAAAAATGGCACTCAAATTTAAAATCTAGTAGTGTAAATATCTTAACTTTAATGTTAATAACTTTTCGATGTCACACAATAAAATAAATAAGACAAATATGTTCCAGTTTAACATAGTGGTTTTCTTCTTTAAAAATGTGACTATGGTAACCTATTAAGTTGTTCTATTATAGAATTGGACAGGAGGCTGCTCGCTACGGAGACGAGTTCACCGACATTGACATTATTACACTTACATATGCATCGATGTTTCGACTGCGATTCCAATTATCAACAAGAATAAAAGGTTGACCACAACTTGGTTTCAGGTGCACTGCTGCCAGTTGGTAAATTTGTATCACGCTCATTTTTTGTTTGTCATTCCGTCGTTTTATTTCGGTACAGTGTTCACGATAAGACCTTAGTGTTGTATGCGATTTCTTCAAGTAAAAGAATATATTTTCTCAATTTTTTGGTTTAAATAAACTAGTAAAGGGTATTTTTCTTTAGAGGTGTACAACTTTGAATTGAAATAAAACACTGATTCATGGTGTTAATTGCCATGTATTTGGCTTTATTCGAAAGATAATTCCTTGTAATATTTATATGAATATGATTTCCGGAATTTGGCCACCTCAACTGGCTCAGAGGAGAAGTCTAATTTTCGATCACTCTTTGAAGCAATGGAGGCCTTATGTTAGTGATATCATGACGACTGTTGTCTTCCAAGGCGTTAATCGTCTGTGGCTTATCGGCCTATACCAGAGAGGGCATTCAATTGTGATACAAAAAAGTTAGTGATCATGGCCCTGTAGTGGTTACCATTAACTGTAACGTTCTTGCAGGCCTAATGATTCCACCTGCACCAAAGCACACCAAAACTTGACTTTTCAGGATGTAACGTCGTTTCGATTTCAAATTTTGTTTATTACCGTTTCCATTCAAACAAAAATTAGCTTCATCGCTGAATACAATTTTTTTTTTGTAAAAATATGTATGGCGTGCCATGTGCGAGAAATCATATTCAAATAAAAATTATTATCTTTTGCATGAAGCCAAATTCATTACAGTTAACACTATTTATCTATATTTTTTTTCAATTTAAAGTTGTATACCTCTAAAAAAACACCCTTTATAAGTTTTATAGGAAATGCTAGACTAAAAAACAATAACAAACGAATTGCAGAAGCAGGAGCAGTAGCAGATTTCAGTACATTGTCTGCAGCGCTTCTGCAATATTTGATACAGCGGCTTAGGTATACTATGAAATGTATAAAATCAAAAATCTTTTTATCTTCTTTTGATTTTATACTTATTATAATTAAAATCTTAATAGAGTGAACAATATTGCTCAGCTGTATTTTTGGATATTCAGCAAGTTTTCGACAGCGGCAAACTACATTTTATTTAACATTCAAATCTTATCTAACCCACAGATGCTTTGAAGTGAAAATGAAAAGCTCAGTGTCTGACATATACATTTTTAAAGCTGATATCCGTTAGGGATGATTATCAGGGCTTGTATTGTATACAATTTACTCTACTGATATGCCGGTGAACGACAATCTCATTGTGGCTACTTATGCTGACGACACTGCTATTCTTGCTTCACCAGACAACGCAAATAATAAAGTAACTCGCTTTTGACTATGCTTAACACCATGGCATTTTTCATTTCTAAAGCAATACGTTTGATGTGGCAAACATTTATGAAATTCTGCATTAATGATGTAGTTTTTTATCAGAGCACTTAACTTTTCTGTCAAACGCCTTCATTAATAGCAAAACTAACACCGCATGAGATATAGTGTCGTTTTTTGAAATGATCAAACCACCAATGGGAACATTACTTTGCCGGCATTCTGTAAGCCACTAATGATATCTCCCAGTTGGGTTTGATGCAATATTGGTTACACAAATGGAATATTAAGATGAAGAGATGAGTTCCCCAGAATATCAATAAACCAGTCATAGCGTTAAATATTTATTTTGACGCTTCTTTGTCTATTTCTGTTATTGACCATCTAAATACCAGATGTTTTAATGCTCTAATTCTTTACATATTTGTTTTTGGATGGCATAATGATCTATAAGAGTTTCAGTCCAGTAATGATTTGATCTATCTACTATATCTATGAACTTTACGGAATTGTTGAATCTTAAAATATTAACATAAAAAGAAAAAGAAAATACGAGTATATGAAAAGAAAATTTGTGTGAAACTTAGAATATCATTTTAATTAAAGGATTTTCTACTTTGTTTTTTTTTTTATAGTTTCCCGCAGTATTTTATAATATCATAAATAAATCGTTTGTTAATTTGATAAACCATTGATTGAGTTTAGACTAGAAGTAGAGACAATGTAAACATAGGCTGAGTTCTTCCTTCTAACATTCAGTATTTCAGTGTGTACATTTTGTGTTTGTGTTTGAGTTTTTTACCAATTTTACCAGATACCTAATACGACGATACCGAGTAGGTGTAAATGGGCTTATAATCTTTTCAATATTGTAATTTGCAATATAAATTTTACACGGGGCAAATGAGTATTATTGAAGCGTGCTCTGCTGTTTTGATAATCATCATATTTTTGGTTATTAAGACATATTTGCCTATTATGTAAGTGTCTCATCACTCTACAATATCGTCCTGTTTAAAAACACCTTTTCGAGTTAGCCTCCTATTGTTCAGCGCATTAGCTGTCATAGCAACATTTCTTATCTCTTATTTTTGTTCTCGCCTTTTATGTATTGTACAGTAAAGTAGAGGAGTAATTAAATAATGCTATTACATTTTGTTTAGATACATATTGTTATTGCTTAGTCACTAGTGCATATAACTTTGATCGCATCGTTCTGAAATTACAAATTATATTTTTGCTTTAGAATCAATTACAGATCAAGAAAGAACAGATCTCAACACTTATGATGCTAAATTTTATCGAAAGCTACATCACATACCAATAAAATAAGAAGACTTCTATATAAATGGTCATATTGCACACGTTTAACTAAAGTATCACAACTCAAAAAATAGTATTTCGAGAAAGTCACATTTAAAGTTTTCAATTTACTCACAATTTGTGGCTATTTATAGAAGAAATATTCTCTTTATGCGCGGAGAGTAAGTAAGTTATTAATATGAATTGTATGTACTTACAAAACATTAATTTTGGCTAAATAAATTTATTCAGTATAATTAACCTTTAACCAGCCCCGGATCTATGATTTTTTTTCCAGCATTTAAGATAAATTACTTAAAAAAACTCACAAATATATAATAGTCCTGTCAAAATAGCATCATAATATACTTACAATGGTATTTTCTTACAAGTCGACGGTGAGCCCACCAGGCTAGGCGCTTTGTGGAGCAAATTTTATATTATCAATCATATTATATTATGATTTCGGCGCCCCTAAAACTGCTTCTCCTAATATTATAATTTAGGACTAATAATAAGGTTTAGACTCTTACATACCATATGATTATTTACCATTCCCACAAGTGAAAGAAGGGGTTAATATAACACTACGGGCCTCTAACTTAACGGATGGACTGGACGATCATTGCGACGTAGACGAGATGAGTTACTTGTGTTAACAAGAGCTCTGGCTAGTAGATTAATATGCTGCACAAGTTTTTTCTCATAGGTTTGTTTTCGCTTTGAGCATTCATCTTTTACCAGCGGTACTTTAAGATTTTGGTGGATGTCTACATTTCTGATGTAGCACGGAGCGACTGTTATTGTCCTAAGGATTTTGGATTGAGCTCTTTGTATAACATCAAGTGCCCCATAATTCTGAACCGTATGTCCAAATTGGTTTAATGATGGAGTTATACTGAAGAACCTTGTATTCAAGTCGCAAACCACTTAGTGCTCTAAGCTTAAACTGAATTTTTTTTGATTCAATGTGCTTCCGCCAAGTGAGACGCCTATCTATGTGAATACCAAGAAAGGTTACCTCCTTGGTTTGAGGAATTGTAGCTGCATTTAATGATACTGGAACGCAAGTCTTAAGGTTTAGTGTAAATGTGTCATGCTTACATTTTTGATCATTAACTTTTATCCTCCAGTTAGAAAGCCACTCTTGGGCAGCGATTTCGACTGATTCTAGAATTTGTTGGTATATCTGCAGTATATATTATATATAGAAAAGGCCCCAAAACACTTCCTTGTGGGACACCTGCTTTAAGTTTATATTCGCTTGTTAAACAATTGTTGTGTTTCACTACGAAAACTCGATTTTCGATATAAGACTCCAGAAATTTGTGAGAGTTTTGGGGAAGCAAAGCTTTTATTTTGTGAAGTAAGCCATCATGCCATACTCGATCGAAAGCTTGAGCTACATGAAGAAATACTGCTGTACAATATTCTCGTAACTCAAATGCAGTTCTTATTTCAGTAGTAATGCTGTTGACTTGTTCTATTATTCCATGCTTTGACCGAAACCCGAACTGATGAATTGGAATTATGTTATTTGTTTGTTGAAGATGATTAAGTTTAAATATCATCATCTTCTCAAACAATTTGGCAAGGCATGGAAGCTGACTTATAGGCCTGTAGGATGAAGCCTTCCCTGGTTTTGGAATCATTATGATGACTGACTTTTTCCACTGAGACGGGAAGTAACCGATTCTAGGAATAGCGTTAAATAATTTTGTGAGAAACGTTATTGCCGAGTATGGGAGTTCCACTAAAATTTTTGCCACAATAGGATCAGATTTTTTCGGATTAAATCATTTTTTTAATTTCACATGAGCTGGTGTTTAGCGCATTCATACATGGAAATGGTATATATGTTTGATAGGGATGCACAAAATTGTTTGCAGATGCATTCTAAATGTTCAGCAAATACTTTGGCTTTATCTTCATCAGAGCGTACCCAACTACCGGATTGTTCTCTAATAGGTGAGTCCACCTCGACGGGGGTTTTCAGAGCATTGTGAGCTTTCCAGAGTGACAATCTAGTACATTTGGGAGATAGATTTTCAATATATCGTCATCAACTTTTTCACTTTTGAGTGCTTTCATACGATCCGAATGCCAACCGGCTGTGGCGCTGGCGTAAGCTCCATTACATTAAATTTGGAAAGATACATGTCATATCAGCAGAAAGTGATAATGCAGCAGCTTGTTATATCTTACATGATTAACTGAGCCAGTACAGTTTAGAACCGCTGCTTTTCATAACCAACGCCACAGGCATGTACAAAAAAGCGGTTGCTATTGGATATTCAAAATCCCCACGTTGTTTCAAAAACGCAAATGTGCTACCGACTTCTTTTTCTAACAAAAAAGATTGCTATTTGTTGATAAAGCAGCTGTGTCACTTCCCAATAATGAATTCCGAGAATATCCATATTCATTTGCTACCAACAAAAACGTCTTACAACCTCTTGACCAAGGAATAATAGGCTTTTTCAAAGTAGAGTACAGGCTTATTCTTGTAAAAATTACCACTGTTTGCCTTGGAGACAAGACCATCAATGAATTTATCAAAGAAATTTCCATTTTAGATGCGCTTATCAACAGAAATTATCTACTGACCAAAAGTGTGATTATTTTTAAAAACATGTATCTGATTATAATGGTATGCCAACAACGCGTTACAAAAGAAAATAACTGACCATTACAAATAACGTGTCTCAAATATGTAAAAATATGATTTTGACTCCGATTTTATTTAAATGAAAATGATTATAGCGTTTCGCTCTTATAAAATAAAATAACTCCCATTGAATTGTGAAAAATTAGGTACTTTAAGCGTGTTGAACTTAGCTGCATATTTAGGACAGCTGCATCGCAATCCTTTGCAACGTAATCGATGCATTATACTGTACATATGCTGTTAAGCACCAACGCTTTACATATCCCATTTGGACTTAAGTCGTACTATTTGGCCATATTGTACAGTGATACATGTGTATAATTGATTAATTAAATTTATTTGATGGCATGGATGAGATCTGGTAAGTGTTTTAATACTGAAGTCTAGACCTGGTAAGTGTAAAATAAGCGAATAATGAGATTTAAGAAACTTAAATGATAATGCTTGGCTTATGCGGATTATGATGAATACCTTCCATGTGGAAGATATCATTTTAATATAGTATATAATAAAAATTGGACTGGTGTTTGCATATTTTAACGAATGGTAGAGTTCCTTGACGGACTGTATGGAATGTATGAGCTTTGATTGGAATCTCAGGTCATTGTGATTTCACACATTCACGTCCTCTTGACATATCCATGTCAAAGGCTTTTTAAGCTCATTAAAGAATACAAAGTAATTTTTTCTAATCTAATTTGATCAAATTTATGATATTTATAGTTGATTCTCTCAAAAATTCATATAAATTTAACCTAAGCATTTCTATTCCATATATGGGCATCAATCAATATCCAATACCCAAACTTATGTTTATAGTAAAAAAGAAGTTTCCAAATGTTTTGGGAAATTATGTTAAAGTTGCATTTAAACTTGTCGAATGAGTGAAATGTTGGTTTTGAATGTGAAGCTTGAGCAAAAGAGTTGTGTGAGCGAGTGAAATAAATCTCATTTTAGACAAAATGACATTAGTGATTTGTTACAAATATGTATATATACTTATACATACAGAAACATACATACCATATGCATACATGTGACATGCAAATAGCTTAACATACTTATGAACACATACTAGATACATACATGTACACAATATATATGTAGATATCTCTCGACTCTATGAATATGTTGCCGCTGTTGTTTTTGTTGATGAAATGCTTCATTTGCCATTCAAAACAAAAACAGAAACAATGAATACACAAGAGAAGACGACAATAA
The DNA here is from genome assembly GCA_037043315.1 of Amiota communis. Classification (NCBI taxonomy): domain Eukaryota; kingdom Metazoa; phylum Arthropoda; class Insecta; order Diptera; family Drosophilidae; genus Amiota; species Amiota communis. The sequence continues at coordinate 255,715 of JBAMAV010000054.1, read as the reverse complement.
AAACAAAGCTATAGGGATAGAACTATATATTAACATTGGTTCTCATTGAAAACTAAATACCCTTTACACAAATAAAAAACTACAATAATACTTATGTAAAAAGCCAGAAGAAGTCACAAAGAAATAACAAAAGTTTTAATACAAAAATGACACAAAAATTTCGAGAATGATACATTTTAACTATGTTTAAACATACAATAGCATTTCATGGAGTCCCCGATACATTTTTTCTTCATTGCAAAATAAAGTCTTTGTCACACTTTGTGTAAAGATAAAACACAATGGAACTTAGGGTTCACAAAGGATTTTATGCAAAGCTACTATTGTGCCATTTAAAATTTAGTTTGAAGAGCATTGTCTATTTTGTACAAATGGAAAACTTTCTGGCATGAATCGAAATTTTATATTGTATTATACGAGTATAATATGTTCCATAATATGATGGTGATAGTGATCTCTTCGGAAATGGTGGTTTGTGTCAATTCTGATCCAATATTGAAGGAATCAGTGATTAAATTGATTGATTGTGTATGAGACTATTCAGTTTGACATGACAAACGATTCAATAGCAATCAGAATGGAGGAGAAAAACCGAACCAAAACTGTTGTTGTGATATACTGATTCAATCAACTTTCTGTCATTTTATTTAGTACTCACAAAACTTTGCTATAATAATAATATTTAAGACCCATATGACTTAATCCGAAATTTTTGGACAAGCATTTTGAAATGTGTTCGACTGAGGTACTCTTTGTTATGTTACAAACCTGTATACATACTTAATATGCCATTCACATATGTTGAAAAGCATAAGAACAAAAAAAAAAAAAAAAAAATAAACAAAAAATTGAATAAAAATGTTTATACTACAATATATATGAAAATGCCTACGTTCAAGTGCAAAAGCTAAATCTGCTGTCATGTCGAATTGTTTACAAATTTCATACAAAATGCTAAAACTTCGCCTGTTGCTTCTGTTGTCTCTTGACAAGACTTAAACTTAAGCGTTCTGTGCCTCCTGTGTTGTTGTATGTACATATATATATGTTGTTCCTACTGCTGCTGCTGCTGCTGCATTTGTTGTTGTTGCTGCTGCTTAGATATGCTAAAATAAGATTCAAGTCATAAACTAAAGACTTTGTTTACAAATTAAATGCAGGTAGGCTTCAACGCGACATCTTCATCTAAGACGGATACGACTGACTGCACTGACTGGAGGAGGATGCGACTGAGAGAGAGAGATTTAGATTGCAATGGATCAGAATAAAATAAAAAACACAACAAAAAAGGAGCGTGTGGCGTCCAGTGCACCAATCCACCAGTCCGCCAGTCCAGTACAGAACAGAACAGCACATAGCACAACAAAGCACAAAGGTGCGCCAAAAACAAGGAGATGCGTTTTGAAGTTAACTCAAGTACAGAATGAAGTGTGTATGTGATTGTACTCACTCGTACTAGATATGCATAGATACAAAATTTTTTTGTTTTGTTTTTTATGCTTATGAATGCTGTTAACACTGCAACTTGCAATAAAACAAGACAAAGAGAATGGGGAGGCAGGCATAGTGGCTGGCGGCTGGCGGATTGTGGGTTTCTTTAGTTGGTGGGTTAGCGTGATGGAACGCTCTGTGCGCTTTCATGTGCTGTGGGGGCGCACTTCTTGTGCTTTGTTGGTGTTATGAAGCGGATGCTGTTGCTGCAGCTTCTGCTTTGTGCTAGCCATTGGGATGTTAATGATGACGGTGGTGGTGCTGGTGCTGGTGATGTATGCTGGAAAAGCCACAAGTATGCAAAGCAGTTACAAAGTCACAGATTCACAGTCATACATTGATATCTCTTTATACATACATATGTATACTGGACTGTCCTTGCATAATGGACTTCAATATAGCGATCTAGCGATCCCAGTGAAATATTCTTGTGCTAGTAAATTCATGAGTTTACACGTTTGCCAGCCCGCACCCTCAGGCGCACTCAAGAAATGCCAAGAACAGTAACAGTAACAACAACAACAACAGCAAACATACATGTGTTTTGCATGAATTTTAAATGATATGTTAAATAAAAATGCGCACCTAAACAGCCGCAGGGTCGCCAGGTAACCAACGAAACGGACCATGCAACCAAACATCCGAACAACCGACCTACCAAGCCACTGAGTCAAATAAGCAAGCAACCAACCGACCAACGTACTACAAAAGTAAACTTGTAAGCGCGTGAGTTTAAGACCGACCAAGTTGGATTCAAAAAATGCTGGAGACATTAAGCTACAGTGCCATAAAATAGTAGAACTTCAGTTTTTTCAGTTTTATTATTATTATTTTTTTTCTGTTTTGTTGCAAAGGAGTGAGTAACAGAAGCATGCATGCATTACTCTAAGGTTTAAGGTTTATAAAAATCGGTCAACATTGTTTATACCCTTTCCATGCTGGGCATGTCATATCACTTAATATAGATGTTTGTGACCTTAGTAAAAATACAATAGTATTAACATTACTAAGTTTGAGTAGTATAATGAACTGAATAGAAACTATGTACTATGTAGATATGCCCATCCAACATGATCTTATGTGGCCCATACATTATGCTGCTCATTGTACAATCAAAGAACAAAATTTTTTTAATTTTTCATACAATTGAGCCATAACCCTTCCCCGCTGAGGTTGAGTGAGTCAACAAGCGAAATGCCATTGCATACATAGATCGTATAATGTATGGGCCGCGTTATATTGTAACTATGTAGGACTTAAGTATTGTCTATTAGAACATTAATCACTTATTTTAAAAATTTCATATAAATATGATTTTTTATTTTATTGATTGCGTTAATTTCGATTTAAACACAGCGAAAAAGAAATGTTACGTGGAAAAGGGGTGTTATGCCCAAGAGATCTCATAAACTATCAAAAGCTGCCTTAATTAGAAATTTTTATTATTATAAATAAGAGCACTCACTAGCTGCTAGGGCGCCAAAAGCAATCAAAATAAAAATTATTCTTGGGTATTATTTTTTGCTCAGAAAATAAAACTTATTTTTGGTTTTTCTTTTTGGTTTTTTGTTTTTGACTCAGGAAATAATCATCAAGTGTGAGTTTTATTTTTAAAAATTTATTTCAGCTGTTCACACAAATATTCATACATAATAGTACAAGTGGTATATGATAAATACCATATATAACAAATGACTTCAACAAACGATTAACCTGACATTAATGACAAGACTATGAAAATAAATTAAAAAATTTATTTTGTTTTTCGACATAAATGAAATTTCTCAAAATTATCATCCACAACATAGTTCAATAGCATTTATATATCATTAAAAAACAATTAAAAAAAAATATCCGCCTGTGCCCCCTGTGAGGTTTGAACTCACGGCCTTTGGTTTACGAGACCAACGCTCTACCACTGAGCTAAAGGGGCAGTTGTAATGCATTGAAATAATAATAAATAAATGAATATTGTCCTAGATAAATGTGCAAATCTATACTAAATAGAATTGCATACGATAATTAAAAACGAAATAATAATTAAGTCCTTTATATATGTAAATTAATTGAAATAAATTAAAATCAATGCAAAATAGTACCTACTTATGTGTACTAGTATTGTGTAGAATGTACGTACGCATAATGTACGAAGTATCATGTGTCATGGTCATGCATTTGAGGACAAGTAAATGAAATATGTTGATTGATTGATGTACATGGTGAGCTATTGAGATTATATTTAGTTTATTTTAACTATAAAAATATACAAATGAGGCATGTGAATGGCACAATTTGAATATACTTTGCTTGAGTGTAGGGTATACAAAAAAAAAAATAAAAAAGCAATAAACAAAAAAGAAAACATATATAAAATAACAAAAACTGCTGCTGCTGGAAAAAATATCAACAACAGAGAAAACTATGTATGTAAAATTTATGCGAATATACTATAAAATATTTGTATGGCGCATGCGCGCACTTCAATTGTTCAATAAATAAAAAAAAAAAAGAAATATTAACAAATCCAAAAGAAAAAAAAACAAAAAAAAAAAAAGAAAAGAGAAGCACGAAATCAGTTTTCTTTCTTTTTCTTTTTTATTTCTTGTATTTTTCTTTAGCTTGAAGCGCTCAGATACAATAGAAAATATGATTTCAAACACACAACTGAACAAATCGTCGCTGCATCTTTAATAAGCAACAAAAAATTATCAATGAACCCAATCGCTGAATTGCTATATTTTGCGCGCGCTCTCTCCCTCTTTTTTGTTTTGTCTATAAAGTTATCTAGAACCAAAATTTATTTATATTTCAACAACACAGCTGATACAGAAATTGTTGTGTATGAAAGTTTTTATGGCAAGTACGCATAGTAGTTAGTAGTTGATCAAAGTTATAGATATAATATTGTTTATTTAACTTAAATATACATATGTATATTAACAAATACAGTGGAACGCGACAAAACATGTTGTGTGAAAATTACACACAACTGTCATTCTTTAAATGCGACGCCATCTATTTTTCAGTTTTGATTTAATCAATCACTCTGGCGTGATTTTCAACAAAATGCTTCTCTCTGAATGGCAGACAGATGTTTTTTTTTGTTTTGCAATTATAAAAAAACACTACAAAAGGAAGCGGGAATCTATTGGTTTTTGTTTTTTCAAAAATTTAGACAACAAAATGTGTAAAGAAACATTAGAAGATTAAATTCATCCGTCAAATGAAATTATCTTAATAATATTGTACCAATATCAGTGTGCCGCAATTGTGTCAAGAATTTTGAATAGTGAAACCAAAATTTGGCAAATGGCCAAATTGATAACCTTGTTTGCGAAAAGGCATTGTTGCAATGCTTTGATCAAATTCAAGAAGGCAACTCACTAATGAATGGCAAAATTTTTGGCTGGAAAACATAAAACAGCTATTATCAAATAATATAGGTGTGTTACAAGGAATGATAAATCGCCTAGAATTATATTGCGACACTTGGAACATGGAAGTGAATTTAGCGAAGTCAGTAATAATGGTATTTAGGCTTGGGAGTCGTTTGGCCAAGAATGAGATTTGGAAGTTTAAAGACAATTATCTAGCGGTAATATTGACACCACAACTAAGTTTCAAAGCCCACTTAGCAAATAGGAATAGTCTAGCCAAAAATAGCATCAATGCAACTTGGAGAACGTTTTTGTCCAAAAGCCAAATAACACTTCTCGCAAAATGGAAGCAATTTTTAGCAGTCACTAGGAGCGTGCAAAGTTATGCTGCTCAAGTATGGGGATTTACTCTGTTCGAAGAGGTGGATATGTTGCAACTTTATTTTTTGAAAAGACTTTCACATCTACCAAGTAACACACCGTCGTACTGCATATACTTGGAAACAGATATTCTAAATGGGTATTTATATACGTTGGGTCTGTTCCTGACATACGTATATAAAACCTTATTTGAATACACTGACGATATGCTGCCATATAAGTTATCTAGGAAAGTAATATAATGATAGGTATTGTGGTTTGATAAAGTACAAAATGTTTTTAGCGATATAAATGCCAGGACAGAAACGACGATATTAAAAAGAAACTCGAGGATAGTGAATACTGGGTTAGTTATATTGTAGAACACGAAAAAAACTTAAATAGGGCACAAATGTGGAACAGAGCAAGTCAAAGTGAACGTTATTTAAACGGCAATTTAAATGCCCACACTATTATGTGGATTTTTAAAAACGAGAAGTGATATTATATACTTGAATGGACACAGAAATATGAATTGTACACTCTGCAATCTCAATGAAGTTGAAAATATATCCCATTTCCTAGGAAAATGCCCATTACTTAAAAGAATTCGTTATAGATATTTTGAAAAACACAACCTGAATGAAGAAGAAATTGTTGATATTTTAAACGGACACGGTTATGGTGGATGGAGAAATCTGACTTTGTTTATCACTGGTGCTTTAGGATATAGGAAATTAATTATAAATGAATTTTATTAATATGTATTTATTTAATTCTATCGTTTTGTATTATTTTTGTAGTGGTATAGGTTTAATTTAAGTTAGTAAATGATGGCCATAGGGTCAAAGTCGTATATGTTCTTTATTTTTAGTATAGTAATGTGTTTTTTTTTGTTGGATTCGCCATGGAGGTGTAAATCTTCTAAAGATGCTAGCAGACCGACCTACTAGCATGCACGATTCACCGGACAAACAGTCTCATGTGATGCCTACGTACTAAAACCACCCCCGGCCTACGCTGGCTCTTTTTTCAACCCTGGCGGGACTGCCAATAGAGGCATTACTTCGCCAGGGAGAGCTAGGTTAGACCACTCTTCTGTTTATCTCTTCATCTCTGCGGACCTGTTGCATTATAGCAACGATTATACTGCAAGCTTTGTTCCAGGAGTCTTCATCCTTTAACATAAAGTTAATCACGCCATTTGGTGTAAGGTTCTCACCTACCTCTGACGTGATTAACTCTCTAAGATGCACAAATCGGGTACACTCCATGAGAACATGGCGAGCATTTTCCGGCTGGTTTGTGCAGTACAGGCAATGCGGGTCATCTGCATGTTTAAATCTGTGCAGGTACTCCCGGAAACAGCCATGCCCTGTGAGGAACTGCGTGAGGTGGTAATTCAGAGTTCCATGTTTTCGGGCCACGCGGACACTGATGTTGGGTATTAACTCGAACGTCCAACGACCCTTTGTTGAGCTTTGCCAACGCTCCTGCCAGGAGGCAGTTAGTGTGTCACTCTGATCATGTGTGGCAGACTCTGCCCGTCTCGAAGCATATATCGCCGCCAACTCATTAACGTCCATGTCCACCGGTTTACAGTTTGCAATGACGCTTATTGCGTCATCTGAAACCGTTCGGAACGCGCAACATACCCTTATCGAGTTTAGTCGATACACGGAAGCAGCTCCTTTAATGTATGATTTATGTTTCGTTGCACAGGACCACACTGGTGCAGCGTATCGGATGATCGATTTGCTGACTGCCGCAAGCAGCTCACGCACTGGTTGTCTGGGCCCTCCAACGTTCGGCATAAGCCTTGCTAGGGCTGCGTAGGTCTTCGACGCTTTCTCGCTTGAGAATTTGAGGTGATCTCTGAAGTTGAGACGACAATCCAGTAGGACCCCTAAATACCTAATGAAAGGTGCGGACGTTATGTCTTGTGCCCCGACTCGAATGCTTAGGGTTTCAAGCTTCTTCCTGCTGCTGATTAAAACTAGCTCAGATTTATGGTCCGCTAACTCTAGACCAGTCTGCCAGAGCCAATTTTTGATATTTACCACGGATGAGTTGCATTTCTCCTGGAGTTCCGGGAGCGTCTTTGCCACTGCGACTACTGCAATGTCATCTGCGTAGCCAATTATCTCTACGTCATCTGGTAGAGACACGCTAAACACTCCGTCGTACATCGCATTCCATAAAATTGGACCGAGCACAGATCCCTGCGGTACACCAGCTGTAGTGTTGTACATTTGTGGGCCTATTTCTGTGTCATAAAGAAGCGTTCGATTGCTCAGGTATGACATCACCATTCTAAGAAGGTACTTTGGTACACGGAGATTCTCCAAGGAGCGTACTATATTGCACCATCTTGCCGAGTTGAACGCATTTTTAATGTCCAGGGTAATTACAGCGCAATACTGTTTTGTGCCCCAGAGCCATCGTTCACCAGTGATTGCATTCAGAGCGATATCACGGACTCTGCTTACTGCATCGATGGTACTCCTGTCCTTCCTGAAACCATAGTGGTTTTTGTGTAGTCCATTCGGACCCTCTGGGACCAATTCGAGGCGCCGACATATGATACGCTCCAGTATCTTACCCATTGTGTATTTATTGTGTGTAAACATTTATATGTAAATTTAAAAGTAAAGAATATTATTATTATTATTAATTATTATTAACACAAAACAGATAGCTCGGATTTGTGCCCAACGGTGGTGCAAGTGGAACAGTACTACTATTACAGTACCGAATTTCAAATCTTTAAATGCTGATAAAACAGGACTGTAAGAAAGGGTGGACCATCTATTGGTCTGATTTTGGTTTCATCATTAAATAGACAAAAGTTAGTTTCTTTTCAATGAATCTCACTTTATTTGATAGCACGATTCTTCCGATTAAATATAAAAAAAATGATTAATGATTTAATTCAAAAATTTTGGACGCAACTGGCTCGGCAATAGGCCATCATGGAACACCAATTTCTACCAATTTGTTCACTGTTTCCTGTTCTGACCAGCGGCATCATATCACAGCTGCCAAAACGGATAATCACAAGGTAGTTGATTCTTGTGCGAGAAGGGTTGAAGAACAGCACGGATTGTACCAAATTGAGTTGCATTTGGTGTAAATGTGCTTGAAATAAGTAAGATTTGCACTTAAACTGAAATTCGAGAGCAAGTTAACTTGAATTAAGAAAAATCAGACATGAATTGAGAACAATGTGAGCTTATCTCGCAGCTGTTAGAAAAAAATAGCGAAAATGTTGTCATAACAAGTGAAATGTTCTCACTTCAAGCACGTATTTTCAAGAACAAGATTAAGTTTGTTTTGTTATGTTTTTGATAACCTTATGGACTTATTTTAACAGTAAGGAATCTTACTTTAAGTACGTTTTGTGTTCATTACGACACCATTCGGTCTTGTTTTAAGACTAAAGCAAATTAAAGTGAGACCATTTTGGTCTCAAATCAAGTGCCGATTGCGCTTCGGGGTCTGAGAAGTAGAACGGTATGAAGTGAGAACATATTTTCTCAAAATGAGACCATATCGAACTTTAATTTGTTTTTGATCTATTTTCACAACCCTTTGGTTAGAGGGTTACCTCCCATACAAAAGAAATTAAAATTAATATTCTTATTAGAAAAAGTTTTTCGTGTTTTGTCTTATCCAACTGAAAGTTGGACACTATGGATGCCTGATCCATATTCGTTAACCAACGAACTCATTCACAGGAGTGTGAAGAGTATTACATCTTTGATAACCTTCTTTCTGGTTTTGAATTATTAATAGCCCACCTTACAAAATGTTCTTTGTCTATCTATAACTTTAACAAAAGAAAAAGATGATAATAGTTTTACGTTTTTTATTTTCTTTTCTATATTTATTAAGCTTTTATCAAAATAAAAAAAAAAATTAAAAAGAAAAATTACTTTAATATGTAAAACACTTTTTGTAGTTGGAAAAGAGAAAAACTTTTAAATTACATAGTTTCACTTGAACAGCCCACATTACATTAATGTACATTAACCTACTTTTGTAAGTAAAGTATAAAATTCAAAGAATATTAAATGATTTAAGTAATGAGTAATAATATAAACCTCGTTAATTCTCTAAGCTTTTAATTAAGCCAAGCGAAATTGAAGCAGATGCAGCTCACTGGATGGCCTTAATATGTTCAGTTTTTGTTTAATACTGCATTCCAGAATCACATTTAGCATCCTCTAAATATTTTCTATTATATTAAGGTCCGGCGAGTATGGTGTGTGAAATTTTTCTTCTCCATTCACGTTTTAATCACACGGGCAGTGGTGTATAGGTGTATTGTAATGTTAGAAAATCGAATGCAAAGGTTGCCAAATGCCGGTAAATGATTTTTGGAAAGTCTTGGTAAGATTTTGCTTAAATTATTGGCAATAAAACTTATAATTCGCAGGTGCCTTACCAGGATACAACTCCCAAGCCATAACTCCGCCAACTGATGAGTATATTGTGTCAAATTATGGAGAAAATATTGTAATTAAAGCCATCATGGCCATCCAAATTAAGTTTTTTTTTTTATCAGAAAACAACATCTTATGACATTCATTTTTCCAAGCCATATATGAGGCCGACAAAAACTTAACCGTATTACTTAATGTGCAAGATTGAAAGGTGGGTTTTATTTCAATTTTTTATTTCGCTGGCATGGGCTCCAGTATAAGCTTACGACGGAATCATGAAAATCCGATGTGTACGACATTTAATATTTTTTTTCCATAATCTTCTTTATTCTGAATGAAATCATAAACCACTTTTCGACTTCTACAGATTTTCGAGACTAGGTACTTGTATCATAAATACTAGCTAGACGTTGTCCTGCCTTCTATGTAAATTACGTTTTATGTATCTTCTATCGGTAACTAAAAACATTTACAGAAAGAAAAGAACGAAGAGCGCAATACTCTTGAGCGTACTCTGTTTAAATGCTAATGTATGCAAAACCAGATATATTGTTTTTAATAGTCTTTGGTTAAATTTATAATTGATATCTTTTGATCAATTTTGATGAAATAAATGCTATATGTTACTCACAATAAAGCTTGCAATTTTTTACTAATACGATTTGAAATCCAATCAGTGACTTTTACGTGATGCGTGCACAAACACTTTTTTATGCGTATAGATTGGTTTAATCGATTCTATATTAGATAAATTGTGTTAAATATCAATTAAAAGTTTCGTTTAGAAAATACCGACGTTTTCAATTTCGTTCAAAAAAACCCTAAGTGTGCTACAAAATAAGACGATTTACATTAAACAGCTGATTGAAAAGAATATCCGATTTTGTGAGATTGCCAGCATTGTTTCGTTTGGCTTATTTCGTTTATTTTCCTTGAATTTAAAAGACTTTTTTGTAAAATGCTAATTTATACTTAAAACAACTAAAATCTTATATTCTTTAAATGCAGTTTAGCGAGGAAAACAATACGCTACAGATGATGGTATTTTTTTTCCTTTAATAACTTCAGATATGGGAGAATTTAGCCAAATCGTCTGTAAAAAACTAGCCGATATCAAAAACGTCAAAAGCGGTTTCAAGTACACCCAAAAATGGAATGGGCCTGGAATTGAGATGCAAGCGGTTTCTAGCACATACCCGCGAGGTTGTTTTGTTTTTATATTGGGTTGTTTGGAAAGTTATTTCGTTTTTTTTATGATTATTATATACGATTTTCTTATAGTTAAAAAATTTCTTATTGAATTTTGTATTGTCCATTCTGATCCAATACTTTTTGCCATTTTTCTGGAAGTAGCATGATTCTCATAAAATTTTTGTTCTTTGCTGGCAAAAAACTGATCCAGGTGATTTTTGACTTTATCATTTAAAGTAAAAGTTTTAACGTAAAAATTGTTTTGTAGAGACCGGAACAGGTTATAATCAGAAGGTGCCAGAAGGTGGAGAATATGGTGAGTATATCCCATTCAAGCTGTAAAAAGTTTTGGTGAATTGACATACTTGTGTGAGGACTTACATTATCTACACCTTTTTTTATTGGATAAATCTAGTCTTTTCTGTTTAAGTGAATCATTCAATTCCAGTCCAGCTGATGAGACTTTACAATTCATCGTTGTATTGTCCGGTAGAAGCTAAAAAAAACATGACTCCTTTGAGATCCCACCAAACAGATACCATCACCTTGTTTTCATGAATATTGGCTTTGAAGGTGCTCAGATTTAGTTAATCCTATTTACTCCATGAACTCTTACGTTTAACATTGCTGTAGACAATCCATTTCTCATTCCCAGTTATGATGCGCTTCAAAAACGGAACATTTTCTTGCCGTTTGGAAAAGAAATCGCAGACGTCATAAAATTTCTTTCCTTAAGAACATGGGGAACCCATATGTCCAGCCTTGAGATAAGAACTATGTGGTTCAAATGATCATGAACGGAAAATTTAATCACTCAGTGATCTTACGAGTTGTTATTAGCCGGTTTGCATCAATTAATGTCTTGATTTGCGGCTTAAGTGACTTTATCTTGGCTGTGGAAAATACTATACTGTTGCGAATAATCGAAATTACTATTCGAGCCACCCAATATTATGTGTAAGGAGTATTTTTTTCTATAATCGCTCAGTGTAACGAATTGGTTTTATAAATATAAGACAATAAGATATATCCAAATTTCAATTGAAAAACTTACTGACTAGAATGCATAGATGCAGTTGGACAGATCCTCATTAAGTTGATTATACTTTATAGAGTTACCGATCTAGGGCAAAATTTATAATAGAATACAAAGAATTCCCGCACTTTACTTATGCAGGGCATCTTATAGTCGGACACTCTTACTTATTTCAACAATATATCTCGTTAGTATGAAAGGTATATAATCTTATTTTTTGGTTTGTTATTATATTATTATAGCACTAGTTGCGGCAAGCATCTGAAATTTTAGGGTATTGTACGGAGTACTTAACACTTCAACGCGATTGCCAATGCGGACTCGAAACGAAGCAACAACAACAACAACAATACCAAAGTAAAGTAAATTTTGATTTAATGGATAGAAGATTGGTAGAAAACATTGTGTTGGGTTGCAAATAATAGGAGTTGGAGTGGGTGTAAGTGAGTGAAAGGTAAAAGATGAATAGCAAAAAGAAATTGCTTCAAAAGTTTTCCCACCGAAATACATAGTAGGTAGAGGTGCATTTGTTGTTGTTGTTGTTTTTCCTGCTGCTACACTCTTGTATCTGGTTTCGTTGGGTTTTGACATGATTAGATGCTGCTGTTATTGCTGTTGTTATTTTTGTTGTATCTATCCATGCCACTAATATGTGTATCTGTGGCTTAGATTGTAAAATTGTTCCCTCAATTCGCTCAATCAAAATGCACGCAGATAAGATTACAAGCGATTGTTGCAAACAGCAATAACGTCTATCTATGTACGTATGTGCATACGAAATATTAGTAGCACAATATGTTGGCCCGACAACAATATCAACTTGCAACACACCATAGAACACATTATACAGAGATGAAGGTGGAGGAGGAAGAAATACATATTGTGTTTGCAACATGTGGCTGTGGCTGTTCATGTGTTTGCAACAAAACTTGTTGCTGATACTGTTCCATTGTTGCTGATATTGTTAATGGTTACTTGCTTTCAATCGTAGACATACGTATGGTATATGTGTTCTAGTAGTCTATTGATTATTATCTACTTACTATTTTGACCAAAATTGTTCGTGATCGATTTATGTACGCTATATTTTTATTATTATTCTTATTATATCTTGCATCTATATCGAGTATGTTCGGCGGCACCTTCTTCGTCTTATTTTAGAGGTTAGAGGTGGCAAAATTTTAATAATTTTTGCAGCAAGTTATAGGAAGAGTTGTAAAGAAATTCTAAACATTATTATCAACATAATTATCATTTATCATCTACATGGATGGGCCCTTTTCTTATGAGCCGAAATCCAAATAGTTCCTGATAAAACCAATTTAAAAATTTTAATGTTTCAAAAATAGAAATCAAGATCAATGCCATTAATAATTAAACTTATATAGTATATTAAGTACTTGATATAAGGGGCCCCGATATTTATTTTGACAAGGGACAAAACGTTCTAATAGAACGTTACTAGTATATGCTTTCAATGGAAAGAAGGGAGGTCTCTCTTGGAGCATTTATCATGTCAAGTTTATTGCTTTTATGCAATTTGTGCAATGGCCATGACTTTTGGATATTTATTCAATATTCATATAGCCAAATAGGAACTTGAATGCATTAACAGAGACTCACTCTTCTCCACCAATGTCAACAGACAATAAATAACATTTATTTATAAGGAATTACTTACAAATTGTTATTGTATATTTTGTATGAATAAGTTTTTATATTTAAATGTCGCCACCAATTAAAATTCAATTTAAATAAAAATTCATTCATCCATTCATTTACTCATTCGCTTTAAAAGTATTAATACAACTACTTCTAATTTCAATTCCAATTCCAATGAAATCGATGGTTTTGAGCTGATGATGAAACTGATGTTGGTTGTTGAGCCGGCCGACAACTTGGCCTTATCGAAATATTGAGCATCGACAAATCTGAGGCATGACTAGAAGCAATCAGTACAAATTCCATGTAAACAGTATCGAGCAAGATGCACCTAACAATAACAACAACAACAACAAGAACAATAATAAGAACTGAGCAACATCAGCAGCAGCAGCAGTAGAAGCAGCATAAGTATGAGCAACATGCAACAGTTGCTGCTGCATAATCCAACTAAGCCTTGCCTATTGTACTACAATACTAGTAGTAGCATAGCAAGTAACATAGCAAACAACCAAGCAGCCAAGATCGATTGATGTTGCATTGCATAAAGAATGGCTTTTCTTTTCGACAATCGTATAATGCTTAGACTTCTTGGGCTTCAGATCCACAGTGCTTAAACTGTTCCGTTCCGTTCAGTTCAGTTCAGCTTCGTTAAGCTAAGCTAAGTTCTGCACAGCCAGTTTTTTTTTTTTTTATTTTTCCCCCCATCAAGTTCGATCGAGGTAGAAATCTTTACAGGGTCAGCGACAAAGTCAAGTGCGCTTCAATGAACGATAGATACTAAGTATTGTATGAGCAGCAGCAGCAATAGCAAGCAGTACAGCAGTAACAACTGTTGCACAGCAGCCTAGGACGTAACGAATAAAGCAGGTAAATGAGCAACTGCATGTTGTCAGGCGGTGCGATATCGATAAGCGCAACTTGCTCACGTTTCACTGTAAGACTGCGAGCAACAACAACAACAACAACAACCACAACAACATCAGCAGTCTTAGCGGTAGCAACATCAGTAGTAGACAGTGTTGCATGCAGCATTAGCAACATCAGCAGCAGCAACAGTTGCTCATACATCTACAATCTGCTCTAAATCAAAATTGCTTATTAAACGTGAGTGTTTCCTTCACTCACTTCACTTGCCAACTCACAACGTGTATATGCATTTGTGTATGTGTAAACCTTAATGTGTGTGTGTGTGTGTGAAGCAATATAGAAGCCTAACTGGTTTTACTGTTGTTGCTATTGTAGCTGCTGTTGCTGTGAATAAGCCAAAACGAATCTGTCGCCGCGCATCGAATTGCCGAATGAACTAAAATTGTTGCTGCAATATTGCTTTCATCGTCATTTTGTCCATTGTCCGTTGTCCTCGCTGTTTTCATCGTCGTCATCATCGCCAGTCTTCATCGCATCGATCACGATTAGTTGTTGCTATTGGCTTTCAATGCAAAGTCAATAAGCTTAACATCTTGATATGTGTTATGCTTTGGCAGCGGCGCTATGGGCCAGCTGAGGCCACTTAGAGAGGCACATACAGACAGGGCTAACAACAGTCAACCTGGGCATCCCATAGTCTCATAGTAGTTCCATTTAGACAGGACTGAGAAACGTACTAGTAAGGCCAACGATCGATAATCGATCACCACTTTACAGCAGCGAATCCAGTCAAAAGCCTGAAGCCAACAACGTGCAAAGTTGCCAATAAGCGTTAACAGCATTTCTCTCATTTTATTGTTGTTGAGGTTTATTTTATTTTTCATTTTGCTCGAAAATTGCCCTTTGACCTAGACTTATGCAAAAGCTTTACTTTATAATTGCTGCAACTATCTGCGATCAATAAAGAGCGTTGATACCTTATATTGCCTTGAGCACCTTTTTCTGCTACAAAGAAATAGGAAAAAATAACAGCAAAAGCAACATCAACGTCAAAATCAGCAGCATTGTTACCATGTTTTTGTTATTTCTATGACGAATTTCACAATTTAATGAGATCTATAATCATTCAGCTTATTTTTCAGTCAATAAATCCATGTGCGGAAAACAATCCAATCTAATCCAATTGGGCTTGACACATTAACGCCACAATAATGCGGAAATTAATGCTTCTACCCATAAATTAGATATTCTTGATTACAAAATCGATTACTTGTAATTACATAATTCATATAATTAATCAGAAAATGCAAAAGGAACTGTAATTAACAGTGTTACAATTAATAATTTTCAGATTCAGAATGCATCATTACAGTTTCTATTATTTTGTAATTCAATAAGTTCGTCTTGGATTTCTTCTGCAATTTCTCTAGCATTAGTGCAAAAGGGTGGCGCACTATAAAGGTCCTTTGTGTGAAATAGTCGGAAATTTCAGTTTGCAAAGATTTTTTAAAAACGTATGATTGACTGACTGCCATATTGTTTCGTCAGTTACTTGTCCTTCTCATCACCGTTCAAAACTTGTAATCTTTTGTGAATCATATTTAAGTTCTTGCGGACCACTAATGGTTTCAAAATACAATTGTTGTGACCTCAACTTCAAATTACATGACTGGTGTAGCAGAAATTTACGTGGTCTGGCAGGCAACACAATTTATTGACGCTTTGGGCGAGATCCCAAGGCACATATCGATTTATGTTGGCAGCCAGGCCGCTATCAAGGCTCTGCCGGGCCACAGCTTTAAGAGCAAAATCATACGAAGTACGGTAGAAACTCTTAATCAAGCTCAGCAACACTCTATAACGCTTATCTGGGTGCCGGGTCACTCCGGATTTAAGGTAATGAGATGGCGGAAGAGTGTGCCTGTGTCTTAATCAGTTGTCGATATTAAGAGACCATTACAGGCATTGAGAAGTGACTACGAGGTCTGTTAGAGAAGTATAGCTAATTTTGAATTTACGTGGGCTACGTTGCGTTATGTTTGTACCCATGTCCCTCACTTATGCTGCCAAGGTCGGTCATTTTGGATCTTTAGTTAATTTTTGACTTGAATTTTGCTTGGACGTGTTTTGGCTTATCTTCGATTTTTGCTTATGCCAACATAAACCATGATTTGTCACCAGTTATGGCCATCTGGAGCAAATTTGGATAGTCGCGGACCGAGTCCAAAAGCTTCAGGGCAATGTTAACGCTAACAATTTTATCAACAATAGAATTATTTTTATGGAATCATGTTAAATATTTAAGATTCCAATCAAAGCTTCTCCGCACCATGCTATGTCAGCAGTACAACCTTACACAGCAGATTCACCACAAAATTATGTTCAAGAGGAGTCACCCCCTGGACATACCTTATAGGTTTTCTGAAGGATAGGTCATCTGCCACCATTCACTGTGATGTTCTTTTATATTATATGTCTCCATTTACTTATGGTTAACATAGGTTGTGCTCTAACTTTTAACTGATCGTAAATATATTTGTTAATAACAAAACCAAAAAACAATGCTACCTATTTGGGATAGCATCCTCTAGATTTAATGACAGCTTGTTTTCCATAAGACTTTGTGTTACGTAATTTGTAGTCATGCTGCCAATACCATCTCCCAGAATTCATTAACACTCCTTGCTTTCTTCATCAACTTGGCATCACAACTGGACTTTAGTGACATAAATAAAATGATCTTGGTACTGGCTACCACCTCTAATCTAAAGTTAGGTAATAAGGTGACACTTGGAATATTGTGTATTATGTATTAATAATTTATTGTTTACGAATTTGTTTCTTTATAACATAATCAAAAAAAAAATTTAGAAAGTCCATTACTATTGTATAATCACTGAATTCAATATTGTTGTCATTCATTTGTTCCAACAGCATTAGTAACGTCATTCGATTCTGATGGTTGATGTTTTCTAATCTCCTGTATTTTAAATGCAAGCATTGCATATATTTCGGCCGGCACAGCTGCTTGAAACATTCCCAGTATTTTGTCAGGTTCTTCAACTACAACTATTGCATTTGCCCAATGTTTGACACACTCATAAAATTTCATACGTTCAAATAGTTTTTCGCCCAATTCGATTTCATGCTTAATATATTTTTTCATTGACTCGGGGTCGTTAAAGTTAGGCATTCTTCGCTGACGATGCTCCCTGAGTTTCTTTTTGTAGTCACGAACGGCTCGGCGTCTCTTTTCAATATAGATAGAATAAAAAATACATAGAGTTCCCGCAATACCAATTGCAATGCCAACAATATTTTTATTGATTTCAATCATGGTCCTACAATACGGCAAAATTTATTTATTTAGAATTTTTAATTCGTGTCTTCCAAATTGTGAAAAAAAACTAAAAGTTTATTGACATATTTTACATATACTTCTGTATAATTTAAAATTATATGTATCGCCTCCTAGCAGGATATAAATATTTTATTGCTTATTACAATTATTTCGAACATCTACAGATCTTCAAAACTTAATACGATGTTTTGTAAAGAGCCTCGAAGATTACTACCGTATTAGTGTAATAAAATAAATATTTATTTAATATTCAGAAGAAAGAGAATTAAGTCCCGACTCAGGGAACTTCTTATACTTAGGGTACAATCATAGACAAAGATGAAGCAGAAGCTGAAGACGAATTGCTTGCGTTGCTTGAAAGCTGATGAGTTTTCATAGTGTAAGACGAATTGCTTGCGAATCAGACGTCAGCAAGGCGCTGAATAACTGATAAAAATCGAGATCATTTACAATGTTGGTGTTGTTTTATTTTTCTAATCTCATGTGTTTCGTTCTCAAAATTGTTGTTGATTTTGGTCGAACGCAAAACAACACAAGAAATAATTAAAAAAGAAAGCAACCAATACCCTGCAGTATGCTCTGTGGCAATTGTCCCAGTTTCGCTAGTTATTCACCAGTCCCTTTTGTACCAGTGAATTCCTAGTCACCTAGTATGCAGAGGCGAGCCAGTAACAATTGAACAGTTTTTATTTATTCGGAAACGAGATTAGCAAAAACTAGTGAGACGCGACTAACGAAAAACTAGTGGAATAGTATGCTTTGCGGTGGCAATTGACCCCGTCCAATGACATCGCCATGTTAAATTAACCAGTTGAATACATGTATTTGGGGATAGAAATTCTACAGTGCCAGTGACAAAGGGACTAGTGCAAAACTTGTTTTGGATCTGTGCGTTTCAATGACATTTAACATTTTAAGTATGTGACCTCTGCATTTTATTGAGTTGGTGGGAAGTATCTTCCGAAAATGACATTCATGTTTCAACAATTTTTTTTTCATAAAACGTAGCTACTTCATTTCATCAAATATTTTCCATTGTTATTCATAAACTTTTGTCATCTTTCCGGTAAAATCATAAATTTGTGGAAATTCTGGGGTGTCTGATAAAAAAACTGGCGCAATATCGTTTCGGAGTCGTTTGGGGAATTCATTGTTACGCCATCAAGATAATTCAGCATAGAGCAAAATAAATGGTAATCAGATGGTGCTAGGTCTAGAATTTATGGTGGGTGCATTAGCACTTCCCAGCCGAGTTCCCTCAATTTTTGTCGAGTCATTAAAGATGTGTGTGACCTAGCGTTGTCGTGGTGGAAGACTATGCCCGCTGCATTTAGTCTTGTTAGTTATTGACAATTGAGTCCCGAATTCTTCTTTTGCCTAGGTGGGAGCAGCTCCTAACACGCAGGACCTTTGCAATCCCACCAAATGTACAGCAACCACTTCCTTGCAGATAGCGTCGGCTTTGCAATGGTTTGGGCAGGCTCACTTTGTTTAGATCATGACATTTTCCTTACATTATTCTCGTATGCTACCCATTTTTGATCGCCAGTTATCAATTTGGACAGAAAATGTTGCAAATCATTCCGTTTCACTAACATTTCTCATACTGAAATGCGATCAATACGTTTTTTATCTATTAAATTGTATGGTACCCAAACATCCAGTGTTTTTGCATAGCCAGCCTTTTTTAAAATCGATATCAAGCAAACCATTTTCAACTGATCATTCTGATAAAGTGCCTGCAGAATAACCTTTTTCGAAGAAATAAAGTGAATTGCAAAGAAATTTCTTTGTTTCGGCATTCCTTTTCTTTATGCAAAAACAGTTGATTTAATAATCACTTATTCATACTTTTAGCAGAATGGTTGTACAAAGATTGCCAGCTTTCCAATGAGAAAGACTACTGGAAGTGGACAGTAGTAGTTTGCAGTCTGCCAAACCTTTGTCTTAATCGTCATAGAATTTAATATTTGTCTACTGTATGCCAAAAAAGGTTCAACTCAATCAAGCAGTGATAATCAATGATATTGATTGCTGGAATAGGTTAAAGATGCAGATGGACTTAAGTCAATATTATTACAATAAATTTTAAACAAGAAACAAAAATACTCGTACATAATAATAGTAATAGCAACGACATGTGATGTGATCTGTTTCGTAAGAAGAAAAACTATGGGAACTAGTATGGGAAGGTGATTTATTCCAATTAGAAAGAACAAAACAAAAAAAAAAAAAAAAAAACAAAAATCCTAAAGGTTACGAACAGAAAGAAATTTTACGAGAGAAGAATAAAAGTTCCCAAGAAAATTTAGATCAATTTTCCTAATTTACTCTTGAGTAAGTAAACGAATGAACGAACGAACGAATGAAAGAAGGAAGGAAGGTAGTATGAGCGAAGACAAGCGGCGATTGCGTGTCGTGGCGTGAAAAACGGCACTTGAAGACGAAAAATTCCTTTGCAGCGCAATAAAATAACAGTAACAACAACACCACGAACAATATTCATTTGGTAAAAGTATCTAGAAAGCCATGGCAACCAAAAAAAAAAACAAAAAAAATAAAAAAAAATAGAAAATAATAGAAAAAAAGTATAAATCACGACTCAAGTTTCGAAAGCGCGAAACTGTTACCAAAGCACTTAAACTTAAATTGGCCCAAAATTGGCAGGCAAAGAACGTAAACTGAGAACTAAGCCAACATAGAGTAGAGTAGAATTTGGTAGAAAGAACTAGAAAAAAAAAAAATTGCTAAATTAGAAATAGTGTAGATGGAATAGAATAGAATGGAATTTATAGTAGAACAGTTGGCAACGCGGTGAGAGATGCGGTAAGATGCGGTAAGACAAGCGAATGATGCG
The DNA here is from genome assembly GCA_037043315.1 of Amiota communis. Taxonomy (NCBI): domain Eukaryota; kingdom Metazoa; phylum Arthropoda; class Insecta; order Diptera; family Drosophilidae; genus Amiota; species Amiota communis. The sequence goes on along the minus strand of JBAMAV010000054.1, from coordinate 235,065 downwards.
TCGTCGTCGTTGACCATAACCATGATCATGATCATGGGCCGTGAGCTGTAAGTTGTGAGCCAGAGTTAGGCGTGAGGCAAGCAGGCGCTACAGGTTAATTTTGGTCAAAGACACGACCACGAAGGAAGTCAGGCAGCTCAGGCATGCAGATGAACTTAGAAAAATTTTACTGCTGACAATGACGACGACGTGAACTTCAACAATGAACATTAACATTATTTTCATCATCATCATCATTATCATTATCATCATGATCAAGATGGCGACGCACGAATTGATTATACTGGTGGGGTGGCCAATGCTGACTATACAAATCAAACGAGTTGATCACTGAGCAACGACCGATGTTGCTGTTATGGTTCTGTTCTGTGGAAGCAATGATAAAGTTACTGCAACTTGCAATTTCACCATCTTCATTGGTTATCATCATAATAATGACTATGATGTGACTATTTTAGCTCGATGATAACGACATTGTATTGTAGTTGATGAACCATAAGAAAAGGTGTCATATTATAGTGGGAGTATAAGAGTACCATATACGAGTATTGTAGTAGGCACTAAGAACAATAGTTATAATTTCAAAAATGAAATACAAGGAAAAAAAAAGTCAAGTTCATTTCTACTTCCTGACCTCTGAGGGCCCCATAATGCCATTGCCGGAGATCCGCAAAACAATTTTGATATCAAAATGAGAAGTGACATTCTGAAATAAAATGGGTAGATGCATTCTTTGTGCCTGTTCTACCGGATTTATTTCAAATATTCATGCTATATTTTGAAACATTAAGTTCCTTCAAAAAGAATACAGAACTCTTCCTTCAGTTATGCTGATTTATAAAGAATTATTACGTGTACACGTGTGTTTTATTGTCAGCAATTTAAAAATTATTTAATTGTGGTTAGTGGCCCCGAAAATCTGTTATGCCCAGGGCCACCACAAGTTAAAAAGCGCCACTGATCACTGATCATCATCATTATTAAGTATATCCTATGGCCTCAGTTGCCTGTATTTCTTGTGTGTTACGTACTAGGTACTAGTATCATCATCTTTATCATCATTTCCTCTCACGAAGCCATTAAGTGATCGCATTTTTTCGCTGCGCATTATTTAGCTTCGTCACTGCGTAAACTCAATGAACGTGACAACATCTTGCCGCTTGCTATGGCAACTCACTTTGTAGTTGCTGTTACAGATGCTTTCTCTGGGTGGGTGGATGGATGCTGACTTAAGTTTTCTTTACTTGGCTTAGCTTAGCTTAGCTTAGTTTGACTTTAGTTTTGGTTTGGTATTACTTGTCTGGGATGGCATGCAGGTGCGCGCACTGAGGTTGCTTAGGTTGCACTTGAGGTAATTTAAGTGAACTGCTTGATTGGCTAATGAAAGAGGCGCGCAACGAATCGCACTTAAACTAAAACGAACAAGCAGACTACACCAGGTCTAATCTGTACCGTCCCGTCCTGGCCTGGCCTGGTCTGGCCAAACATTATATGTATTTATGTATGTACATGCAATCGAGCTTGCTTGCTTGCTAGCTTACTGGCTAGGTTGAGCTTGGTAGAACTCCCAAAACGTGTTCCATGTTGTTGCATTGATCGTCATCATGAGCGGCGTGCGAGTGAAAATTGGTAACAAAAAAAAAAAGAGAAAAAATAAATTAAAGAAAAGTAAATCAATGAGTTTTATTCGATTAGGTGATGCTCTACTATTGTAAGTATATTTGTAGACTTTTATTGTAAGACAAATTACAAGATTACATTAAATATATACAAGGAGAGGAAGAAGTGGTGGACCATTCCACCAAATTTGAAGAAGAAGTCCTCACAAGTCTGACCTTTATTCTACAAAGAAAAGTTTTTTTTAAAAAACACTGTCTTGTTCAGTTTTCGTTTCAGCTTACACAAATTTCTGAGTGTATTTTCGTTGTCCCGGCTCCCCCAGTAATATAACATAACCTCGGAATTAGATAAATTGGAAATTCTCTGGGATCATTTTAGTTCTAAGTATCATCAAGGGCATCTAAAATTATTGATGACTAATACAAAAGTGTGGGTACTTTTCTTGAAGTTCATGTCGTTTTTTGGTTCAATCTATTTTTTTTTAGTTTCTTTTGTTGACCCAAACCCTTTGCTTCCTCCAATGCATTCAATTCATTTTTGTTTTCTGTTTGATCTCTCCTATTTCTAATGTGTAGATAAGCAATGTGAAAATTGCGGAAGATTTTTATGTTGGTGGATTTTTTTTTGTTTTTTTTTTTTATTTATTTCGTGTATCTTTTGAATTTGAGTTGTTTTTCGTGCCCTTTTAAGAGTTGGTGGTTGTGAATAAAAGAGAAACAGAAACGCGAAACGCGAAACGCATGAAAAGGAAGCATCGTTTCAAAAATATATATAAGTATAATATTCAAAAGTTCATTGACTGAATTCAAGTGAGTGAGTTTTTGAATGCACTTGTTCCTTTGCTACTTAGTGTAGTAAGTATAAAATTTGTGTTTGTCAAAACTGACCTTACGCAAACCATTTTGTCTTGTCCAATAACCACTACCCATATGTATAGATATACTCACACTTTACGTTTTTAGGTTGTGCCTATAATATTATGGTTTCCTGTTTTGTTTTGTTCTGTCCATTTACATACTACTACTACTTACTATACCACCAAACCACACCAACCACTTTGACTTCTTTGGGTATCATCATCCTCCTCTACTCTCTTCTCATTGTTATTCATGTTTTTTCTCTCCTCCTTTGTTTATTACTTACTACAATACCATTTTCATTCAATGCATCCCATTTTGTTCAGTTGTTCGTTCTGTTGTTCTTTCGTATTACCTTTTATTTGCTCTTTTCCTTGTCCAACTAATCAATCAAACTGCCACCGTTGTTGCTCTCACAATATATACATACATATGAATAGTACTCCCTTATACTACATGGCCAACTAGCACTAAGCCAAGAAGTCTTATTTATTTGCACTCTTTTTAACGCTTGCTGCACTTGACCGGCCGGCCCTCCTCGTCACATCACTTTTTTTGACTCAACCACTCAGTTAGTTTTTGAACCCTTTTTTGTTTTGTACTTTATTTTTCTCTTATGGTTTGTTTTGTTTTCATTTCGTTTGTGGCCATTAAATTTGATACCCACTTATTTGGCCAATAAAATTAACCTACCTCAAATAGACTCTTGTCTTGTCTTTTCTTAGTTTAGCTTAGTTCAGTTTAGCTTGGCTTGGCTTGACTTGGCTCGGCTCGGCTCGGCTCGTTTTGTCTTGAATATTTCGCACGTCACATGTGACTGAATGATATTATTGTTGTTGTTGTTGTTGTTTTGCCATGGTGACGATGATCACGATGATGATGATGATGATAATAATGACGAGTTGTTTGTAGTATGTTTGGTATGTGCCATTAATGAGTGTTACAAGTGGGCTGTGCCATTATTTTGTAAGAACAACAATAAATAAGACATTTATGCGAGCGCATCGAAGTTGAAATTGTTATAGTCAGTCGTATTACCATTAACCATTTACCAGTTGCCACTTGCCATTTAAAGTCTGCCACTACAAAACAACAACAATTCTAATGACATTCCACTTAATTTGAATTCAATCAGGATCTGATGTGATCAGATCAGTTCAGATCAGATCAATTCTGTTTGTTTCGGTTTACAATAGCTCAGCTATGAGAAGAGTAGTTTGAACAAAGATCATGGGTAACTAGAATAGTGCAAAGATCAGACATGATGACATTGATGACCACCGAACAACAAAACTTAAGCCAAATTTAGAAAGATTTGTGAATGCAATTTCAAGCATATAAATTATGTACCGCAATGTCTTGGACATTTATTTGCCGTTAGTTTAGACTCCTTTGGATGAATGCCTCATAGTACAATATGTATGAGTGTGAGTAGAATGCTTTTCATGCAACATGTTTTACACTTGCAACAAGATACTTTGCGCACGTTGTTGTAGTCAGTATGTACTACTATTAAACCAAATACATAAATATTCAACAAGGCAACAAAAAAATATTATGGTATTTCATTCCAACCATTCTACCAATTCCAATTTGCTGTAAGAATGTCATTGCAATGAAACCCAGTTACGCATCCAGTCCTTTTTAATTGTACTTGTCATTTTGGTTGCGCTGTTTTTGCCCTTGCTTTGCTACAATATAATGTCTGTTGGCTAGACTGTCTGTCTATCTGTCTGTTTGTCTGTTTGTTTTTACTGTCGCCCCACCAGAAATGTGTGACAGCAACAGTTCAAATGGCAAACTAAACTACTTAGTCTGTGGAGTTGAAGCCACATAATTAATGTAAGACAAAGTGAAGAAAGTCAATGCATGCGCATGCGTTTTTTAAGGTCATCGATTGCCATGTTTAAATCTACTTGTTGTCACGGTGTCAACGATTTAATTGACATTAAATGTTTAATTCATGTTGTATTCAATGCCATGTGCCATCGTTGCCAATTTAATAAAAACTTTTGGTAAACCATTGCATTTACATTCGATTGTTTAAAATATGTTTTCATATTTCATATTTTTACTTAATACAATACAATGATTTAAACAATATCTCTTCTCTCATTTGTACCTTGAAAATATTATAGTCCATGGATTAAGGACTAACGATTTCTAACTTTCTAACTATGTAAAAGGAAAGATGCTCTAACCTACTGAATATCAGAAATAAGAGTACTCTATTTCCTATTCATCATCCCTTGCGCCTACCGTACAGTATCGGACGCAGCTGCATTAGTCATCGCGGGGGTGGGTCACTCCCATTCAAGTTCAAGTTGAAACATGCTGATAACATCAATACGCTGACGGAGAAAGATGTCAAAGAACAGACCATTGCGATGTGGCAGCAATGGTGTCACGGGCATGACGACCCTGCCATAGAAGTAGATGAATTGGCCTCTAAGTAGTAATGCATAAAGCAGTTAAAGTGGGTGGGTCATTAGGTTTTATCGATGAGATGCATGTTTGTCAGATTTGTGGGAGCAAGTTGGATTTTAGTAAATTTTATCTGATCGAGTCTAGATAGAAGTTTAAAAGTTGGAGAATTACAAAATGGAGTGGCAGTCAGAGGTGTATTTTAGCATGGTGCTGTGTTCCTCACTGCCTTTGATGTCAGTATGGCATGAGAACTTCGTATTAAGTAAGAATCGTAGAGATGCCGAAGCCAGTAATTTCAAATGATTTGGAGCCGTCAGTGAATATAATTGTAAATATCATAAAATATTGTGTAAATATTAGATTCTAGAATCATGTTGTCAATGGGCACCTAGAGTGGTTCTAATTGATGCATTTTATATTGATCTAAGTTTATTTAGATAAGATAAGATAAAATTTAGAGGAGTATCCAAAAATTGGGAGACAGTAGTTTATATTAAGTTTATTTAATGCTAGTATTGCTAATAAATAATTAAATTAAATTTGTTATAATATATATCTTGTGCCCAAATCTAGTAATTCTAATTTCACCCCCTTCTTGTTGACCGATTAATCTGAATTTTGGCACACACCTCTAATTCTGAAGACAATACAATATGCAATAATTTTTTTATTGGAAAATTAATTTTAGTTTATTTTTATTTTATTTTTCTACTACGCTACGCTATACAAGGCTATAATAGTACCATCCTACACCTATGGCATTCAGCTCTGGGGACTAGCTGCCAATTCTTCTGCAGATCACAGGTGCGCCTTGGTACGTTAAGCGGGTTTTAATACACCGTGACCTTGGCATCAATCAAAGAGCAAAGAAACTGTCACACCAGCCGCTATAATGATGCCCTTCATGTATATAGCAATCCTCTTGCTATAGCTCTCAACTCAAATAATTGCCCGAGAAGGTTAAAAGGGCTCCATCTAGTTTAGTTGCTCTCTGTCAATGTTGTGAAATCTATCCCTTAAAACTGTTCTTTTAACGCTTGATTGGAATTTTCAAATAAATGCATATAAAAAAAAAAACAAAACTTCTTGAAAATTATTTGTAATAAATAAATAAATATTATGACTTGATTACGGTAAGTTTGGGATGCTTCCATTTAGTAAATTCATAACCTTGGTGTTCAAATATTGTATACATACAAATAGTAAATAATAAATTGTAGCTACACAAAGAAAACATAAAATATATTAAACACAACGTACCGCAATAAAATAATAAACATAGTTGTAAGCAAGTACCAGGAACAAATATTGTAGATAAAATGATGACCATTTCTAAGTAAGTAATTTGAGATACTCAGTCTCAAGAGATATCCTTAAGTAAATCTTTGCATATGTATGTACATCTACTTGAACCTTAGTTTGGGTGCTTCCCGTTGTTTTGAATCACAGGTAAAAATAGTGATAAGACTGGGACAAAGATTCTCTTGTAAGAAGAAATTTGAATTAAAGGTTATTTTATGAATTGAATTGAATAGGTGTTGTTTCATATTAACATCACTTAAACACGTGGTAAAGAAATGATCCATTATTGATGGCAGACTTATACTTTCATTTTGTTTTACTCTTTAAAATGTCGAAATTTATATATCATCTTCCATACTAAGACCAATTTTATTGTATTTTCTATCTGTACAAGTACGAAATATAAATGATATGATGAAATTCTTTAATGATGGGGTTTCGATGCATTTTCTTCCGAATATACTTCTTACAACTATTGTAGCATTGCCAAATCAAAACAAAAAATCCCAAATTATGCATTCACTTTTACATAATTCACCAGAAAAGTAGTTTAGGTTAGTGATGAAGCTGCCACACAACAACTCTTAATGCCTGAGACGAGACAACCAGACATCCGAACAAACGCAAATGTTTGTTGCCAAAAAATGCCAAATATGGCCGATAAAGTTAGGCATGTTTCAGCCACTTTAGCACACATAGTTTTCTTTAACTTTACTATGTTTTTGCCTGAATGTCTAACTGGACATACTCTCTTGATATATGTTCGTATGTGTATTTTATCTGAATGTGTACATGTGTAACTCTGAGCTGCTATTCAAATGCAACTTACTGACTGACCAACTGAATGAATGACTGACTGACTGACAGGCGAACGATAGGCACAGTAAGATTTCGATTCAGATTCAGAGTCAGATGCAGCGTTATTGCCAGTAAGTTGAATAAACAGACATACAGATCATCCTAGCGTTACGTTGTCATAAAGCGCATGTCAAATGAAAATATGGTCCTAACCGTAAAGAGTCAGTTGAATACAAAAGTAAACTCAAATGCCAAGAAAGTCAAATGTATGAGTTTCCAATGGTTGCCTCTTTGGCTGCTTGGATGGAGTTTACATAGGCGATTTTTACCAATGTTTTCATTTATTTTTTTCTTTTTATACCTTTCACAACAAGAGTAGTGTGAACAGGTGTTATAACTTTGTCTTGATGATTGTAACGCATATTATCTAGAAATGATTGCCCAAACATATCACTGCTTACCACATAACCCATAGATCGTAAATTACTGAAATTTTATTATGGACTGATAGTAAGTATAATTTTCTATCGATTCACGTATGGAACGGTATTGAGAATATTTCTTAATAGAAGTTAATGACAATTTATTGTATGACAGTAAAATATGAATCTGCCAGTAATGAAAAACTTAGTCCAATCTCCTCATTGGGATGTCACATCAAGCTCAACCAGATGTAACCTATGTGTGATGCGAATACTTAATCTATTATTCCTATCGACTCAAGAGTAGACAACATTTCAAAAAGGAAACCTAAAAACAAGGTTTTCAAAAGAACACTATATACCAGGGAAGACGTTGTTCTGCATTATATTTCCATACATTGATTGGTGATTAGCTGTAACATTTGTAAAATCAATTCTCATCTCCTGATTCGTCAAATTTTCAACTTCTTCTTACTGGTCTAATTCTTTTGCGAGTATAATTGAGTAAATGCCCCGGTTTTTATATTTATACACTGCACATGACTACCGCTCAACACATGACCAATGTCTCTTGATTGTCATGTTTTTCCATCTAACTTGCCCATCTTGCTAATTCAAATTTTTTTCAATTTTAAATTCAAAATTCAAATCGGTCAAGCCGTTCTCGGATTTTTACCACACTCAAGCAAAGTAATTAATTAATATTAAACACATTTTCTAAGGAGTACGAGATTTCCATTATCAAGGGGCCACCACATTGCTTCATCTATTGTTATTCATTCCTATATTTTGTCTATATTGTCTATATGTTTCCTTTACTTGGATTATGCTTACTGAAGGAGATTGATAAAGGCCTTAAGTTATTTCTAAAAAAATTGGTAAAGTGAACTACTTCATACAAAAATAAAGAGTTTCAATGAAGTGTGTATAAGCTTTGCTAATACTAGTTCCATTTCTTGTAGTTTGGACAAAGTCATTCGATTGACTAGCCTACGGAATTGTATATACAATAGTATCTTTATGTATATGTACTCGTATATTAAGCATCGAGGGCAGGCAACTGAGAGCGAATACAATTTAGTAACTAAAATTCAAATTATTTATGGCTAATAGTATTTTATTATTTTCTTAGTTACGTTCGCGTACCAAATTTGCATATCGAACTGAAGACATCTGCAAACAACAACTAACAGATGACTTAACGACAAGTGGTGAAGGTGCCACGTTATTGCTGTTGTTAATGTTTACTGTTGTTGTTACTTGTCTCATCCGATCTTTTCGAGCATATGGTCGATGAAAAACCGCCTGTCGTTTGACTAAATTTGGCTCAAGCAAGACCAAGAAACCAATAATGGAATTAGCCAAAATTGTGATTAAAAGAGAGAAAAAAAATAAAAGAAAAAGAAACAGGAAAAGAAATGAAATTTGACTTAAGCCAACCAAACAACCCTTTCTGTGTGATCAAAGCTTATGGTATAGTGATGGTGATGGTGATGGTAATGGTAATTGTAATGGTGACGATGATAGAGTTGAATCGACAAAGAACTAAGCAGCAGCTAAGCCAAGTCAATAATGGCAAGCAAGGTGAGTTAAGACTCTTTTATAGTTTTATAAATACTATCTACAAACAAAACTCTGCGCATCAGAAATGCAGCCAAGCGCAGAGTTGACAACGATGGTGGCTGAGGAAACCAGACCAGACCAGACCTGACCAGACCAAACCAAACCGTACCAAACCGTACCAAACCAAACCAAACCAAACCAGGCCAGGCCACACTCAGACCTTATTCAACCTTATGTAAAAGACCAACAGCGTCGTGGTAAGCCGTCCCGTATTGAAAGGTGACGCAATTAAAATTATACGGCAGCGGCACACATTTGTAACAAGAACAAAATAAGGAACGTCAACGAATGATGTTGCCGGCTTCTTCGGTTTCTTCCTTCTTGGCCAAATAAGTCAGGTGTGACATCAACGTTGTCGTAATCGTAATCATCATCATCATCATCATCATCGTCACAATTATCGTCACCATCAACATCATCATGATAATTGTATATCTATATGGATAGAGTCCATGGTGATGATGGCAGCAGCAGCAACAGCAATTAAATTTTATACATTTTTGATTTTATTTTCCATTAATTTTTTATTTTTTTTTTGTGTTTTTAAATAAAATTTGCAATTTGCTATTCGGACTAATAGTAGTAATGACACTGAATCCCCATTTTCTTATTGGACCGAACTGAATAAATTCAAATTGATTTAAATTGGCAATAAAAGCTTTCATAATTGTCAATTTCCATTTTGTTCTTCTCATTGACATTTCATAAATATACAATAATTTGCCACAAGTCCACTCTTCTTTATACTCGTACATCCTTTCTCTTTCCTTTCGGCATTTCGTCCTTTGCTTTTGTTTCTAATATAACTAGTTCTTAATTGAAAAGGCTTTTAAGCTGTCAAGTGAATTTTGTGCGTTGTGTGTTTGTGTTTAGCAACACAAGAACAAAAATTTAATACAAGATACGCTAAACGAGGTGTATCTCATAAGTACTATACAAATTACATTTATAATTTCGCTTTGGTATCTACAATACAATATTATCTATTATCTACTCTTAGCATTCACTAAGTAGCTACCATTATGATGTGAATAGTTTTTAAGCACCATATATATCATTCTTTGATCAGTTCAAATTCAATTCAAAAAAATTTTGAAGTATTTATATCTAACTACTCTACCGTTGAGCTCCAAATAATAGTCAGCAGGGTAAGAAAATAAGCACAAGTAATGATGTTATGTGTTAGATGTTTTTTTTTTTGAATTGACAACCTGTAAATGGGGCCTTAATTATCCAGTCGGTAAGTGCGGGAGGAGTGACTGGTTGCATTCGTACCACATATACACTAGTACATAGATCACAACATTGTGGTGCAGAATTATGAGCGCAGTTCGTATACTTTTGGGACACATCTCGTAGTACATAAGAAGCGAGTCAGGGAAGCGCATAGTGTTGCCAACGATTTTACTACGTTGACACACTAAACGAGGCAATTAATGTTTGTTGTGTTGATGGTGGCAAACGAATAAATGCAACGAGCGAATGGACAACACAAAACAGAAAATTTCAACAAAAATAAATAGAAGCAAACAAACAAACAAACAAACAAACAAACAGAAGCGGCACGTCGCCATTGAAATGTCACTCAAAGAATGTTTCGCAACGGAAAACTGAAAATGACTACGCCAAGTTGTCGTCGAGCGCGTTGCCAATTGTAGTAGTGAACAATTCCGTGTTTCTCTATTTATATCTGGTAATATGTAGTAGTACGAGTCTAGTGTGTTGTGAACTTTAAATTGAAAAGCGTTAAATTGCACGTTCTTCTTCGATGACGACAACCACAGTCAGTAACAGAAATAGCCAACAGTAGTCACAGTTGCAGGCTATCGATAACAATTGATAAGTCGAAATGTTTGTCTGTCTTTCGGTCTGTCGGTTGGTCGGTTGACCGATCTGCCTCTCTAACCCTTTAAAAATTATCCATTTTGGCTTAAGGCATTGTGTGCCCTACGCCATCTCATCACCATTGCCATCATCATCACCGCATCTTGCAAATGTTCACTCACTCACTCACTTGCTTACTTACTGACTCACTTATGTAAGAGGAGTATTTATTGTACTATGTACTTGTATAGAACTGATTGACTATCTCGCTATCGCAGTCAGTCAGTCAGTTAGTCAGTCAGTTAGTCTATTTATTTAAGTCTGGTGAAATTTTAAAAGGTTTTCCATGTTCATCGATAAACGGAAAATTGAGTTATACTTATGTAAGTATATGTGTATGTATGTCGTCTATAAGAAGATATTACAATACTCTATACATATACCGAACTAAATGCATGTATGTAAAGTATTTTTTATATAGATACTGACTGATATATACACATTCGAGCATATATCTTTTTATTGATTTACTAAATTTTGGCTATGCTTTTTTTAGACTTTTATTCGTTCTTTGTCGAAGACAATCATCAATGAAAGCATTTCTTCTTCTCATCCATAAAATGTATGTACTGCTCTTCAATATTTATGGTTCTCTCTCTGATGGTAAAATTAAGTATAATGAACTAAATAATGGAATAAACTCTACGTTGTTTATATCTCCAGACTTGGCAATTTCTAAATTTGTTGGAGAACATGTTGATTGGCATGACTAGATGGTCTCATATCCCTTGATACTACATACATCTGCTTTCAGACTTTTATAGCGTTTTCACACCGAGTCTGATGCAAATCAATGTTGATTTGCCTACTGATCTGGATCCGATTCGATCAATAGTCACATCAAGAATTGATTTGCCATGATTTGAAAATTAACAATGGTCACTCTCGTTATTGTTGGGCAATTTCTGCCTCTTTAAGGTGATTTTTGTCAGTCTTCCTAATTTTTTTTGGGCGATTTTAATAACATAAGTCTCAGGAATGATAAAGGGAGCTGCAAGAACTATTTGCATATATTACAAAATTTTCTTAATCATGTATTTTTCACAAATTTTCAGTTTAAATTTAGCCAACGTGCTCACAACGTTCCAATCAAAAAACAGCTGTTCATGATGCAAAATATCCGGTCTGAATGGAAAAATGCATCATCGGGTGTGAATTCAGTATTAATATTCGATCCATTGAAACAATTGGTATTAAGTATATCAAGTCTTTACACTAGTACTAAGCCTACGCTGTCTATCAAGTGCATCAATGAGCTCTATCTCATAAACCGTAATAGGTTAGCAGTTAAAAGTTTCACAGAGAGTGGCATTCAATTGCCGATGTAACGCACAGCAATTCTAACAAAAACTTGATTGCCGACACTTGGACATAAAACATTCCCAACGGGGCTTAGCTGCATTTTGTTCAGAAGTTCAATAAAGCACATCGTGAAGCTCGTCTTCAGTATTGGTACGGAACCCTTCATGTGGTAGTCGGACTCAAACTAGATAGTTTGTTAATTTAAGATGACCTTGAACATTCATGTTTATGAACTATGGTATAGATGTGCAATGAATGTTATCAAATGGGCTTTGTTTCTTTGGGCGTTAGGCCTTTCATACTATGATGATGATTGAATGCCCCACGAAATCTATTTGGTTTTATTCTTTAAGTAATACAAAGATGGTCAGATAGTTTACTTAAAAAGTCATTAAAATAATACTGAATAATTTATAGTTTTCAGAATCTATATCTACCACAATTCCAGTTTCTTAATAACATGGAAGTGGTTTTTGATCAATGAGTGATGATGTGCCATTTTTAAGACCTTAGTTTACGATTGTAGGTTTTCAAGGGAAATCTATAATACCCATAGTGCTCGTATAGTAATCTTCTTACATGTGCTAAGAACAAAACAATATTATCTTTATTTCAACAAATATTACAAAACCCAATTTTTGCTATATCTATCATCTTCTTCGATATATACAATATTAATGAAATGCTGTTCGTGTGTTATCAATGGGCGCGCAAGCCACTGAATCAATTTTGGATATTATTTTTGCGTTCGTATTGTTAATGTCTGCGTCATGCTTTAGGCTATAAAAATTATAATACTTGCCTTGATAAATTGAAAAAAAGGAAATAATAAAATCTTATAGAATTGCTGTTTATTTGTTATCAAAGAATCACAATGCCATCTGTTGCATTGTTTACGAAAAGTGTCACAAAATGTAATAAAGTGCAAGGGGAGGAAGAGAGAAGAATGAAAGAATGAAATAGTCAAAGCAAATATAAGCTAAGGTGTAAATTTTCTATATGAAAATCAATTTGAATCAAGTAGTATGTACCTACTTTTTGTCCATTATTATCTTTTAGCAACTTTTGAAATTTTGAAGAATGCATCAAAACTTCCCAACCAAGATCCGTGAATTTGTTTCGTGTCATTAGTGATGTGTTTGGCCTGGCTTTATCATGACGCAACTCCTTTTCTGTTGGCCAATCTGGTTGCTTTACCTAGATTTTTTTTTCGGATTAGAGGAATGAATTAATCGTTTCGCTAGGCTAGAGCAGCAACAACTTCAAGTCGTTTATAGAAGTTCACCGGTGTTTGACCATGACTGTTTGCATTACTTATTTTCATATTCAATCCATTTTTCATAGCCCATAATTATTCGCTTGAAAATGGTTCGATTTTATTACGTTACAGCAGCGTTTCATTGATGGTAATTCGGTCAGTCAAATTTCTTTGCATTAATTCATGTCGTATCCAAAACATCGAGGGTTTTTGCGTAGCCTGCTCTTTTTAGATGTTTCCAAATCCCAAAAATCATTTCCTGACAGCTTGCATTTCGGTCTGCTCCACCAGATTGCCATTTAAATTGATTTTTAAAGTTTGATTATATTAAGATATATGTATGTATAAAGTTTTTGCAAGAAATTCTTAAATGCCAACATGTCAGAAACTATAACACCATTTAACTATTTTGTATCTATTGTATGATGATTGTTTTCTACAATAAATATTGCTGTAAATGGTACTAGTTGTAGTGATGGAAGCGATTCTTACTCCGATCTACATAGTATATACATGTGATGGATTCGTTGACTTAAGAAAATCACTCGAGCAAAGCAGATCTTCATTTGTTTATTCACCAGTATGTTCTCACTTTACTATTTGAGTGTGTCTGTGTAGTACTATCTGTTTGAGTTTTGGTTTAAAACTTATTTGTTGGATTAATCCAAAAGTTTTTTTCCTACAGTTTAATCCGCATTTTCGCGCGTTTCTTGACGACTTTGACCTGGGGCTATTTTCTACGCCACTTCACAAAACACTCACACAAATTGTGAGTTGCAATTGTTTTGTCGGCATTTTGTTGATTTTACTTTTTGCTTTCCTTTCCTTTGTTTTGTTTTGTTTTGCTTTCTGTTGTTTTTGATTATAATTTTAAATTATGCAAAATTTAAATTGTTTCTTTTACTATTTTTTTGGAGTTAAGTTTCTTTTTTTCTTTCCTTCGGTTTCTTACCTTTTATCGTTTTTATATTATCATGTCTTTGGTTTTTAATGGCCTTGTTAAGGTGTTTTTGTTATTGAATTATTGAATTAAATTTAACGCTAGGTTCTTTTTCATTATAATTGTACCATTTTTATCCTAGTATACATAGGGTGTGGTATGGGGTGATTATTTAAACCAGGCAAATAGAGTTTAATGTGTTAGTCTTGTATGGAAAACTTATTTACTGGATAAGTAAGTGGCTCTATGGATTTCCAACAGATGGATAATTAGAAGTATTCAATGACATCGGATAAGGTTGTAACTAAATTCATTTATTGCAGACTCGCTTCAGGGTTTGAGTTTTTGACAATCTTTTTGCCTACTTTACAAGATTAAAAATACCAGTTAACTCTGCCAAAACTCAGGTTTGTTTGTTTTTTCTAGAAAGTGTTAAAACATTTATTTTTGTTACCTTCCAGCCACATACAGTTAAATCTTGTAAACGTGAGTGAGATGGTAAAATATTTTATCTTGGTGTGATTTTAGATAAAAGTTTATTATACAGGGGATTAAGAAAGTTAATAACTTGATAAGGAGATTGAATCCCTTGATAAACAGAAACATTTGTGTCTAAAGAGAGCAAAATATATTTATTTACATACTAAACCGACCACCAATCTAATCCACCTGTTTATAAAGAAAGAGGCACTGTTATTTTTGGCAAAACTTATCCTTGTAAATGATAGTGACTTGGTAGGTCTCGGGCTATCATTACTGGGGGATGAGCTCAACCCTAGCGACTTCTGTGTTAGTTTTCCAGACAGACAGAGATAAGCACAGACAAGATCCAAGCCCATTCGTGACTCCCATGCGTGGTATACAGATGGTTCTAAAACGGATACTGGCGTTGGAGTAGGTGTCTACGGGGAAAATTCCAAGAAACTGCGAACCCTGTTTTCCATACATAAATCCATGCAATAAAAATATGCCTTAGGGAAGAATTATGGTGCTCACTGCTAATAAGCACATATACATACAATTACTCTGATAGCAAGGCTGCATTACAAGCACTCAATGCTTTCGAGTTCAACTCGGAATTTGTTTTGGGAATGCTTGATGCTACTAAAAAGACTGTCATCAAACAATGTTAAGCTTATTTGGGTGCCTGGACAAATTGAATATTTTGGGAATGAAGAGGCAAATGAACTCGCCAAGAAAGGATCTGCTAACGTTCTCATGGAACCAGAGCCATTCTACAGACTGCCTTGGAGTTCGACAAAGTCCAAAATTCAATAATAATGGCTGGATGACAAATCGCATCGCTATTGGGTAGATATGAGTAATGCTAGAGTGGGTAAAATCTTTATGCCAACTAGATCTTACAAAAGGACACAGGAATTACTGGGATAGTCTCAGGAGGTTTCTTGACAGGATATTGCTGAGTAATGAAACACTTATTTTACATAACATGTGGATCAGTCGCAGCGATCTGTGTATACTATGTAATGAAGAACAGGAGTCAGCAGAGCTATATCATTGCGAGGGCTTAATCTGGACCAGGCTCTGCCACTTTGGAAACCAGCACTTAATACATGCTGAAATGATTACGGGGCTTGTCACAATAGACCCACTTGCGGCCACAGTGACGAGGTGTACTGGTTACCGCCCTTTTCCTAACCTAAGATATAACACATGAAACCTTTTCATGCACCTAACATCCACTTGCTATTGTACGTAGTATCATGTTGGAGACTTATAATATTGTATATTTTAAGATTTACTCATAAACCCAGTAATTTCCAATTGAGGTAAACGATACAAAAGTCGTTTTAAATGTATTTCTCATTATTTTATTTTGTTGTTATCCGATAATCCCAATCCCTACTATAAGTATAATGTAGATGTTAGTGTACTTTAATTTATTGTAGTATAAACATATATGAGTATATACAAATTTTGCTGTTATTTAAATCTGTAAAGATAACATTTTACGAAGAACTTGGATACTGGACAACATCCAGTGAACAACTAACACGACATTTACAAATGTTAATCCATTAAAGTGCTGTCAATAGCAAAATATGTCAAAACAAATTGATCACAAAACGCTACTGAATCCAAACTAAACTGAGAGACTTAGCACAAAGTAATGCATGTATGTATGTTTGTATGTATGTATCTATGTAGTACTAAGACAGCTCAGTGTCTGGATTCTTCTGGTTTTAAGTAGACACGGAGATGGTGTCCGATTCTCAGAATATTCGTTCGTTCGTTCCTTCATTCGATACATTCGCTGATGACTATGACTATGGCTATGGCTTATGTACTAAGTAAGTCTGTCTGTCTGATGTCGTGGCACAATGAATTATGATGTTAGCAAATGCTTTATAGTAAAGCCAAATGGTTCAGAACACAATTGAGCAGAATAGAATGGAGGTTACAGAAGAAAAGAAGAAAGGAGAGTGAATGCAACAAAAATAAAATGTCATAGAAAATAGCTTAAAGCTTTCATTTCTTGCCAACCAAACAACGCAAAACAACCAACCAACAAAGAACAGCAAAAAGAATTTTTACTTTGAACATGCAACTTTCATGTTTTTGTTGCTTAAAGGCAACAAACAACTTAATTAAGTTAGATGGAAAGAGACAGAATGGCAAAAGAATGAATGAGAGAGGTAATGTATTGTAGTATGTACGAGTATGAATATATGGAAAGGATCATAAGAACGATGACTTAATCAAGTTGCTTGCATAATTGTTGCGATTCGTTTGTGGCATGAAAGGATTTAGCTTAAAGCCTTCTGATTAAAACACGCTCAAAGATAAATTGCTTAAGCTGTAAAAGCTGCAAGCTAAATAACGCAAGCACAGCCAAGCCCCAGCCAAGCCAAGTGACATTTGTCTCGTGCGTGGTCGCGTTCTACAAATTGCCAATCAGCCAAAACCAAAGCAGCAACATTCAGCATCAACAGCAACAGCAATTGCAAATTGGCAATAGGCGACAGCAAAGTTGTCAAGTTGCCGACCGATGACTTTACACTAACATACTCGTACTATGTGGCACAGGTGCAAAAACTCAGTAAAACAGCAGGAACAACTGAAGTCAGTCGTCGCCCATCTTCCATTTAATCCAACGTTTATACGCTTGCTTGATTATTGAGTGTTGCTTCTGCTTCTGCTGCTGCTGCTATTTTAAGTGCATGCTCATTAATCGTAATCGGCAGCAGTTTGACATCAGCAAACCGGCAGAGTTGAAATACTTATGTGTACCACCTTCAGTCGAACGCAGTGCAACAAAGTGCGAAACGCCACAATGCACACGCACAAGCATCACATTACATCTCACTACCTCACCCCACCCTAGCCTATTTCATTCTATCCCATATTAAAATTAACCAAACCCATCCTACGAGTATTCCATTCCTTTCCATTTTCTTTCATAATCACTTTCATTCGTTCATTAATTGGGATAAAACGAGTGTGTAAGTGCAGGAACAACTGAAGAAAGAAAGAACGAATGGTGGTGGTAAGGAGCAATCGATCGATGGATCGATCAATCGATCGATTTATCGAACAAATGAACGAACGCTTTGAGTGGTTACGCCTTTTGTCATTTTTTAGTGCATTTAAATACACGTTGACTGATGTGACGTGTGTGAGTTTGTAATTTATTTTTGGATTATGCCTTTTAAACCAGGTATTGTTAAATAGTGCGAACAGGTATCATCACTTTGGCTTGAGATTTCGAATGCATAGAACCTTGAATAAAGAATAGTAAATATATGAAATTGATCAGCATGAAGAGGAGAATCAATTTAACAATTCTCCCTCTTCAATATATTATCGAACGCAACTGATTTGTTAAAATCAGAGTTCCCTGATAAAAAAATCGTGCAGCTAAAATTATAAAAAATTAATTTGTTTATTTAAATATGTGAACATAAGATGAAATGGATGATTTTTGCAAACGGAAGGTGAATTGTAAAATATGTGAGCTTCGGTTAACCAAAGTATGTAAATGGTAATGCTGTTGCTGCCTTGTTAATTTTTTACCATAAATATGTTAATGGGTTCTCGCCAACAGAAGTACTGAAATTTATAATGCGTTAGATTTTGCGCCAATTAAGCAGCAGTTGCGGCAACACTGCGTATGAGCAATCAGTTGCATATTTATCAAATCAAGTATTTTTTTAATAAAAAACGACAGAAAACTAAATGCAGTTAAATTTTTTTTGCTTCTACTTTGGTGTGGTTCAACTTTTGATTGCAATTCAAGTGGCAGCAGCATTCTTCATTAAACAACAACACATCAGCAGGATTGTGGTATTACCAGAAAGTGCATCAGTAAACCACCATCACCACCTCATTTTCATTTTATTCATCCCCATACTCATCCATTCATCCATCCATCCATCCATCCATCGTCATCCATTCATTCATTTATTTATATGCGTCCTTCTTATGACTTCAGCCGCATGCCACATACTGCATGCCTCATACTCGTACTGTTTGCTGCATGCTGTATGCGTGTGCATGTCTGATTAAGCATTGCGCCACAACTGAGGCTGTTGCTGATAATGACATGAATCGCTCAACTCGAGTGTGAAGCGCACACTTGAGTATAAGCCACACTTCTACTACTACTACTACTACTACTATGCCCAACTATGATATGCTCAGTTACTGAACTCCCTCAACCTTCGTAGTCTGTGGGTGGGTAGGTGGGTTAGTCGGTGCTTGGCTGAGTGTCGCGCATATTTTATGCATGAATTGTCGCATAACTTTTGTTATGCAATCCAGTCAAGCACCACTTTGTATGCGGGTGTTGATGGTGCGGTACAGTGGGTGGTTGGGTAAAGTTAGGTTAGCTTTAGCTTAGCGTAGCTTAGATTGAATTGCTTTGGATCGGAAAGTAGAATTGGATTGGGTTGGGTTGGGTTAGTTTGGCTTGGCTTGGCTTGTGTTTGGTTTGAGTTCAGTTGGATTGATAGTATACAGCAACTGCAACTTGCGGTTTCTTTGCTTAACATTGCATTGCATTGCGTTCAGTTGTGTTGTTGTTTTGTTGTATTGCTGGTTTGGTTTGGCTTGAATTGGTTTGGTTTGGTTTAGCTTGGTTTCATTTCATTTCATTTAGTTTAGTAGTTTCATTTTGCTTGCCATTTGAATTAAGGCAACGAGTATCTGCCATTGACATTAGCGCGCATTTTACTATTAAAGATAATGTGAGGCTTTGTTTTTGTACACTATATAGCAATTAAACGCTCTTCTCTCTGTGATATATTACATCATCATAATCATCATCATAATCATAGGCAGATTTCAAGGTTTCTTAAATCTTTTTAGTTACCTTTCAGTTAAAGTTTTGCTTTTAACACTTAGGATTGGCAATTTTAACATACTAGTACATTACACTAAAGTTAGATTATACTATTTGGCTGAAGACTTGCAGAAACGTGAAGTCCTTAGCAAATTCCGATAGAGTCTTTCCCTTGCTTTAAATATTCGAGAGACGAGAGTGTCGTTTAATATACGATAGTATGAAAGCATCTGAGAGATAAATTTACACCCAAATTAAGTTTTACTGCTAAAACTTGGTGCTTCTATGGAAACGGGGGATACTATTTATATTTCGAGAATAGCAAATAATATTAAACATTTTTAAATGAAAACAGCTTTATTGTTTTTCAAAATATTCACCATGATGTTCAATGCACTTTTGCATTCGTTCAACCCATTTGTCATAGCAGGTTTTCCATTCCTCTTGAGACACTTCCAAAACATGATTTTTGAACGCTTCAACTGCTTCTTCGGCGCTCGTAAATCGTTGACCATGCAGTTTACATTTGATATTCGGGAACAAGAAGAAGCCATTGGGTGCCAAATCAGAACTGTACGGAGGATGAGTCATCAATTCGATGTTTTGACTGCTCAAAAATTCACCTGTTTGACGAGATGCGTGAGAGCTCGCATTGTCATGATGGAGAATGATTCGACTTTGGCGGTTGGTTTTGCGAATTTCTCTGAAGACTTCCGGCAAACAAATGGTCGTGTTCCAATCAGAATTGACCGTCCTACGTTGCTCAAGCGGAACAGTGGCCACATGACCCATTCGGCCGAAGAAACAGGCGACCATTTTCCTCGTAGTGTTTCAAGCGCACAACTTTTGTTGCATTTGGCTTGTCTTGGAACACCCACACAGTCGATTGCTGTTTTGTTTGAAATTTCCATTTTTTGGCCAAATTGATTTTCTTAACTCACTGTAAACGAAACAAATAGCACTTGTACATCTTTATTATGGTATTGCCAGATTTTAGCTATTGACATTAGTGTTGCCTGATCCCGAAATATGCATAGTACCCCTCTTATCCTATATACTGTATAGTAGTTAATACATGTACAGTTGTGTTCATAAAAAAAATGTTTTAAACTCTTTTCTGATTTGTTCTGTATTGCAAATTGGAAATTTTTGTTATGTGTTTTGTCTTGCGGTGGCTTAGGTGTGACATAAAAATGTGAACACAAATCAGTGAGTGATGGAAGACTATACCGACAAGTTATTGATGACAAGTCACAGCGACAAGTTCTCAAATTGTTCTGTCCTGTGTTCTAAATCTTTATATGTTGAATAATTGACAACCTATCTTAAACATTTCAACATTCCATCGCAAGTTAATTCCAAATAAATAAAATTCCATCTGAATCTAAATAAAATTCCATCTCAACGTAGATCAAATTCATTCCTCTATTTATTCATTTATCCATCGAACCGGATTTGAACCAGCGACCATCCCATAACTATACATGGTCCTTTGAACCGGATCGCATTTGGATTAGAAATCCCATTTCATCTCATATATATTCATAATCTGATTCCATTCCATATATATATTCATAGTCTTTCGTGCTGGGTGAGATCAGATTCCATCGCATATTTATTCGTGGTTTGGAGCGCATTCATATTATAAATTCCATTTCAACTCATATTTATTCATAGTCCTTCGAGCCGGATTTGAACCAGCGACCTCCCTTATTTGCTTAGCGGTACTGCTTCTTTTTTTATTGGGCAGAGAAAAGCATAGTTCAGTTCAGACTAGAAATTTAATTAGTTAGACTGAGAAATCGGGGTAAAACTTATAAGAAAATTTTGTATTTTATTTAACGCACAGTTCCAATAATATTTTGTGATCTTACTTATAGCAAAAAACCCGATACATGTGGTGGCAAGCGCAAGACATTAGTTGGATTGTGAGATAAAGCAATATCAAATCCCTTGGTGTTATCAAAAATGACTAGAAATGGCCAAAAGTTGTCTGTCAGTGGTGAGACAATTGTTTGTAGTCTTATTTTTTGGAACTCATTTGAAAATTTTCTGCTGTTATAAGTTATAGGTGTTGCAAATAGTTCCACGATTATTAGTCAATGATGATTTGGCAATTTACGCCACCTATAGTATGTAGACGGTCCTAGGCAATGCAAACATTACGGTAAAAGAGCTGACTGTGATTCATGTTATTCATAGGTTGGGAGCTCCATAGACCAATGCCAAAATTACACTCATAGTTGTTAGTTAGATGCACCAAATATAATGGTCTAGTTAAAACCAAGCATTTGTCAATTGTCCAGAATTTGAACATGTTTTCGCAAAAAGTATAAATACTAAGCCTACACTGTCTGTCCGTCCGTCCGTCCATCCATCCATCAGTGAGCACTATTTCAAGAACTGTAATAGGTAGACAGTTAAAAAAACGACAATAATAAAAAGTAATGTTAAAAAAAAGTCATTCGAAAGTACAAACGGATCAAATTTGGAAGAGACTATATGACGTGGACTGTTCAAACTTATAATCGTTTCAATGGTTGGTCATCGGTCGTCTTTACAGATGAAAAACGTTTTCATTTAGACGACCCTGGAGCATTTTCATAATTCACGAAAAGTCGTAGTTTATTTAAGCCATGGTCGAGTCATGATAAGGGAAGCGATTACTTTTGCTGAGCAGAGTATGCGTAGATATCCTTTTTGAACCGTTGCCATGGGTTTTTCAACAGGAAAATGCTCTCATTCACAATGGTCGAGCCGTAAAATTCTTCATATTAAGGCAAAACTTTGAGGCAATGAATTGGCCACCATACTCTCTTGATCTAAACTTAAAGGCAATGTTTATGTAGAAGAAAGACATTACGAAGGTAAGGTATCATTAAAGGCAGCAGTTTAGCTAACTTGAAGCGAGATTACTTTGAACTACCTAAACAGAATGGTTAGAATATTGGAAAAGTGAGATTATGTAAATAAAAGATGAAACATTATTTTTACTAAGATCTTGTCAATACAAATACTCTATTATGGTAAATTATTTCTTTTAAAACTAAAATCGTCAAACTTTTACTACTAGTACTTATTATAAACACTAGTTGACCCGGGCAGATGTTGTCCTGGCTTTTTTATAGATCGCCTTTTACATTTGTCGACTACAAATAAGAAGAGAAGAAGAGTGCGCACAAAGTTATTAAAAATCTATTATGAACTTGGTTTGCTTACTCTATGCATAGCCAGAGAATATTGCGTTCTATAGTTTTTGGTTTAATTTATTTAAGAATTAATATCTTTTGATTCTGTAAGCTGATTTTGATTAAATAAACGCTAAATGTTACTCACAATAAAGTTTTTTATCTTTTAGTTATTTGATTTTGAATCCAATGAGTGGCTTTTATGAGTTGCGCACACAAACGAACTGTTTGTTCGACAAAAATTTCAAAGTCAACGATTTTATTACTTGAAATAGCTTTATAAATGCTTACATAAAACTAACTTGTCATCATAAAGTCTTCACTCTATAAATTTACTTACTTCTATTTTGTATATATGTATATGTAAAAGAGTAGTGACATGTGTGTGTGTGTATGAGTATCTAGAAACTTTCCACAAGATAATAAATTAGCTGTTAGCTGTAGCTTTACCGATACCAATGCTCAGTAGATGCTTGTATGTAAGTAGTTTTAGCGTATCCATAATCACCGTCCCTATCAACACTGCCATCATCATCATCACCGTCATCGGCAAGGTGTAAAATGCGTTAAACTGATGAATTTATGTGGCGATGTCTTGTAAACAGCAGTAACAGCAAATTGCAGCCACGTTAATTGTAAAATATTAGCAACATTCACTCATTCATATATTCATTCACTCATTCACTTAGAGTAGAATTCTGTGTAACCCCTCATCCATCCATCCACCGATTCACCGATCCACCAATCTATCTATCCATCCATCCATCCATTCCAATTATTGTGGGTAAGGTGCAAAAAAGAGAGATGTGTGTGTGTGTGTGTACCGAACGCATTATAACTAATTTTGTATGGTTTTTTGTTTAAAGTTTTATGTTCATAATTAATTTATAAAATGCTCGGCCCGTCGACAGATGAAACAACACCACAATTGGTTTTGTTGTACTAAAGTATTTAATAATAGCAATAATAGCAAGTAGCAGTGAACATGCCTGTAGCTTCAATAGCCGCTAAAGCCTCTCATCATAAATAAACAGATAAACCAACACGGTTGCACTTGTCTCTAATCATGGACGTACTCTGCTTTTGTCCTAGGGGGGCGGTCCCAATAAGAATTTTCCTTAACGCATTTAGTATTTAGTATTAAGTTCGTCAGCCTAAGTGGCTGCAGTCTTGGTATCGGAGGATCAGTTTACCCACACTATCATTCCTCTTGATACGCCCATGCTTGTAGTTTTGCGTGGTCGGTTGGTTAGCCAATCAATTAGTTAGCCCCCAAGCAGATGCAGATGCAGGACAGGCAGGCAGGCAGTAAAGGACAGGACAAAACAGAACAGAACAGAACAGGACAGGGTGGATAGTATAGGAATGATGAGGATGGCTGGAATGAATGAAACATTTATTGTGCGTGTAATCAGCTTTTAAATGCAATTTGTGCACCGCATCTCATTCTCACTTTAGCACCAAGAAAAACAAAAAAAAGAAAAAACTCAACTATTCATGGTCCGCATCTTCTGGGCGCTGCTTATATAATTAAATAAAATAAAATTAAAAATGTTAATGAGCAGAAAGTGTATAAACTAAGTAAGAGGCTTACTTCATCTTAGCCTCCCTCCTTCATTGCGATTTTTAAGAGGCTTCAAAGAGCTACGCAATTTTTCAACGCTTGTAAACGCTTTGGCGTGTCTTAGTATATTATATCATTAAAATTAATGCACCACTGGCGTGTTCAAGAACACCAAGAATAGACAGCAAACAACAGATACTCTCTCACACATTAATAATACAATACGAGACTCGAGAGTCCATGTTTTTCTTTTTAGTCACATAAAATACGTAAATTGTATTGTATACTAGAGTAACTCTCATATATTTGTACTTACAATTTACCACTTACCACTTACATAGCTGCAATGTTCAATCTCAGAATTAATAGATACTTATTATCATTATTTCAAATTTTGTATGAGAATCAATTAATTGCAATATTGTAATGATTTGGTGATTCATTTATGGAAATTTATTTTTAAACTTTTCTCTCTCAAATTCACCTACATAATTATCTTTCAATAATTTTCTCCATCGTAGTTCATCTCAAACAAAAATATACATCGAAATGCCAATAAAATGAAATGAAAAATTAAATCAAAAATAGTAAAGACTGAATGATCGTGTCAATCCATTAGCGATAACTCACTCTTCTTGACGAAACTAATGCAATCAGAAGGCATAAGAAAATTCATATTATAGACTTACCATATACAATAGAAACAATTGTAATTTAAGGTTTGTGTAAAACAGAAAGAGTTATGTTAATACTCGTATATACACTGGTTTTCGCCCAAATAAGAACACGACTAGTTTCATGTTGTTTAGGTTCTTGTAAATCTAGAACAAAATAGAAAACCGACTTCAAGTAGTGCAAATGGAATGCGCAATATTAAGGATAACTTAAAAACTATGAGACCACATGACAAGCACCAGCTTCCCAATAAAAAAAAAATAATCATCAAAATCGGTTCACCTGAAAAAGCTTCCGAGGTGACAAACAGATAACTACTGGTCAGATCTTGATCAAATTTATATGGGATCACATGACAAGCAGTTTAAAATACCGCTGGCATCGATGATGCAACCAATCTTGTCGACACCGACATCTGCACGGCAGGGAAAGAACCATCGAAGTCTACACTTTTTGGAAATATCAATAAAACTTCTTTTGACTTGGTAAACTTCACGAATAAGACATTGAGTGATAAAGAAAAACAACTTATTCTTGATATGGGACCTTGATATAAGAAGTAAAAGAAGTATTTTTAGGATTTTATGCAACCATCAAACATGGCGCAGCAGATTTAGTCAGGCAAGTTATTTTTTGACAAAAATATTAATTTACAAAAGTGCCTGGGTCAAGGTTCATTTCTATTTCTGTCACGTATCAGAGAGTAAGCAATTTAATGATTGTCCCACTCGGGGAATGATGGTAATTAAAGAAAAAATTTGACAAAAATAAACAAAATAAAGTATCAGTGTGGTGATGCATTCATATTTATTTTTTTTTGTGATTTCTTACTTTTTCAAGGCGCGATCGAAGAGTTTCGTTGTCAAAACGACCTAGTCAATGTTTTTATAGAAAATTCCATTTGCAACTCTTATGAAAAGAGAAGAAATTTACGGTACAAATTATAACTGCTTAATATCTTGTTACGTAGCTTTTGTTTTTCATAATTGCAGCTCATCTTCTAGGCATTTCAATATAATTACTTCGAATTGCTCTCCACTCCTTTTCCAATTCCACGAAAAGCTTATCACCATTTCGAAATACTTTGTTGCCTATTTTGCGCTTAAGATCAGAGACTGCACTGGCCATGACATAACATCAATTTGTTTTTCTTCCAACCATGATTTTACAAGTTTTGATGTATGCTTAGGGTCATTGTCGGCTGAAATGTCCAAAGCACTGGCATTTTCCATTCAGCAAATGAATGCATAACTGTATTTAAAATATCCCTATAGCATACGACATTCATCGTTTCTGTGATTTCATAAATTGGGCCAATAACATTGCCTGAGAAATACCCCCACACCATCACATTGCCTCCTCCGTGCTTGATTGTGGCAGTTCTGTACCAGGGATTATATTTCTCACTTTGTGGATGCCGAACGTTAGCTTTGTCGTGTGATCCTCGCATGTTAAATTTGGATTCATCTGGCCATAAAATTGTTGCGTCCAATTTGAGTGTGAACGAGTAAAATTTAGTCGCGTTTTTCTGTTTTTTTCTGACGTATATGGTTTTTTTCTACATCTGTAGTTGCGTAGACCAAACTGCAAGTCCTTCGTTTTTTAAAATGAAGTGGCTAACAATTAGTTTTAAACAGAGTCAGTCGCGCTCACTCTTACTCTCACTCGCGAGCAAGAGCATTATGGTTTATTTTCTTTTGCTCATATTCACGTATGAAACACTTTTAACTATTTTATTTTCAATAAAAAACTCATTGGTCTGCTGATTCCTAAATACAATATTATGTATTCTAAATTATACTCGTACATTATCCAAATTCAGTAAATCTATTCTCTTGTTATGTCTCTGTTTGTACTCATACTACTTAGCAATACATACGAGTACATGCATGTATGGATAAATCATCTAGAATGTACAAGTACTCATTCTAAAATAAAAATCCCAATTTATAGCATTCTATAAAGGGGAAATTACATTTTTAAATGAATTTTTGGTTTTGCAGAAATTTACGCAAATTGTATTTTTGCTAACAACTACTCCTTCTACATACACACATACACACACAGATATGTACGTATACACACATAGTCATAGATACTCTCATAGATAATGGATACTGGGAAGCTGCCCAGTTTAGTTGAGTTGAGTTCAGTTTAGTTTCATTGAGTTGAGTTGAGTTCAATGTTATCCAGCAAGCGGCAAAAATGTTTGTCTGGCCTTTACGATATCATTTGAATTTTTGGAGAAGGAGGTGGTCAAAAAGTTAGTTTAGTTTGGGTAAAAAAACTGCCAAATGTACAATATGTATTTGTATAGTATATATGTACATATGCACGAGTATATACAATAGTATATCAAAGTTCTAAGTATTTGTGGAGGTAATTCTGTCTGTTGGTAAGTTGATTTTGTAGTCTTACTACCATAGTACATAAAATACTGAATATTGTACTAAAACATAAAGCCTTCAGTTGAGATGATTTCAGTTTTGAAATTGATTGTCTGCTATGAAATGGACACAGAAATATGTACTACATAAGCACATACGATGCATATGTACCATAGTATTTATCTATAAATTTGTATATAGTAGAATCAGAATTTTTGTTCAGGTAAATGAATGAACAAATAAATTGCCATTTCCATTTGAATAATTTAGACATTTCTGTCGTTGATGAAAATCTGAAATGTGTTATAGAACACCATGCCCAAATGGATGTTAAGCATAGCTAATATAGGCTTTGTAAGTTATTGAATAAAGGAAGTAAAAGTTTGTTCTATTTGCCGTATGGCTTGATGAGTGTACCGTATCATATGGGCTATTCAAACCACCAGAATGCAATCGAACAAGGCTATCAATAGATTAATGATTAATGGTCCTTTAAGCTGAACTAGATGAAGTTCATGGCTTGTATTTACCATTGGGTAAATGATTTTAAACTTGTACAAAAGATGGAATGGGACGTCCAACTATCCAAGGAACGATTGAGAATATTCATAATATTGTTTTGAGTGATTGACAAATAAAAGTGAGCGAAATAGTTAAGGCCACAGGCATATCTTATGGAATAGTGCTAAAAACAAGTCTCGGCAAGATGATGCTCTCAGTAGAGACTAAATACAATCGTGTGGTCGATTCTAAGGATGTTTTGTTGCTGTTCCGTCGCAATCCTAACAAGTTTTTGCGCCGATATATAACTTTAGATGAAACATGGATACATAACTAGTATACTCCAGAAACAAGAAACTGTGAAAATAATAATTTTTTGTAGGCGCACAAGCTTTGAAGAAGGCGAAGACGGTGAAATCGGTTGACAAGTTGATGGCCATGGTTTCTTTGGGATGTACGAGGAATCATTTACACCAACTACTTGAGAAAGGGGAAAACAATAAGTGGGAAGAAGCATTACGCTTCGTTATTGCACCGGCTTTTTCATCACATGTGCATGTGTTCGAATTGATACAACATCCACTGTATTTACCAGATTTGGACCCCCAAGTGACTTCTTTTCATTTGCAAAAAAAGCTCGGTGGACGACGAGGAGGTCTTTGATGAAACAAACGAAAATTTTGAAGAACTTCCAAAATCCTACTTTTTGGACGGTGACTGCAAAAAGTTGGCAGCACGGCGGCAGCATTAATAAAATAACTCATCGCTGTACTGTCGCTGTGTTCCTGTGCTGGCAATAGCAATAGGGTGTGCTGTCGCTGCGCTGTCGTATGTAGGCAGCACGGCAGCACAGCAACAGCAATGAAAAAAAAACCAATGCTATGCTGCCGCTATAGCTGTTGAAATGTGCGCAGCCAAAAGAACAGTAAAGCAAAACCAAGAATAAAATTGAGCTGTGCTGTTGTTTTGTGCATAGCAAAGCAAAAGTAAAAATTACTTAAAATAAAAAAGAGACTTTCGCAGCACAGCAGCACTACTGATATGCTGCTAATATGCTGCCAGTTTTTCGAATTGTATTTTGCAAATTCATCAACTTCAAATGTGTTTTTGACTGATTTCTAACTGTACTGAAGTGTAGAGTGGAAATGCTATTAAAAAAACACTCGTTAAGTTTTATGCATTTGTTAATGAAATTCAAATTAAAAGGAACCAAATTATAATGTATCAAATCTCCTCGGTTAGTAATGTCCTGAGTGTTTTTTTTTTGTTAGAATAAACAGGAATAACTTTTTGAAGCCAGAGTAGGTGATATCCGCTTCTAAACTGTACCTTAAGTTCTTCGTTAATGCTTATTCTGATGAGTTCCTCTTGCAATATGGCATCCGTTTCTTCCATGTCATCATATGGATTAATTATCCATTGTGGTATTGCTATAGTCAAAATATCCTCAAACCTAGTTTCAATATCTACATTAGGGTTGCGTTTATTTGTATGAAGGTAAAAAAAAGTGTTGTAACTATGGGTCTCAGGGTTTTAAAATGTTCCTTTTGGTATAAAACAATGAAGTGTATAGTTTTAGCCCGATCGAATAATATTTAGAGGTGGCGACTTGTGCTTATACTTTTATTTATGTAACTTGGATCCCAGTATTTGAGCATAGTCATGGCCAACTAAAAAAATGTTGTTGCTTGAAAGTAAATTGGCCATATTCGTGACACTTAAAACGCGTTTCAATTGCAATAAGAAACAATGTGAAATAAAATTGCTTTAGGAGCGACTATTACACCTTGCACTTAATAATGAAACAGACTAGCTTTACACAGAACAACAATTAACATGTGCGCGGTAAAAAGTAAAAGATTGTAATAAATTCGACACTGATTATTTAATAACAAATATAGTGCTTATAAATCTTTTAAATAACAAGAAATGAGAAGTTCTAAGATTTGAATTGTATGGTACGATTTAGATTTAGAATTTCATCTCAAGTCGCCACCTCTAAAGATAGTCAGATCAAGCTGAAATTTTACATTTTTTCCTTTTAAACCAAAACAAACATTTTTGGACCCTGAGACCTTTGGCAACGTCACTTTTATAAATAAGCGCAACCCTAATCTACATAGAGGGCATTTAAATGTTGAACGTAAGCTGAAACGTCATTTTCCGTGCAGTATGTTTCTTTTTCACTACTTTAATTCTGCCAGAAATTATGGACTCTGTTTTGATGAAATTTAAACTGTCACCTTGTAACTGCAAGTTAACTTCATTAAATTTACTAAACAGGTTTGTTAAATAGGCAATAATATCTGATTTCCGTTAGGTTAAATTTTGTTTGAAAATTGAATCTTTAGCATTCAAAAACTCTAAAACAGTCTCAAAAAGAGCAAAACATCTTGTTAACAGCCAGCGTATTTCAGTGTGAAGGAGCAATTGATGAAATTTCTCGTAATTTTCTTCAGACAACTGCGCAAATAACCGCGTATTCAATGCTTTGCTTCGGATTCGGTTTACTGCACTAGTGACTAATTGAAGAGATTCATGCAATCTATCATTTATTTTTAACAACTAAATGTTGTCGATGGATAACGCCCAACCATAGCAGGTACCCCATCTGTTGCTACTGATATTATATTTGATAAAGGAATTGGTTTTTCTATGAAGTAATGGACCCTTTGCAGGCCGTCAACCACTTTGGGAACCACTGAGTTCAAGCTTTCATTTAGAAATAGATAATGTTTATGAATACATAGAATACATTATGTAATGAATTCAAAATATGGTTGTATTCCATTTTTATTTAAAATAAGAATGGCTTGGGAATAAAAAAAAAAAAAGACGATTAAAATCACTGCATTCAATGGGCATGAGAAAAATGCTCTGTTGAATGTTGAATTTTTCGGTTAGAATTTATTTATTGTCTGTCGTGTTTTTGTTGATGTTGTTGCTGCTGTTGCTGTTGTTGTTGTTTCTGTTACCATAGTCTCTTGAGTTGCCAAATTTAATGATTTTAAAACAACAGTGAAAAAAACAAAAACAGAAAAACAACGCGTTACTTAAGTTACAACTTAACTGCTGCATTTAACCTTTTGACTCACATGTAATTGTCTTCGCCTGTCATCAGTCGAGTTCTGAGCATGAAGGCATCTAGTACTGCTTCTACTTTAGCTTCAGATGAAGCATTTTCCACCTCCTTCTACATGTTTTCCGTCTTGACCGACTAATGCCTAGGCGAGGTGTCAAAAAGTTCAGCAAAACAAAGGAAGCTGCCACATTTACACATCCAATGAATTTACTACATACATACACATTGTTGGTTGTTTGAATGCTCGCTCAAATGTTTATTTGTTTAAATATATACATACATACATATGTTATTATGTGTTTATGTGTGTGTGTGTGTGTGTATTTAGTCAGACAGTGAGTATCAGGACGACAACAAAAATGCGCTGTTTACATTCTCTAATTTCGCTTGTTCGTTGTCCAGCGAAGCGTTCATGTTCATCCTGCTTGCCATTCATTCAAACAAACGATCAACCAGCCAACCGAACAAATGAACAAATGGACAATGGACCAGGCCGATACCAGCTCCAGCTCCAGCACCAGCAGTAGCTGCAACAAGCACTTCTTCTCCAGCTGAATCTAAAGTAACACAGACCTATTTGTTGGCGCCTGCTGCCTAGATCTACACAAACAAAACCTTGGAATCAGAAGCAGAAAATGAAAAAAAAGATTAAGGAAATTATCCAAAAATATAGGTAGAGTTAAAAAAAAAATAAATATTCAGTTTTTACAAAAGTTTTAATACCTTTTATGAAACCCTAAGGCACGTTTAGGTTCCAACCAGAGTTAAAGGAAATTATGTGAATGGGATCTATAATTTCATCTTAAAACTTGATTATTGATTAGGTACTAGATAGATAGGTGTGCTTTTTAATTTACATAGATCTCCAGAGCAACAAAAAGGATAGATCACGTACACATAGTCTTATTTCTAAGCAAAATATTGTAGATTGATTATGTTTGAGGTCAGCAGCAAACAGGTTGATCCTCTGTATGGGTCAGATGAGTCTTTAATCTAATCTTTTATCTCCAATAGTAATTAATATATGACTATTGACGAGGATCACCAATAAATTTTCTATATTTAACATACAATAGCTTGTATCTATTAAAATTAAACATCAGTTGATATACAAAATCTATCTATCTATCTATCTATCATGTGTTACAAAATTCTAAGTTAAACGTATGTACCCCTAGATTGATTGCACTGTGTAGTAAACATATGTGTAGAGTATAAAGAAACACTTGACGGCAGATGATGATGATGATGGTGGCTGATGTTTGTACTACTAGCAGCAGTGTGTTGGCCTGATGAAGGGGTAGTACAATAAAAGCTCTATATGATACTATTGTATACTAACATCTTTGCTTTTCATTTAGTTGGCAACATTTTACACTCACTGTGAGTGTGTGAAAAGATTTCAAAGTAATGTTACATCAAGTGGAAAGCACTTGTTAGATACACTCATACACACATTTCCAAATACAAACAAACTCATCAGATATGTGGATATTAGGCTGGACAGATATACTAGCATATACTGTGTACTGGGCATACAGTTTTTGCCTTAACTCAATGGTTCATCTCATTGTTAAGGAAGGAAAAAAGGAAGGAAGGCATGCTCTGTTTTGAGCTTCATGGATTTCATGTCTAAAGTTTGTCTATGTCGACTTCATTGCATGTTATTGTTCTTTTTCTTAAAAAAAAAAAGAAAAGGAAAAAAGAAAAAAACCTTCTCTAATTCGCACAAATAGCAAAAGTAAACGAATTTCCTGTGTTCATTACAAGCTTCTGTATGTTTGTTTCTTTAAGCATTTGCCTCTTCCCCTTTTCTCTCTCTTTTTATATGTCTTTTATTTATTCTCTTATTGGTTTCCATTTGAACTTTGCCATTGCCACTTATACTACTACTATGGGTAGTTGTAAGTAGATGCCTAGATAGTTTTATTGCCTTACCAACAAGTACTAAGTGTAAACTATGTACCGTACATATGTATGTATCTATGTACTTGATGTACTATAGTAATGCGGAGGAGTGCACATCAAATGTCAAAGTTTTGTAAGCGTTGATTTTGTTTTAAGCCTACTAGTAGGTACAATGCATTTGCCATGGCTGATTAAAGGATGAAATAGTTTAAAGATTATTTTAAAGCTTTAAGATAAAGAATTTGAATTTCTTTAAATCGTAGCAATTGATAAACTTGACATCAATGCATTGAATCTCAGTATAATTTGATATTATTAATAAAGATGGATTGTTTGGATTTCTGAAAAAAAAGACAATAAAATTCAATTTGAAAAATCAATGAAAAGGTCAACGAAATGTTACTTTCTTTTATTTCTTACAATGAAATAAGTGTAGATAAAAATTGAACCAAATGTTAAATGATCAATAATTACAAATTCTCCATCATAATCATTAATCATCATACCTTTTTAGAGTTGCATTTTTAACAATTAACTCGTGATTCGTGATTCGTGATATGTGTGAAAGTCAAACTTGCTCAATTAGCATTGCCATTTCATCATAGAAAGACTTTAACCCGTTCAACGCTTACAAATTATTGAATTTTATTATCAAAATTAGTGCTCTACTTTGACTATTTTACTTTCATTATACTACTGAGTGAACAATTAAAGCCATAGCAACCAAATTTCCCACTAATTTCATGGTATTGAACATCAAGCCACCTCCATGCGTAGAGTGTTTACGTAGGAAAATATTGCTGCTGTAGCCGCCAGCATTAACGATAACCGTGATTAGTCCATTCATCGTCGTTCGCAACATTTGGGATGGCGTACAAAATACAGGTGGTTCAAGAACTGAAGCAGGGCGATCTGCAAAGCTGAGCCACGTCGACATGTAATTACAGCAAGACAGCGCTATAGCTCGCACAACAAGTGAATCAATGCACAATGGGATAAAACACGTTTTTTTTTTTGGCATAAGTAAGTATTACTCCAAGGTAGACAATTTCAGTTTACACATGCCATTCCAGTATTTCGCTGTCTGTTCCTCATCATCCGAGGATAGTAGATCTGTGAAGAAACTTAGTCTACTCAATGTCCCTAAGGAAAGAAATATTATTATCCGTTACATATGTACACGTATCTTCTTGACCCTACTTGCTGCCGAAGGAAATCCGTCGTTGCAAAATATCTCCATTGCTTTTCGTTGGGATTTGCAGCGATGCCTGATAGAAATTCCTTGCTTCAAACTTCCGTCAAGTAGCGATTCCGAAAGCTTTTACACCGCGTCTGGCAGAAATAAAAATGGTTGTAATTGTTTTATCCACAGCCTTTCAACGGATTCCCACGCTTCCGCACGGGATTTTTTTTTCACGCTTTCAAAGAAAATCTGTGTAATTTACTTCATACGATTTCAAACATTTCAACTTTTGAAGCCGAAGCGTTCAAAGCTCGCGAAACCACATTCTTTTTAGTAGCCCACCAGTACTGATGGTCGTAGGACTGCCCTGCCAAGGTATAGAAGCATGGCATATATTGTAGTATTAGACAATCTTTTAGACATAATAAATACTATGATATTTTTGACACTGGTAAAATAAGTGAATCAATGACGGACAGAATCGAACAAGTCAAACAAACAAAAAAAAAAAAAAAACAGGAAAATCAACGAGAAAAAGCATAATAATAGCAATGACAATGACAAAAATATCAAATTATACGATGGGAGCAACAGTTGCTTAGAGTGAATGAAATGTATTTAAAGATTTTAACATCAAATTGCAGCAAAAGAAGATGCAACATTGTTTTAAACATTTATTTGTTGTTGTTGTTGTTGCTATGTTTGTATTTGTTTTTGTTGCTGCTGTTGTTGTTGTTGTTACCTTAAGCTAATTGTTGCGATAACCTTTTAACCAAGTAAGTGTCAACAACGACAGCAACAGCAACAGCAACAATAGAAGCAGCAGCAGCAGCAGCAACACAAATGTTGCCACCTTCAACTGTAGAAAAGATACTTAAGAGAACAACAACAACAACAACAATTATAAGTGTTTTTGTTGTTGTTTTTGAGCATTTTAACATTTTGGACTTAAATTAGTTTTTCGTGCTTTAAGGAAAAGCTCAAAGTTGAAGACGACAAGAACGAAGTCTTCAACAGCAACAACATAACAAAAACGAAAAAAAAAATAGAAGAAGATGTTCAAAAATAAAGCAAAGTAGTTAAGAAGACAACACCAACAACAGGGACAACTTCGTCATCGTCATTGTCATCATGACCATCATCATCATCATCGTTGAAGGCGTTTTTGGTGAATGTTAAAGTTAATTGCTGCTTCTGTTCCCTCAACAAACTTTTGTTGCAGCAACATTGCTGCTGACCAAATTGTTCTTGAACAAATGTGGTTGTTAATGTTGCTGTTGTTGCTGGTGTCGCTGCTGTTGTTGCTATTGTTGCTGCTGCTACTGTTGTTTTTAGTACTGCTGCTGCTGGTATTGCTGTTGTTTCTATTGAACACCTTTGATTTTTTTACATATATGATTTTTAAGCAATAAAAGCCACAATACTAACAACAACGACTTAGTGTAATTGAACTTACTATGTTGTTTTTTTTTTTTGTTTTGGTTGTAATTGTAATGTGGCATGTGGCAACAAGTGCTCGTTGTTTACTTTTCCATTTCTTTTGTTTGTAATCGTGCACATTTCCTGCGTGATACCAACCAACATACAACAACCACAAAATTAATTCACTCCAACAAGATGTGATACATAATCTGTTTATTTGAATAAACAAATTTAAAGAGAATCTAATGGAGGCAAAACAACAGAACTTCTTCTTTTAGCTTAACTTTTAATTTATTAATCCCATATGTGGATTCCTGGAGGGATAATTGTCTTGCAGTTCTATGCAAGAGTTTTACAGGCTTTAATTGCAGAAGAAAATACTCAAAAATTGAAAATTAAATATTTGGTTATTTTTATTTGTAATTAACTCGAAAATTAGAAATTAATGCAACATACACCAGCATCAGCATTGTCATCCATTGCGCCAGCTTTACGTGTTCGGGTGATTTTTTTGATTCGTGGTGGATCTCAACGTTTCGAAGAACGTTGCTTACGCTGACGTGTATTGGACTGTTTCTTGCCATTGCCACCGACGTTTTGAAGACATGTGCTTACCATAGATCTTCGCATTGGATGACCATCATCGTCTTTGGCAATATTTTTACGCACCAATGGCCGTAATTCGTTATATGTCTCATAAGCAGCGAAAAAGAACTTAATCACATATACTATTATTGGCCAACACAATTCATACATTCTCGGGCTAAGCATGCGAACAAATTCCCCAAATGTTTTGAACAATACTTCATAAATTAGGCTGCCCAACACATCGCAAATGACATAGGTGCATATATCTATTGCCAATACCATAAGTAGAACTTCTAGAATCACACTTCTTACTGGAAACCAATATATCTTTGCGCGTAATTCATTAAGGCTTATGATTAGTTTTGTAATAAATATTGCCGACGAGAAATCTGCCGGCTTATGCATGGTGAACAATCGCCAATCCAAAACATACAAACAAAGCACAAATGCAATACATGCTATCAATTGCTTTGTATTTAACAACGCCATAGTCTCTTTAAAATGCAAGTGTATATTTTGTGAGATTGGAAATTTAAAATATAGATAGTTTCTGTGTGACAAATATATACAAATTTTAGATATGTGAAGAATCCCAAATATTGTAGAGTCTTGTTACAAAGGTTGGTTGATTGTTTTCTTTATTGTTTAAATTTTTTGACAATTTATAATAGGAGTATAGTATTTTTATCCAATTCGTAAAAAATATGATGAACTGTTGGAATTTGCAATTAGTTTAGATTTAGAACAAGGCGCATTCATTAAAGAATTGCATGGAAACTGTTTGTAACTAACAATTTAAAGTACATTCAGTCCCTGGAATATTTTTCGAAAAAGAGATAATTGAACCTGAACGAGGCACTGATGATTTTCTGGTGGTGTATGCATTGGAAATGGCAGAGAGTAAAGAAGCAGATGACACTGAACGAGGCATTCCTGACCTATTCGCCAATATGGCGTAGCCAATGAAGCTCCAAGCTCATGTAGAAAATGTCTACAAATGGTTTTCTTGGAGCTGTTTGCAAATAAGGGCAAATATCATTAAAAATTATCAATTAAGAGCAGATATTTCGATTATACAGGGTGGCACAACGTGCATATTGCGTCTTTTTTCGCGGGGTAAACAGTGCGCGGAAGGGGGTAGCCTAGCGTGGTTAGCTAGCGGCACTCGTTGAGTTTTAGTAGCCATGAATCACTTCGACGGGAAGCGTCGCGCTTTTTGTATTAGCACGTTTTACGAGAACGGTCGTTCATTCATCTCTACAAGGCGAGTGTATTGTTCTGAGTATGGATTAACACACATTAATGAAGCTCCGAGCGCAAATTTAATTAAAATATGGATAAAGCGATTTGAAGAGACCGGATCCACGTTTAAACCACCAGCAAAAGGTCGGCCAAGAACGTCTAGGACCACAGACAATATTGAAAGGGTAAAGGAGTCAGTACGAAAAAATCCGCAAGTGTCTACTCGGAAGCGATCGGCGGCTTTAAACTTGTCGCGACGAAGCTTACAGCGAATTTTGAAGTTGGTTCTTAAACTGCATCCTTATAAGCTCCAGTTAACACAGGAATTAAAAGAGTTCGACTTCGGAGCAAGGTTGTGAGACAGATGTTCCTGCAAGACTAATTTCCAAAAGAGGTGATATCCCTTGGCCCCCACGTAGCCCTGACTTGACGCCTCTTGACTTTTGTGTGTGGGGATACCTCAAACATAAAGTCTACATGAACAATCCGAGGAACATCAGTCAACTAAAGGAAAATATCCGTGGAGAAATAGCAGCAATCATCCCAGATTTATTGACAATAGTTTTCACAAATCTGCGATCGCGTTTAGAGGTGTGCCGTCTTCGAGAGGGCCGTCATTTAGATGATGTTATTTTTAAAAAATAAACTACATTTAAGTACCTAATGATCCTATCTTTTATTTCAACTATGCCTTTTATATTTATTTTTTTAGCCTATACTTCTATTGCGCCACCCTGTATTTGAAATACAAACATAAGCATACTATTTGCTTTCCTCTTACAGCTACTTATAACAAGATATCATCTTGTCAACAATGTAAACACCACCTGAGTTAGTGAACAAAATAATGATTGATTTAAATTGAACATGAAGAAGTAGTAGTATGCGATGATCTCCGATAGTTCCTTTTCATCCGATCTAACTTCGATTGAGCCATGCATTGTACTTTGCAATACGGTGCACTTGTTCTTTATTCCAAGTGACATATTTTTAGTAGTAGCAAATGTTGACTGGTATAATGGCATTTTTTTTTACATTCAAGAAGCTTGGTTGCATGCTTTCTTTGTTTTTTCTCATTGTACCAACTTCCTTGCCATTCTAAATTTGTATATTGGGGCATTATTCTTTTGAAACGATACATGAGCCCAAAGCATTCCCAGATTATTGGCGGTATAACATTCACAATATGCGTTGTTGGCATAGCGTTCAACCTATTGTTTCTCCTTTCTGTGGTCAAATTAGTCAGTTTTGTGTGTGGTCCGTCTACAAAATGTTGCACCAATTAGTATCGGAATCTTTTTTTGGTCAATTTCAAGCCTTTACTTGAGATGAATACCTCTAAGTTAAGGGACTTTCTTTGGCCTTTTAGCTAAGAGTTCAGCTTTTATCAATCGTTTTCTTATCGGTAGATTAACACGTTTTTATACTCGCGGTAAATAGTATTATAAGTTTGTAAAGAAGTTTGTAACACACAGAAGGAGACATCGGAGACCCCATAAAGTATATATGTACACTCTTGATCAGCTCAATATGAATACTGACTCATAACTGTGATGTGATGCAGTAAAACGAAGGTCATATTTAGTATCAGGTGGTTCCAATCTTTAGGTTCTATATAAAAACATTAATAGGTGGAAAAAAAGTCAAATTTTGCAGGCCTGTGTTATTGATTATTATTAGATTATTGAATCGTTATATGGATTACTTTTCCGTTTTCTATATAAAACATAGATCCGAGTATGAGTGTATAATGTTATATACAGTGAAGTTGGGGTGTTGGGTTGAATTTTTTGTGCAATTGAATGCAGGGGTTGATAGGCACTATCGTATACTTATACTACTTATAGAAAAAACGGAACAGAGACGAGAGAAGAATCTAAAGACAGAGAGAGAGAGGGAGAGAGAGAGAGAGAGAGATAGTGCTGAAAGAAACACGTGACAATGTTTGTTTTCATGAAAAAACATTTGCCACTCTTGACGCAAAGGTGTTGCAAAACAGAACAGAACAGAACAGAAACAGTCATGTCTTGGTAAATTTCCCGAGTTGCTCATTCTGTATCTAATAGTAAAAATAAAAGCGACACAACACCTTCAGTGCTGAATGAATAAGTCTACAATGGACCAAAAAGAACGAACGACATTGAATATGGCAAGAAGTCCTAGAGTTTTATGCATCTGCATGCGCTTCATGGTATTCACATATGTGCAAGTATGTCAGTCAGTTGTATCTTTATCTCATGTGCTTGTATGGTATATTGCAACATTTCATTTATGACGCAAAATGCTTACATGCAACAACAACAACAACAACATTGGCAACGATAACAATAATAACAACAATAACAATAAAAACAACAACAACCACAATAAGAACAACTAGATCGACACCATAGTACTATAGTAGTAGTTGTGTAAGCAATTCTTAAAATTTTTATTACACTTTGATGTACATTTTGTTGCCTTCGAATAGTCTTTCTGTCGCTGCTCTTTTTCATTCCACTTCATTCAAATGTTTCTCATCTATCCACCACCTTCAAGTTTAAAATTTAATATGCAATATCCTTATAAATAATTTACCAGGACACAAAGCAAACATATTCTCGTATCGTATAGTATCTTTTATTGCCAAAATACAAACAACATCGAAGATATCTTCAGAGCCCCTATTGTCCCAATTGCTTCTATTGCCACCACTATCTTCTTGATTATACACTAGTATATTTTCTGGCAGGCATTCTTCTTCAATATAAAATCCACTCACATGAGTATCTACATACATATGTAGATAAAATTGAAATGCTTAAGTTGTTGTCATTTTCATTCTGATGAATTCAACTCATTAACGTGAGTTCCTGAATTTGTCCTCGTGGAAGGCATCTTGTTATAGGCATTATAAAAAGAGTGTGTTCAACTATAGACAATTTTATATCTTTCATCTTCCACGTGATTCTATTTGCAACGCAGTGAACGATAGTTCCGATATCCCAAAAAGAATGTATTCAGCTAGTAATAGTAGACTCGGCGAACATTGCTACGCCCCTGACGTGTAGTGAAATATTGTATATCATACTAAAAAAAAGTATAAATGGAAAAAATAAGTATGCAACTCGATCCATTAGGACTCATTTGCTCTTCAAATAAAAAAAGAATTGGTTCAGTATATTTTGTAAAGTAAAAAACTGTCTCTATCTCCAAAACTACGCCTCCTTCCGGATCCAAATGTAACAAATAATCATCCACTTGACCTCATAAGTACAACAACAAAAATGTCATCAAAATCGGTACTGCCGTTCTCAAGTTTGGCGATTACCAACATGTTTAGAGATTCATTTTTATTTCGAAGGTAATTGCATTAACCATTCTAATAGAAACCCATGCCTCTATTGGCAAACAACTGGGGTAATCAATTTTCACAAGCTTCATTTCACCATCAAAATTATTCGCCATAGACAGGATCATGTTGTAATATTTTTGCTAGTCACTATCGATATGTGTTGGCTGGCGTTGAACAGGATTCCAGACTCCACAAAGTGTATACATATATTATTGACCAGCTCGAGAGACGAATTGATTTAGCCATGTCCATCTGTCTGTCTGCCCGTCTGTAGTCCCTCGGTTTTTGAGCTAGAGAGCTGAAATTTTGCACATAGATTTCTTTTTACGCTTCACATCTGTCGGAATTAGCAGTATCAGCTCTAAGCTTAAAGCTCTTGTCTCTGGATATTTTTGTATACCATTCACTTGACTTGATGTTTGTTTGTAATGCAAAAAATCATATATTGGATATGCAAGAAAGCGCATAGTGAAAAGGAGTATCGGTTTATCCAAGAAATTTGATACGAACATATTTTATTGTTATTTTAAAATCAAAGAAAACCAATTACAAATGTATAAGGGGTAGTATCCATACAAAATTCCCATACTAGTATGAACAGGTATTATAACATTGGTTTGTTGTGTATAGTGCTTTTAATCATAAGTCGGAGACCGCTGAAAATATTGAATACAATAAACCAATGAAATAAGCCCAATATGCCATCATTCAATATTACCCCAATAATTCAGGCAATGATTAAAACAATTTAAGCAAAAATTACTAGCAGATTCGCCTGGATTAGAACTTTCGAGCTTTTTATTCAATTCAATTTGTTGCACGACCTTTTTTCCGGATCGACCGAGTAATCCAATAAAGGCACATTAGCATTAGTTTCTTAAATTGTTTCAGATGAAAAATAGTTGAGCTTTGACAATCTACGCATCAGTTTATGAGGTGTAAAAAAATTATGATAAGCGACCATTCGGAATTATGTGTAAAAAAACTTTCTCAAAGAGACCAATCCCCAGTACAGGATTAGCTTAAGAAATCACCATCATGTATGCATTTCAAAAAAAAAAAAGGTGAAATGCGTGTGAAAGCTTTGCTGGGCATATTAATTGTCCTATCATTAAATGAATATAAATTCAAATAAAAACCAACTAAGAATTTTACTATGCAGTACGAGTCTACGATACATATGTATATAGTTTAGAATATGGTGGAAAAAAGTGATGGAGTGATGGGTTAAAGGCTTGAAAGGGGGCATAGACAAAAAAAAAAAAAAGAAACAGGCGCCAGTTATCATAATGCACGTTGACCTTTTTGTTTAACAACTCCCCAGCAGAAAGAAGAAAAGCTAAAGGCAAAATTCGAACAATAACACCAACAACACAAAAACAATTGCATGTACATTAAACACCAACAATAACAACAACAACAACTTGCAACATGCAACAAATAAAAAAAGGCAAAGAAGAAAGAAAAAAAAAAAAACGCACTTCAACGCAAAAAGTCGTGCGTGGCCTTAAGTTACTCGTAAAGTCAAAGAATTGCACAAAAGATTTCAGAGCAAAACCTCAAGACCAAAAAAGTAAAGCACGTAAAAAAAAAAAAAACTTAAAGAAGGTAATGCCTAGTAAAACTATTGTACCTAATACTACAACTACAAATACCACAAGTAAATACTTCAAGCTATGAAATCTTAAAGTCTTCTTCTTCGTCATAGTCTCCTTTGCTGTTGTCGTTGTTATTGTTGTTTTCCGAAATAAAGAAAATGCGCTGCACGATTTCTCTTACTTACTACAATTGACGCTGTATTTGGTGTCGCCCCCGCCTAGATCGACCTGAAATATGTATGCCTGAAACCATCAAACCATTCCCCATTTATTGTACATCATGAAATGCTTGAATATGTATCCCAACATACATAAATGTGAAAAGGGGCCACATTCACATTCAATATCAAAAATGAATAAAATAAAATTTCTTTTAAATCAATTAAAGAATTTTATACATTTCTATAAGTTTAATTTAACACATTCATTCTTCGCATCCGTTTGCTGCAAAATTTGGGTTTATTCTTTTATCATGAGCATGGCACTGATGAATAAATTTGAAGATTGCCAATGAAAATGAAGAAATTTATTAAAAACATAGAGACTATGCTGCAACTGAAAGTCATGTATACTTATATTTTATTAAAAATCTTTTTAATTCACATTCACATAATTGAGTCGTTGGTTTGCCTTAAATGATGTGTTCGATACTGTGTAAATTTGGTAGATCTACCAATGTTTGCAAACCTTTCAAACTCAGCAAATTCTCTGCTAAGGATAGCAAACAATATTAGAACTTCCAACTCAAAATTTGCCTTTAACACTGTTGGTACGAGGGGGGTCAATAAGTCCTTGGAAAAAAGCATTAAAACAATTTTTTTTTGGTAAAAAATAATTTCTCTAATTTTTTTCACCAGTCAGAAAATTAAGATTTTGGAAGGTCCTCAAAATAAGCAGTTGTTTGATCGATGACTTCTTCATTTGAAAAAAAACGTTGTCCACTGAGCCATTTTTTCAGGTTTGGGAATAGGAAAAAGTCACTGGGAGCTAAATCTGCCGAATACGGTGTGTAGTCGACCAAACGAACTTTAATTCTTCAAATTTACCTATTGATCGTAAACATGTGTGAACGCGGGCATTGTCCTGATGAAAGAGGATTTTTTTTTCTGTTTAAATGAGGCCGTTTTTTTTCAAATTTTTTCTCTTAGCTGGTCCAATAAAGATGCATAGCCTTCTTTGGACATGGTTTGCCTTTCAAAATCCACTGCTTTGATTGTTCTTTTATTTCAGGAGTGTAGTGGTGAATCCATGTTTCATCTACAGTCACAAACCGACGAAAAAACTCATTCGGATTACGTTGCATGAGCGACAACAGTGCTTTAGAGGTAACCACCCTATTGCGTTTATTGTCGACTGTGAGCAAACACGGCACCCATCTTGCCGAAATGCACAATTTTTCATGTAAAATAGAAATGACGCTACCTTTTGATATCCCTGTAACCTCAATTATCACACTCAACTTTAATCTTCGATCACTTAACACCATATCATGGATTTTATTGATCATTTCTGGCGTAGTCACCTCTACAGGGCGTCCTGAGCGTGGTTCATCCTTTGTTGATGTACGACCACGTTTAAATTCACTTAACCAGTTATAAATAGTTGCAAGTGAAGGAGCAGATGTGCCGTGAACTAAATCCAACTCATTTTTTATTTCCTTTGCTGTTAAGCCTTTTATATGAAAATGTTTAATAGCAGATCTAAACTCAATTTTCCCCATTTTGGTAAACAAACAAATTTTTTTTCTTCAATGAACGAGAAACACACAACAACTCAACCAATCTGGCTGAAACTTCACAGCATACCTAGACGGTAGTGATGCTGCATGAAAACATACCGTTTACAGTAATAGTCGCGCTATTTGTTGGATTTTCTAAGGACTTATTGGCCCACCCTCGTAGCTTATCTACCAATTTGATTTACTGACAAATACCCTGCAAACGATTTATCTACCAACGTTGGTAGATCGAAAATTTGCCATTCACACCATTTGCCGTTCATTCATGTTTGGATATTGGTAGACTCATTTGCAGAATTGTTAAAGTTTTGATATATTGCATTATTGTTTTCAAGTGGTGCGATTAAATATTTAGAAACCTCTTCTTTGTGAGATTTATTGATTTATTTAATCATTGATGAAAGTATTGTGGATGCCATCATTTGACAATGTTTGTGTTGGACAGTAGTAATGACGAAGATGATGAGAAAATATATCAGCTCCGGCTTCGTCTCAGCGTGCTTTATGATTGTACCCTAAGTATAAGAGGTGCCCTAAGTCCTCTTTCTTCTGAATATTACATAAATATTTATTTTATTACACTAATACGGTAGTAATCTTCGAGGCTCTTCACAAAACATCGTACATATTAACTTTTGAAAATCTGTAGACGTTCGAGACAATTGTAATAAGCAATAAAATATCTACACCCTACTAGGGGGGCCCATATCTGACTACGCCCTTGTTTGGGATACTTAAAATTTTAAATTATACAGAAGTATATGTTAGATATGTCAACAAATTTTTAGTTTTTTTT
The DNA here is from genome assembly GCA_037043315.1 of Amiota communis. NCBI lineage: Eukaryota > Metazoa > Arthropoda > Insecta > Diptera > Drosophilidae > Amiota > Amiota communis. Next base: position 190,124 of record JBAMAV010000054.1, on the reverse strand, counting down.
ATTCACAATTTGGAATTTGGAAGACACGAATTAAAAATTCTAAATAAATAAATTTTTTGGCGTATTGTAGGACCATGATTGAAATTAATACAAATATTGTTGGCATTGTAGCTGGTGTTGCGGGAACTCTATGTATTTTTTATTCTATTTATATTGAAAATAAACGTCGCGTCTTTCGTGAATACAAAAAGAAACTCAGGGAGCGTCGTCTGCTAGGAATGCCTAATTTTAATGACCCTGAGTCAGTCAGAAAATATGTTGTGCATGAAATCAATTGGGGCGACAAACTTATTGAAAGTGGAAAATGTCACGAAGGCGTCAAACACTTGGCAAACTCGGTGGTTGTATCCGGGCAGCCTGAACGATTACTGAAAGTATTTCAGTCAGCGTTGCCGCCCGAAATATATGCAATGCTTGCATTTAAAATGCAGGAGATCGGAAATCCTCTAGCATCAGCATCGAATGACGTTACTAATAATGTGCAAAGAAATGAATAACAACAATATTGAATGACTACAATGCAAGACAGTATTACGAATACAGTGATTACACTATATTAATGGACCACACTATTCTAAATTTTGATTGATTATGTTATAAAAAGAAACAAATTCGTAAACAAAAAATTATATACTTAAACAAAATATTGCAAGCGTCACCTTATCACCCTATTTTGGATTAGAGATGGCAGCCAGTAACAAGACCACCTTCCTTAGGTCATGAAAGCCCAGTTGTGATGCCAAAGTGAGGAAGAAATCTAGGAGAAGTCGTTGTGTAGGGTGGATGGTATGGAAAGAAAAGGATAGCAAGAGCCTCGTTTGCATTAACAGGGTGCACCACATATCGGAGAGGTTGACATTAGGAAAGTTTTGGCCATGATAATGTCATCACTGTCGCATGCTATTCCAGTCACCCTTTGACAAAAGAAAAAATTTGTGCGCAAGGAGTGTTAATGAATTCTGGGAGTTGGTATTGGCAGCATGACTACAAATTACATTAAACACATTGCAAAGTCTTATGGAAAACAAGTTGTCATTAAATCTAGAGGATGCTATCCCAAATAGGTAATATTGTTTTTTGGTTTTTTATTAACAAATACTTATGTGTATTTACGATCACTTAGAACGCAACCGAATCTAAAGTACTAAATGGAAACATATAATACACAAGAACATCTTAGTGAATGGTGGCAGATTCTTCAACAAAATCTTTAAGCTATGTTTGCTGGTGTATTTGCCAATATCGTTTTTGATCTATGGGGTATGAAAATATCTATGCATGATACTATGGTGCATTCACTAGTCTGCGGAGAAGCTTTGATTGGAATCTTAAATATTTAACATGATTCCATAAAAAAAATCCCATTGTTGACAAAATTGTTTAGCTATTTTGTATGTTTCTTGATTTTTTCAATAACATAACCAATAAAAGTCTAAATTCATAATTTTTGGTAATTACTTTTATCCACTACTGTACTACACTACAATCAATTTCAACCAAACAAAAACCAAAACCGGAAAGAAGACTATGATTGGCTATACTCCTCCGGGCTGCATCCAACCTTCCTTTCTTAGCATCACATCAATTTGAGTGGCAATTTTATTGTACATTTATTCTTTAAAAATTTGCCATTTAATTTGGGTTTGTATGGGAGGTACCCTTCCTGGTAACCCTAGGACAATGAAATTTATATGGTTGATAAATATGGATAAAAAACTAATAGTGTCCTAATTTTAGCTCGATAATACAAAAAGCTTTTTCTAATATGAACTTTAATTTAAATGAGGGTTCGTATGGGTGGTATCCCTCCAAATGGTCCGATTCGGCTGATTCCGACAAATGTGCAGCATGTGGTAAAAAGAAACCTGTGTGCAAACTTTCATCTCCTTAGCTTTAAATTGATTTAAATTAAAAAAAAAAAAACACTATGTCTTCCCGATTAATTGTTTCTGCACACTTTTGTTTCTGATTTAATTTCTCTTTCTTGTATTTTGTAATCATAAAACACATTAGATGGTTATTGCTTGTCCTTCCACTTCACACTCTGAAAACCTAGTGACCAAGTTTCAATTCTAACTAGTTATGTTGTCTGATGAAAACCTGTTTTCCTTTAATGAATTAATAACTCAAATAATTTAATGTCTTCATGATGAACTCCTTAAGGAGGAGAGTTAGTAAAGCCACTCCACCAGATCAGCTTGTAAATCGTTTCTGCGATTGGCTGGGCTATTAGCATCTTTCAAAAATGACTACCTCCCTGTTGCAATCTAACACAATTAATTACATACATATAATATGGAAAATATCTAGCCCCTTACCACTTTCATCTATAAACATTACATAAGGTGTTTGGATATTTTCCCCTTTTCAATGATTTTATCTTTACAAATCTATCAATCTATCTTCTTTATATATATAATTCGAGTGTACAAAATTTTGTGACTGTTTTGCTTCTAAACGGCTAGACCAATTTCGATAAATTTTTTTTTTGTTTTACTTATGGGGTCACCAAGATGGTTTATGCATCAGTTGGACCCGGTAGGTGGCGCTGTTGTCGAGATAAAGGCACTTCATTACCAAATTTTTAACTTTTTTTATCTAGCGCACACTATACTAAGCCGATTTAAATAATTTTTTTTTTTTTTTAAATGACGAATGAATCCTTATGAAAAGAGTTGCATACTTATTTTTTTCAGTTTTTAACTTTTAATATGCTATTTTTAAGTATTAAGTTTTTTGAAAACCACTGCAAGACCAAACAAAAAGTTTTATTCCCTTTTTTCGTTTTTAATGCTTTGGTTGTTCTTATACTTCTATTTTTTCTGTCTTAGTACGCACTTTTTGCGCTTTTCGTTTCTGTATTTGATGTTCATTGAGAGTGGGACAAGAAGGAGACAGTGTGTTTCGTTGTTTGTGCTTTGCTGTGTTTGTGTTTCGTGTTTGAGGCTATTGATTATCACGAAGGGGCCGCAGCAAAGTGTGCCGGGCTACGCTAGTATATACATAAAATCGTAAGCCTTTTTGTGTCTCTGCACGCTAATCTCAGAAACGGCTTAACCTATTCATATTTTTAATTATGTTGCCTACTTTTTGGCTGATTTTCGAATGTTTTCCTCTTTTGCGGCGCAGCAACATGAAACAGCTGGTGATTAGGAACAAAGTTAACAAAATACACTATTCGTATACCCCACGCGAGCTAGTTCATAATAAAATTTTAGAAATCTAGTGACCTAAGACGGAAAAATTTAATTTAGTCGGAACAATTCAAATTATAATTTAGTCGACTTCAGATTGTTGAACTGAGCACATTGAATTGAAAAATAAAAGCTCGAAAATGCCATTCTTCATGTTTGTGCCAATCCACTCGAATCTGCCAGTAATTTATGCTTACATTGTTGTAATCATTGCCGTCATCATAGGGACAATATATAAAGATGACATATTGGAAATATTCGGCCATGTGCTGGAAACCGTCATAAGCAAGGCAACAGTGACAGCATGGCGTAAGTTATAAATGTTGTGTTTTTCTTTATTTTTCTGTGAAACAATGACAAATTTTACTTATATGATATATCTCATTACAGTTTCTTTGGACTAACTGAACTGGAGCTAAATGCTGATTAAATACTATATTGTAAAATTGCTTTTGTTATACGATAATTTGTTCTGATATCTTGTGCGCCATATAATGTGCGAGTATAAATACATGTATCATATTTATGTATAAATTCTTGTTAACCCTTTTCTTGCTGGTATTGCTCCAATGGAGATTTTTCGGTGAAAATTTAGGAGATACAGCATTTATAAATATTATTGTTTTGGCGCAAGCCACAACGATAGCAATCATCGCCCACACCGTCATAGCGAACATAGTCAATCACTTTGCTTCTTTGCAGATGCAATACTTTGATTTCCCCAGATGTTAGTGATTAAGTTCTATTGTATCTCGTTTTGGTGTTGTTGGTAAGATTGGATGGCATTTGTGATCTGGCATTGTCGCATCTGATCAGACTCTCTTTATCTCAAAATTTCGAAAAAGCATTCGAATTCAGCGGCCAACACCACTTTTCCCGTGATTTAGTATTCCTTTGTCGAAGAGATCAATGCCCCCCATCCATAGATTATAGGCTCTCAACGTCTTTGGTATTTAGAAAATGTTTAAAACATTTTCTATTAGAACGCTTCAAACTATGAGGCCGGATAACAGTGACAATTGCATTGTCAATCCAATGGACCAGCACCACTTCGTTTTTTGTGTCGTAAACACTGTCACTCACTATGTCCACGACCTTCTTCCCGGATCGACAGAGTAATCCATTAAAGGCGCATTAGCTTTTCGCGTTTCTTGAATTGTGGCAGATGCAAAATACTTGAGCCTTGACAATGTACACATTAACTTATGAGATTTAAAAAAGTTATGGAAAGCAAAGGTGTAAAACAACTTTCTCACCGAGACCATATACAGGATCCTTCTCAGTAGATGCACCGGCACAAGGAATAAATTGAAATAGCTTACCATTTGTGACCTAGTAACCAAAACTTTTTTTTTTTTTAGTTTGGGATCCAGGTGTTTACGTTTACTTTTTATGTGTACTTTCCACGTTAGTCATGCCGACATATTTAACGCATTTTGTAATGGGAATTACAACTTGATTAATTGGCAGTCTTCTTTTCTTATAAAGAATGTGATAGTTGAGGATTTATTGGCGTTGACTTTTCTATTCCATTTAGTCAGTCAGGAGTCAAGTTGACCAAGTTAATTTTGCACTGCTTAGGATGCGTTTCTTGGTGTTATTGAAGTTGCCAGAATTGCTGTATCGTCTGCGTATAAGGTAAGAGGTTTTCAACAATAACGTGTAAAATATGGGGCCAAGCACACTACCCTGGGGTACTCCACAGTTTATCCTTTTATTTCTTCATAGAAATGACGATGTGTGAGATACGATTTTAAAACAAAATAGAACGGAGTTGGAAGCGATGATATTAGTACCTATTTATTGAACATGAAAACAGTTTTGCTTTCAAAATTGCACTGTCTAATCAAACACTTGAAACTCCTACAAAAAACTACGCATCCGCAATGTGGGCTGATATGGGCGGTGAGGCGGTATTTTGCTGAAATATTATGTTTGATACAATTATCAAATCAACCAAGTCTCAACTCCGTAACTACATTAAATAGACTTTATGCCAAAAAGTTGGGCATTTGGCCCAGTGTGCATTCTTATGAATAATATATATAATCCATCCGTCCATCGATAAATGCCCACTTTTGCACATATGTCGTTAGCACCAATGTAACTTTACCGATCTAAAGTTCAGAAACAAATGCATTAAAGTTGTTGATAATGAAAAAATTCTTGGCATGTCCTTGCTATTAACTCTCAGATTAGCGTTTGGTAAGTAACTGTTTTTTCTTTTTCTAGAAAAGAGAATTGCAGAGGACTTTTCAACATACAGCTTAATTTTCCACTTTTTGTAATACACTTTAAGGTAGAATAGCGAACGTTGAAGTGTGCTATGTGTGTATATTCCAGTAAAGTTGTAAAGATAGCTGTGTTACAGTTTTCCACCCAAGATCGAACTCTGAGGAACTCCAGTACTTATACCTTGAACACTCGATTAGACACCTTGCAGGTCAATAAAGAATTTTCGAGTGGTGAGAAAGCTCTGTAGAATTATTATTTAGTAAAATTGTGTGCTTGTAGTGTTTGGCTTGTGTACTAATCCATCATAAGCTTGTATGTCTATGGTGACAAGCCCAACCGACTGCTTATTTTGCATATTGTTCTTGACATACTACTTAAGTCTATGCAGTTCATGTGAGACCTGGAGCCAAATTGCGTAGTTAGTATAAGAGAGTGTATATCTAAATGAAGGCAGAGATGTTGCTTTAAAACTTTTTCAAAAACTTTCGCAATACAACAGAGTCGGGTATGTGCTAGAAAACACTGAAGGTTTTGATGTCGGACGTTTTCAATTTCGTCCAAAAAAACCTTAATTGTAAAATGCTCACCTATACTTAAAACAACTCAAATGTTATATTCTTTAAATGCAGTTTAGCAAGAAAAACAATAAGCTACAGATATTGGTATTTTTTTTTCCTTTAATAACTGCATATAAGAGAGAATTTAACCAATTCTTCTGTAAAAAACTAGCCGAAACGTCAAAAGCGGTTTATAGCACACCCCAAAATGGAATTGGGCTGGAATTGAGATGAAAGTGGTTTCTAGTACATACTCGAGTAAGTTAATTGGTCAATAGTTATCTGGTGAGTCCGGTGGTGTTACCACTCTTTTATGTAGCATCGTGACTTAGTAGAGGATGCAATTTATCCAGCAGAGTTGCTGAAATCACAATAGTTTTTATTATATTTCGTTTGGCATAAAGCACAAAAAGAACCAACTTGAGCCCAATAAATACTGTTAGTTCTGGAGTTTGTTTGGTTTCTTCTCTCATCTGAGTCATACAATAGAAATTTTGTTCTCCAGAAAGACTCTGATATTATATCTTTAGTAATTTTTGGTAGCATTTTTCAAATTTACATTCATTAATTGGGTGTATAGGGTATCTTGTAATCAAATTCACCTAATCCGACTATACACTACAATAATATTTATTTTATTTCTTTTATTTTGTTTTTTCTGAAGGATTCACAACGAGTAACAAAGAAAACAAACGATGGAACGCATGTATTATTTATTAAATTTATGAGTAAAAACAAAAAAAAAAAAATTACAAAAATAAAACCTAAAACAAATTCGACACAATACAACAATAGTTGTAAGTAAAATAGAGTAATAGTGTCGGTAGGATTGTCGTGTGCACTACTATAATGTTACCTTTTGCATGGATATGGCCATCATGCAATTGGGGAAAATATCATACAACTACACAGTACTACATACAATATTTGCATGCATGCAACAATAATCACACAAGAGTAACAACAGAACAGAACAGTATGGAACAATAGCATGAAAATGGTAATACAATACAACAAACTATTGTACAATACTGTATATCTATATAGTTAAAGATACAAAGATATACATATATATGGTGTATATAAGTTCCTAGATGTTATAGTAGTAAGAGTATGTTTCAACATAAAAATAAATGCGATTTTAGTTAGCTGTTGAAATTATAAGTTTTCGCGTTGGCGTTTTGGGGTCACACCAAAGGGCAGCAGCAGTGCCACTGTTGTATATACAATACTACTTACTGTGATGTAAGGGAAGGAATGGATTTGGGATTGGGCTTGGGATTGTGGGGTTGATAGTGAAGCTGAACGTTACATGCATTTGTAATATGTTTGTAAGCCTTTGTTGTTATTGCTATTATTGTACAAAAATTTCGTACATTTTCGACTTTTTCGCCTGAACTAATAAAATCTGGAAGAGGAAAGGAATGAAAAATCTCTTACATCCTAAAAGAGGATAACGACAAGGACGACACCGACACCGACTTCGACTTTGACTCCGGCAATGCAGCAGTCATTGTAGTTGTGCCTGATACTTTTGCTGTTGTTGTTGTTGTTGCTATTGCTGCTATTGCTGGTGCAGTGTACTCTGTTGGTCCTTGGAGTATTTTTGTAATACTGTCAGAGTCCATGTGCGCCCTGTTTTCTCTATTACTGCTTGCATTTTATTTTCGTTTATCATTTATTTAGTACTCAATTTTTCTACTACTTTAGTCCTGCTCACATCATTCTCCTCTCTCTCTCTCTCTCTCAACCACTCAATTCTCATTTTATCTTTCCTTAGTTGTTGTGGCTGTGTGTGGGCTAGAAGGATTTCACCTAGAACTAGAGGGTGTACTGTGACTAAGACTATGACTACAACTAAAGTTACTACTATAGTCACAATACATGCACGCGATTTTATCCTTCAAATGTCCTTGCATGTGCGTTGCCGTTGCCATTTGGTTTCTTCCTTGATGATGCCGCATTTTCTATTGGATTGTTGTTGGGTTATTTCATTGCAACCTAGCGAAGGCGTACAGCATCGTAATATCACGAGTATCTTTATATTATATATTTACTGTAAGAATTTGTTGGAGAGTGTGAGATTATGTTGCATTTCATTGTATTGTTCGCCTGCAGTAACTGCTGCGTACAAAGGCTGGCATTCGACATTCGGATGGATACCTTCGTGTTGTGCCGCCAACCACCTGCCGCTCCAACTGGACTTTCCAAGTCGAAATTTTCTAATCTTTTGCTGACATTTTAGTTTCGACATCGTCAATGTTGCTGTTGTGCTATTTTTGGCGCATTGTTCCTTTATAGTAATGTGATGCGGAGGTCATTTAGAGGACTCGCACTTGCCAACTCCCAACTCAACTCAGCTCAGCTCAGCTCAGCTCATCGCATTACGTTGCATCACATCACGATATAAGTATTAGTATGGGATAGTTGGCATAGCATGGCATAGTATGGCATAACATGGCATAGCATCTCCTTTCATAGCTATCAAAGCGACCCTCATGTAACTTAAATTTGGCTCCTGGCACTCGATGTACGGCCCGAAATAGATGGTGTGTCAGTTGAAATTGATGACCGTCGCCGCCGACCTTATACGGGTTCATAGTAGCTAACGTTTATTATGGTTGCAAACCACCCTTCCGATCGGCTAACTTGAGTGGCATTGTCAACGTGCTTTGTGTTTTCTATTTTGTATTGTACTCGTATATGTTGCATTCTACGACTACAAAATTTTGTCTACATCCACTTCATTCTCCATTCACCATTCACCATTTTTGACTCAACAATATATTTTAAAAATGGCGTCTAGTTCTTTCTCTGTTCATAGTATGTCCCTACCATCTGATGGTGTTTACTATTTGTTGTATTATATTTTCTTGTGTTCAACCATTCCCATAGCCTATGCATAGCAATATGCCTAGTTGCTGTTGCCTTAGATATAGTAAAACATTAACAATTTTAGACAATTTTTTGTTTTTATTGAAATATCTGCTAATGGGGGTTAAAGGATATTCATGTAAATAGTATTTATATTAACAACTGAATGTTCAGCAGATAAAGAAAGCAAGCAGGTTTTTCTGTTTCTTCTTAAATGTTCGAATGTTGTTACGTTTTTATGTAGCAATGATCGGACGTTGTATTTAAATACGTGCTTCACCGCGCCATATTTTACCAAATTATAGAACTTTCAAAAAAATATTTAATTTGAAATTAAAAAATATTGAAATCATTAATCGTGATATCGATCAAGTTGGACCAAATGACATAAATATAAAAAATTTCATCAAGATCGGTTCGGTAGTTTCGGTCTCAATAAATAACAAACTCAGTGAGACGAGTTTTTATAAAATATCATTAAAGTTACCTCACCCAGCTTTAAGTTCTCCGATACATGATAAAATATATTGTGTCTAATTTCAAAAGCGAATATACTCCTCTAAATTAAAACATATGATCATTATATACCATTTAATACAAACCAAAATTAGCTCTATGACTACGTGCACTCCAGTAAAGTCATACCAAAATGATCTCACAAAATTCATTCGGCTACGTCTTGGCCATACTAATTTAACACTGTAACTAATCATTCCTTATCTTACTTTTGCAATTTTTACAACATCAATACCTTTATTTCCGACAAACCTATGCTTACCCAATTCCCATGTTTTACCTACCAAAGAACCAAATACTTTCACTTGGCCCCACTTGTTAAAATTGAGAAAAATTTAAAAATCTTATATGGAGGCTCTGGTGTGGGTATGTAAGGTCCCCGTTGTTTGTTTTTGGAGGCTCTGAAAATTGGATACTGATTGGTTAGCTGAAACACATGTATAATCATTTCTCGACAAAAGTTTTGGAAACTCCTATTTATTCGTTTAAATTAGCTTTATCTGTAAATGCAGGTTGTCCATGACTACCGTTTAATACATGACCAGAGTCGGTTCATAGTAATGCATGTCATGTTCAGCCATCTCACTCCCACACCTGGCTAGTTTCGTTTTTTCCGATATTCTGGCTGTTCCTTTCTGGTTTTTCCAAATTTTTAAAATAAACCATTCAGAAGTATATACGAGTATACATACACTAAATTATTATTCAAAAATGTATAATATATATTAAGTAAGCTTAAGGCTCTTAGCTATAGCTTCCCATACTTTTTTCGCTTCTCCTGCATATTATATTATTGCAGAGAAGTTTTCTTAGAAAAAGATAAATTAAAATTAAAAATAAGTAAATTTTTTTTTAATTTTTATTTGTAATTAACTCGAAAAACAAACAATGAGTGCAACAAACACCAGCATTAGACATCATCTAGTGCGCCAGCTTTACGAGTTCGGTTGATTTTTTTGATTCGTGGTGGACTTCAACGACGTTTCGAAGAACGTTGATTACGCTGTCGCTTGCGATTTGTATTTCGCTGTTTCTTGTCACTGCCACCGACGGTTTGAAGACACGTGCCTGCAATGGTCTGTTGCAATAAATGACCGTCTTTGGCAATATTTTGACGCACAAAGGGCCACAGTTCTTTGTAACAACGGAACTGATTCATTGCGAAACGAGATTGCATTCAGACCGGCGATTGTGGATCATCAAGAACTGTTTTTTTGTTTTGCTTATACACACTTTGACAAGTTGTGCCATGTTCAGCAGTTTTTTGTTTTGGTTTGAACGAAAACCGAAAATTTTCCAACACTGTTTTGATTCACAGCCGATTCCATTGTTGAATCTACCTGAATCGATTCACATTCTACAACAACAACTGTCATTTTTCCTTATGGTTGTTGTCCGATTCAATGGTCGATTCAACATATAATTGATTCACGTTCGTTGTGAATGGCCTCTAAAAGAAATAATATTTTAATATTGGTGTCATAAAACACTTTGAGTATTAATGATATTTTTGTAAGAACTTTAAAATTCCTTACGATATTCAAAGGATACTTTATAAATTCATTGTAAATGACAATTCACATCTACGAAATATGTAAGATTTTATGGTGAATGCTATGTTATGTTCAGATTTGTTATTAATGCTCTGTTCTAGTACACTGACCATATGTGTTTTCCACTTTTTTTTTACATTTCATATATACATTTGTATGTATTTTTGTCAATCAATACAGATTAGCTCTACCGCATTTTTTAATGTCTTCCATATATCCGAAGGTTACCAAGACAATTTGCGTGTGGCATCTTTAGACAGATGAACTCATCTACACATTTTTGTGCACCGTGCCTTTCTTTTCCAATGATTTTGGAATTTGCCTCTCTCCCCTTTACGATTATCTTTAGAAAGGAGAAACATTCTATGGCGAGTATTATGCGATTATATAGCAGCGTTTGAGTAATAAAATCAAATATTTGTTTCAAGAAAACTGGTTTGAATTGCTTCCTCACGTTCCTTTTTCTTCAAATATAGCACCTACAGACTGTTTTCTTTTTTCAAATATGAATAAATGGATCGGTGGTAGAAAATGTGGAAATAATAAAGAGATAGAGTCTGTGGATGACGGTTAATTTGAGTAGATCGATGATTCTCACAATAAAAGAAAAAAACGAAAAGTGTGTCAAGCTAAAAGGTGACTATGTAGAGGCATACAATTATTTTTTCTAAAATTTTGTGTGTTTTCTTTGTCAGGTAGGGTACTTCTAGAACTATCCATGTATTTGACATTTCCCTCCTTATCAGCTTGCATTTACACATATTTACATTGAATAGTTGTTACCTCTTTTTTGCAATATCCCAGATGTGGAGATTTTATGAACTTTATTTTATTTTTAATATTTGTTGTTATACACCCAATTGAATTGAACACACTCTGTGAAAATTTCAACTCTTTCTGAGATAAAGCTCTCTGACGGACGGACGGACAGTGTGGGTAATAAGGTAACGTTGGCATCTTTTGGAAACGGTACCCTTATAAAAAACAATGATTGAAAAAATTACGCACTTACCTCAAGTCGGCGGCGAAGATAGAGAGATTAGGTAGAGTGATGAAATAATCAAAGCGAACAAATTTTAATTCAAATATAAGTAGATCAAAGTAACCTGCGCTTGAAACATACAATATTTTTCCGTCAAAGTGATACAATACATGTGTACATGTGCTGAAGTGGAAACGTATTTGAATAGAGAAAGATAAAATAGTGAAATTGTGAAATTAAAATAAAAAAACAAACTGCAATATCAGATTTTATTGCATTAGATTAGTTAAGCGTGCACACAAGAGGTAGAACGATAGAAGAAAGCCGGCGAGGAGAAAAATATCACATTGCAGGCGTGAGTCTAACGTGGTTGGAACACCAGACCCAAAAAACATAAATTGTGTGGTAAGTGACAAGGTTATCAACTTGCATAATGGCCGCTGTGAATCAGACTGACCAAGATGTTGATGAAGTACAAAGAGTTACCGAGCTGGCCCCACAGCGCAGTGTATCATCTGAGCCACCAAGAGAAGAACCACCGACCACGCATTTAAACGAACTACAATCGTTAGGCCAAAGACGTTTACAAAAAGAGCTACAGAATATTTTGGTGGAACCACCAGAGTTTTGTAGCGCTAAGCTCGTAGAAGACAATATTTACCAGTGGGAAGCCACAATCATTGGGCCTCCAAATTCACCATATGAGGGTGGTCGATTTAAGTTACTGTTAAATTTTCTGGACAGTTATCCATATCGGCCGCCGTTTGTGCGTTTCGTAACGAAGGTCTATCATAGTAACATAAGCCGAGAAGGGATGATTTGTATGGACATTTTGGGTAGCCGATGGTCGCCGGCTCTTTGTGTTTCCAAACTACTTATTTCAATATTATCATTATTTACGGATCCCAATCCGCTCGATCCATTGGAGCCTGAAATCGCTATGAAATATATGAATGAAAGGCAGGCACACGATGAGCTCGCGCGTCAATGGACACAATTATATGCCATTGAGTCATCCATTGACGCAGAAACAAAAGACGTAAAGGAAGGGGCATAAAACAAAAAAATTACCGTATTTATTGCATCATTATCAAGATAAATTATTCAGTGTAATCAAAATTTTTGTGTATGAAATTTAAGTAAATTCTGTAAAAAAAAAACACACACACACACACTCACACAAACAAACAAAAAATAAAAAACTGGCTAATGACGGCTAAGCTCCAGGTCGCAGGGCACAAGACAGAAGCGGTGCTTATTACCAGCAGGAAAAAGCTGAGAATATTTCTCTTGATACAGATGGGTATACCATTACGGCGCAAGCATCGTTGAAATACCTTGGCGTGATGCTAGACACTAGACTCAACTACAAAACACATATCGAAACAGTATGTGGGAAAGCTGCACGTGTTAACGCGGCCCTATCCAGGATAATGGCTAACATAGGAGCGCCAAGACAGAGAAGAAGGGAGCTCCTGGCAAACGCTAGCCAATCAATCGTGATGTACGCGGCGCCTGTATGGGGACCTGCACTAAGGCTGAAGACATATTCCAAAATGGCAAGATCGGAGTTGCCAGTGTGTTTCGGACAGTTTCGCATGCAGCAATTGGAGTCATATCAAGTGTAATGCCACCAGACATAATGGCTCTTGAGACCAAGAGAGTCTATGACAGAAGCAAAAAATATTGGAAGGCAGTTAACAACAACAGAGCGAAAAGAGGAAAGGCAAGTGAGTCTAAACGAATGGCAAAATTGCTGGGATTCTTCAGGCAAAGGAAGATGGGCACACCAACTAATCGGAAATGTGCAAACGTGGGTGCAACGGGAACATGGCAAAACGTATTTCTATCTGACGCAATTCCTGACGGGACACGGCTGCTTCAGAGAGTACCTACACAAGTACGGTCATGATGATGTAGTGGCTTGTTCTTTCTGTGGTAGTAGCAACGAGAATGTAGAGCATGTATTCTTCTACTGCCCAAAGTATGCAAAGGAGAGGGAAGCCATGGAAAAAGTCATTGCAGATCGACTTACTCCAGAAAACATAATCAACCATATGCAGCAATCGATGCAAGTGTGGAGTATGGTGAAGGACCTGATTGCAATGGTACTTCAAGCATTGAGAAGGGAAGAGCGCCAGAGAAGTAGCAATAGAGTCGTGAATGAGATGATGTGAGCCCAGTAAGATGATAAGCCAAAAGGCTAAGCTTTGCCCTGCGATGTAATGCCTAACGGTAGTTCCGCATCGTTCAAAATTCTACAATACAGAATCTAAAGTGAAATTCTTACAATGTTTTTCAAGGCTGAAATATGACAAGGGCGATTAAAGTTGGATGGAGAAAGATCAATTAGTTAGTAGTAGTAGAGAATAAGTGGGAATAGATTTGTTTTTCAAGGAAAGCAAGGAGCACTGGTTTTTTATTCTCACATACTTTTATGAAAAAGAAATAGGAACAGATACCATAGAAAGAATATCATCACTTGATAGAACTTTTTCAACAAAATATCTGGATTAATGAAATTTAATTAAACAAGAAAGAATAATAAAGGTACATTTATCGAAATTTTCAATTGGTTTAATTGCTTTTTTTTTGATCTGCTTAAAAGGGATTGATTATCATATATCGTAAGTACAAGTATGTTAGTAGTATTAGTATTATTAGTTGCACTTATACTTATTGTTCTTTCTATTGAAATCATAGATACAATATCTTTTGCAATTATTTTAATATAATTAAGTTAAATTGTAGTATATTTCTGTGCTTTGTTTAGGAAAGTGGCATTGGAGTCAATACTTAATGAATAATAGAAATTTTATCTTTAAACTAAGGTCCTTTGGATTGTTTAAGGTTTTTGCTTTGTTTCTTCGTCTCTTCTCTTCTCCTCAGCTGTCATTATATGTATATTTATTTATTATCAATATTTTTCATGTATCTCTTGACTCAAAAGCCGTAACACCAAGTAATTTATATACAATGTTATGAAAATAGAGGAAGCGAAAATGCCGCTAAGATATTTTTTACTGTCATGGTGCGCTTATGTCATCAAGGGGGGGAGGGGCGATCAAAAAGGTCAAAACAATCGTGAAAATTCTTTTTCCTTTTAAGCGTAAAATTTATAAAGACTACACAACTCGCTCACAAAAGGCCTTTTAATACTAGACTTAATTAGACTTACAAGTTCAACGAGCACTAGCTACTGGGGACTTCGACTCTTGATTTTATTACATCCATGTCCTAATTATTTATCTTTGAGTATTTAAAAAGATTATAGACTATGGAAATTTTAAGGGATGTAGGATTTTTTAATAGTTGGGCATGAATTTGGGCAAAAAAGGCAGTACCTGATTCTCCCCAAGTTCTGAAAGGAGTCTAAAAAATGGTCTACGACCATCAGGGTGGAAAGGCTGATTACAAAATTACCGTTATTGATAAGCTTTTAGATTAGCAAATGCCTATGCAGTGAAGATAGTGTTGTACGAGGGTTGCTACATAAGATTTGAGATATGGCAACACCAATGTTGATATGTCAAATCCGACATTGGTGTCGTTTTTAATGATAAATGTACTCAGAACGTTTTGTCATACGAGTGCTATTTGTATTGTTTACAGTGACTTGAAAAATTCGTTTCGGCTAAAAAATGGAATTAAATCGTGAACATTTTCGTGCAATGATTTTTTATGATTTTCGACGTGGATTAACTCAACAAGAATGTGCCGATCAACTCGCTTCGACTTTTGGTGATGAAGCACCATCTAGGGCCACCGTGTTTCGCTGGTTTTCTGAATTCAATCGTGGTCGTAGTTTCCTCCAGGACGAATTTCGTGAAGGTCGTCCAAAATCGGTTGTTGTGCCACAAAACATTGATGCTGTGCGTGAACTGATATTGCAAGATCGCCATGTGACTTATTGTGAGATTGAGGCATGTTTGGGCATTAGTTCCACTCGCATACATTCAATATTGCATGAACATTTGGCCGTCAAAAAGATTTGTTCGCTTTGGATACCGCATAATTTGACAATCGCGCAAAAAAATGCTCGTGTCGATTGGTGCAAAGAAATGTTGAAAAAATTCAATCGCAGTGCTTCAAAAGACGTCTATAAGATCGTGACAGGTGATGAATCATGGATCTATGCATATGAGCTTAAAACTAAACAGCAGTCGACTGTATGGGTCTTTCAAGATGAACCAAATCCAACAAAAGTTGTTTGCGCACGAAGCACTTCGAAGCAAATGATCGCCTGTTTTTTTTTTTTGAATAACCGGACATGTCGCCACCGTGTCATTAATGAAACGTAGAACGGGTAATTCTGAATGGTACACCACCATTTGTTTGCCAGAAGTGTTCGAAGAAATAAGAAAAATCAACCGCTGAAGACGAATCATTCTCCACCACGACAATGCGAGCTCTCACACATCGGCTCAAACATGTGACTTTTTAAACACTCAAAACGTCGAATTGATGGGTTATCCGCCCTATAGTCCAGATTTGCCACCCAATGATTTCTTTTTATTCCCGCACACCAAAAATAAATTGCGAGGTCAACGTTTTTCGGTTGATGCGTTCAAAACATGATGCGTCTTGGAGATACCTCATTCCGAGTGGAAAAAGTGCTTTGAAAATTGGTTCAATCGCATGCAAAAGTGTATTGATCTTCATGGAGAATATTTTGAAAAACAATAAAGTCATTTTCGATGATACATATTTGTTATTATTTGTCTGTCTCAAAACTTAAGTTGCAACCCTTGTATAAAGGCAGTGAACCTCCAGCAATGATTTTCTTTTCTGTGGCGTAATCTGTTTTTGTTCCACCAGTGTAAAGCCAATTTTTGTTATCCAGTTTCTCTTACTCGCATATGTTCTAAGCTGAACTATGAAAACAGGTGACTTGGAGCACATGTTGACAAGGGGATCATTATGTTTGAGAACTAATTCTAGTTAAGTTATTATGATTTGTCGTACAGAAAAGTTTTGCATCTTAAAAGAAAGTTAAAAGCTTCATAAGATATTTATTAATGCATTTATTTTACAAAGACTTTAACAGTCAATAATGATATATGTACATATATACAATACATAGTATAATGTAATACATATAAAAATGTAATTTATTCATGGTACAAACAATTTGAATGAATAAGTTTATGACTATTTTATTAACTTTTCTAGGAATTTCTTTTACTGTACTACAATAGCAAGATATGACATTTTATACCATTTAAAATGTAAAAGTAATAAAATTTCTTGTAAATCAATTGAAGAACATTGTAGAATAGCATTTGTTTTGTATCATGTTTTTCTTTGAACTTCTTATATCAATTCTTATGAAATCTATTACAACGGAACTTAGTTTAAATCAGCTCCAAAATAGTTTAAGACGACGGAAGAGGGATAGTAAAAAAATGAAATTTTTCCAAAGTCGAGAACACAAATCCCAATGACATAATAATGTCTGTCAGAGGTGAATGACGACAAACTATTGTATGTTAGAGTATTGTATTAAACCATTAGAAAAAAATGGCAAATAAGCTATAAATCCAATTGGAAATTGGAATTGGGCACGACGAGAGTCAAAACGACAACAAACATGCAACAAACGAGATTGACGCTATCAATGAAAGCGCAACGCATGCGCGCATTTTCCAGAAACACAAATCGCGAATGGATAAAGATTAGTTTTGTTTTTTTTTGGATATTCTACATACATCTCTTTGTTGTTGCTATCGTTGTCGTGGTTGTTGTTGTTGTTGTTGTTATGTTTGTTGCCATAAAGCCCCAAAACACACAAATTGCCAACGTCAATGTGCAATGTGCAATGCACTCCATGGTGCCGCATGATGTTGAGCAAACATAAGACAACACACACACACACACAGATATATTATTATGCGAAAGATACAACAATAACAACAACAACAACAAAATAACATCGACAACACCAACAACAATAGCAATAAGCTCGCTCGTTCATCTGTACTGTACTAGTATAGTGAGATTTGTGCCAGGAGACAAGTGCGACATGATGTTATGTGTCAACAGCTTAATTCGCTGCGCGAGATGCTCAAGATTCGAATCTTTTATTCGTTCGTTCATTCGTTCACTCGTTCCTTCGTTCGTTCAGGTGGTTGTTCATTCGTTTTTTTGATTCCTTAGTTTTCTTGTTTATTCTGACCAACAACAACAGCAACAACATCAACAATATGAGAATTAAGCCAACAAACTGTGTGCAGCTTGCAGTACACACAGCGTGGCATGGCTTAGCATTTGTAGCACGTTACAAAAATCTTCCTTGCATTACATTGCTTCGCTTTGCTGTTATTTTTTCTCTTTTTATTTTTATTTTTTGGTTTTGTTAAAATTCAATTATTTATCGTGGCGTTTGTGGTTTAAAAACAAAAACAAAAAAAAAAAGAATACAAGTAAAGGAAAATGGTAACGGCAAACAGCAACGCATGCGCAAACATACAAAACACTAGCAACACTAACATCAAACAGCAACAACATCAAGTAAATGAAATTGGCTAAAAGGCATTTTGGCCCACACCACACCACATCAAATCAACCCAAACCAAACCAAATGTAACCAACACGAAATAAAACTAAACTAAACTGAACTGAACTGATCTGAACTGAGCTTAGCTAAACCACATGCCTCATTTCGCTTAAAACCGACAACTTTTGCCAACTTGCATTTCAAAGGCTGTGATTAAATGCCTTTTAGTTTCCTTTAAATTTTTTTGTTACCGTTGGTTGCTCTTTATTTTTAATTTTTTTTATTTTGAATTTTTACTGTTGATGTTTCTGTTCTTGCTGTTACTTGTAACATGAACGCTTGCTGATTTTTCCTATTTTAATTTTTTGCCATTTGAATTTCCATTTAAGATTTATGGGCCCCCCTTATAATAGTAGTACCTTTCACACATAGTAGTACTAGCATGAATTCAAAGTGTTGTCACTTTGTCTGGATGTTTGTAACTTATCGAGTAAATAACATAGTACATACTTATATTGTAATTGTGGAAATGATCAGCTTTATTAGGACATTTCCCCCCCTATACGGCTAACAGTGTCATAAATGGCTGGCTGTTAATACTTACAATTTTGCTATCATAAGAAAAGCTGTTTTTATCATAATATTATCATAAATTATGATGACCTGACAGGACATCATTAAAGAAGAATCATACAAAAATGTTAAATATTTGTATACAATGCTATTGCTCTGTTAAATTGTATTTTGTTGCTTGCTCGAGCAAATTTAAGAAGAAAAAGAAAAATTACGATAAGAAAAATGTGTTGAAATTATTGCGGATAGTTTTAGTAATTTATGCAGAACTCAACTTCCTCCATTGAAGCAGCGGAAAAGACCCACAACTATCTACAGCGGATTCAAACATGGGCCAAGCGATGAAACCTTGGCATAATCCGCTAACTGCACGTACACATTGAGTCATGGCGCTTGTCCAGTTATATCGTATGACTCTACAATCATTCTTCAGGTGAATCATATTCGATACCTAGATCTGATTTTAGACAAGCGCCTTGTGAAGAATGTTACAGCGTGCTGCAATCAAAAAATGAGGAAATTGGACTGGCTACTATGTGCGAACAGCAAAATGTCATTCAGCAACAAAGTATTGATGTACTAACAAGTTTTGGCCCCAGTTTGGCGATACGGCATTCAAATATGGGGTACTGCGGCTCCATATAAAATCAAAAAGTTTCAACAACACAAAACAAGGATCTACTGGTGCACAGAAGTTTGCTAGGAGCACCATATTACATCGTGACCTTATGATGCAAACGGTGATCGATGACATCAATTTCTATAGCAGCCGATACAATGAACGTTTACGGAAGCACATAAATCCCTTGTCAATATTTTTAACATACAACGCAATCCGCCGTTGGTTAGACATCTTGACAGGATGTAGGTAGGAGATCTTAATAATGAATAGATGTCATGCTTGTCTAAGCTCACGTAAATTTCTTTAATATGATGAAACAAATGTATAAAAACCCACCCATTTTGGCATAGTGAAGAAGAAACAGGAATGTATTATAAATGGTCATAATAACTCGGAGAACACCCTAAGAAACATAAATTTTCAGTTTTTACAATATCACTTCTATATTTATAAAATTATATAAATATTTCCAAAATATTTTCGTTTTCTTCCAATGAATGGCATGAAGTTAACAGACCACAAATTATGTTGGATTCACTAGCATACCGACAAAAAAAAACCCCAACGCCTCAAATCCTGTTCAATCCCTACGGTAACACCAAAGCATTCATTTGCAGGGAGGGATAGTAATCTTAATTAAGCAAAAGCCATTGTTCGCTCGTACATTCATGCGCCCCTCATTATGTTGGCAAATTCCGCAGAGAAGAATGCCCAGTCGTCCACAGATATTTTCGTGTACCTTACAATCTCCTGTGATCTGCAAGGAGATCCGAGGTGTGCATACATTCTTCGTCGCTCCGCTTCGAAACGGAAGATCTCATGAACAAGATGCTTCGGATTCTCCACGCCATCTCTGCAGAGGCCACAGAACGGATCTGCAGCGTGCCCAAACCTGTGAAGATACTACCTGTAACATCCATGGAAAGCTGCGAATTGAGAAAATTCGAACCCTACGCCACCACAACGACGCTTACGTCAATCTGTAATATCTGGGATGAGCTGCTGTTACCTCCGTAGCTCTGCCCTACTCCACCTGTACTGCCATATATTCAGGTATCTGGTCTTAATCTCATCTATGCCTGCTACCTGAGGAGATGCTCGCACGAGGTATTTGTCCTTGACAGCCAGGGCTTCAAGATATATTGGAAGTCTGCCTGCAAGTACAACCGCCGCATCATCTGTAACTGTTCGATACGCTCTACAGATTCTTAGTTTAGCAACCCTGTGAGCACTTCTTATACCACGAAGGTATGACTTGGTTGCAAGTGCCCCCGCCCAGTTTGGAGCCGCATAAAATAGTATGGATTTACTCACCTAACATAATAGAATCTGATATTGTTGTTTGGGTCCACTTCTTTTGGGAGAATCCTGGCTATTTTTTGTGCGATGGCAGCTGCTTTTTTGGTTAACTCGTTTAAGTGCAACTTGAAGCATAGTTGGGTGGTACACCCAGGTATTTGATGTAAGGCAAGAAACCTTTATGGAACTTTTCACCTGTCCAGATCTCAATTTATTAAACTTCGTGTTTGTGAAACTTGGCATTGACCTTCTCCAACATTTATTTTTTTTGCTGGGATATATTTTTTATTCAAATTTCTTCCTTAATTCTAACCAGGAATAGTTTCCACTGCTGCTCAAAATGGAGACAAAGCCACAATTGTTTCAATCGAAATCTTTTAAGCTTTTATGACTTAAAAAGTTCTTAACCAGCAAGTTCTTCTTTTTTCTCTTACCCTGAAGGGTTATGATGATGCAAAACCCTCGTGCACTCGAATTTTATGATATCTCCAATAATTTTATATACAGGCATATGAAAAAATTTCTTTGAACACCATATAAACCTAATTACAATTTTCTGGTGCCAGAAATCTCTTTCGATGGTTTTCAAATCTCTGACGTTAACTTAAATTTGTTTTAATATCACAACAAAAATTATTTTTAATTCGCAAAGCCTTTGTTTTGAGTCGCGAATTAGACAACCAAATAAAGTTTTCGCAAACACTCCCCAATCAGCTGTTTATTCGAACATTAAAGTTCGAAAAATGAAATCTCCGGGTTTTCTAGCACAGCTACAGAGAAATTCGGCACAAAAAAAGTTTTCGATTTCTGGCACATGCTTGTTAATGTCAGAATGGACAAGAAAGAGGGGAGTAAGATCCCACAAAGTGCCCACTGGTATCTATTGGAAAACAATCTAGTCATATTCTCTCGGGAGTCCAACTAAATACAATATTTTTTGTTTGTTTTATTATTGTGATCTATTGTCAGTTGTCGGTTGAAAAGCAAATGAAGTTCATCAGTTTAGTACTTGATGATTTTCAATGTGAAAGATATTGACAGTATGGAATTAGAATTGGATCATGTTCAAGAGAATAAGCAATGTAAAGTCGAAGATACTAAATAAGTTCAATACTTTAAAAAGAAGTGGACACTTTTTCCCACGCAAATGTCATAGCGACATATCGAGTAACTACGGGACACTTGTTGAGTCACAAAATGTAACGAAAGAAACTAAAATTGTAAAGATCATTGACAAGTATAGAACAACAACATACATAGATATACATATATATTGTATATATATAAATATATATACTACATAGGACCACAATAAAACTCATAAATCAAATAAGACAAAAGACTCGAGGGCCAAACGATTGCGATTGTGAATGCGCAACTGAACGAAAGCAAAACAACTCAAAGCACGCGTGCCTTCAAATTGTTAACCGAGAGAAGAAATAAAGCACGAAACGCAAAAGAACAAAACTACCTCTTTGGTAAGAATAGCATCCATGGATCTAACTGAATTGATTCAAACCAATCCAAACCAAACTAAGTTAAAAACATAGGAAAATGATATAAGCCTAGCTTAGTTCAGTTCAGTTCGGTTCGGTTCGGTTCGTTTTAGTTCAGTTGAGTTAACTTATATACTCATACGAGTCAGGCACGATTCCTTCTTTTAGGCAAAAATGATGCAACTTGAGAGGAGGTACAACTACAATACTATTCCTAGTTGTGTTAAAGAGGGCGGGTGAAACAGAAAAAAAAAAAAAAATACACTTAAAATGCGCACGCGCAACTAAAGCAACATGTGGCGACCACCATAGCTTCAAGTAGTTTTTTTACGGATTGTGTTGTTGTTCTCTGTATTATTATCATTTTGTTTTTCTTTTTTTTGTTGCACAACTGTTGCGCAACACACACACAACCACTTCTAAAATTGAGATTTTCAAGGTAAGACAAAGCAAAGCAAACATAAAAGTTACTAAAGTGAACGACAGAAGTTTTACTATCGAATGTCGAAAAATAAATGAATGGAAGGAAGAGTGTAAAGGAAAGGAAAGTTGACCTGAAACCATGTTTAAAAAAGCAAGAAGGGAATGAAAAATGGGGCAGGCAAGTGAAACGTTAGTATTTTGGCACTTGCTACTACCAAAATATAAAACACAAAACAAAAATAAAACCAAAAATGTGATTGCTATGTTAGATCATCGTCGTCATCATCATCATTATCATCATTATCATTGGTTGTCTCCAATATGTGTATGATGATAATGATAATAATAGTAGCACAATGATGAGCATGAATTTGTGTACTAGTATCGTCTGTTGCTGGGCAACTAAAGTACAACAAGAACAAAGATTGCACTAGACTTTGGAAACATTAAATCGAAGTCAATTCTTCACAAGATGGAAGCCCAAGCATCAGCATCACTAGATTTTTTTTCGATATATTCTTAAATTTAATTTTGTTTTATGATACCCTACACCAGCAATATACTCGTGGTAACTATGAACCAACCAACACTAAGATTCCGAGGTTCTGAAAAACAATTCAGTTTACAGAAAGTAAATACAATAGTTAATGAAAGAATTGTATACCAAGAGGAGTTGACAGCCATATGTATATTCGACCGAAATCACAGCAAAACTAAGAAATTATTCTTTAACAGAGATTCAATGGGCTACATAACTTTAAGAACTACCAATGCTAAAGGGAAAATCTATTGAATAAGAAGTAGTAAGTATAAAACAAACAGTGAATACATCTCTCATGATTCTCTAAAACATTGTAATGGGTATTCATAGACTAAATAAATTTATATAATATGAAAGAACCCATGTGTACAGGAGTCATCAGCGTGACACTAATTCAGGAAGCGGAAAGAAAGATCCTGAGGGTGATTTTTTCTACAATATTGTTTCCAGTAGGTCATATAATGTGTGTCTACAACTGACCTGACCTGATATCATCTCTGATCAATGATATTTTTAAGCCTCAGTGAATGACTAAGTTCACTGAAACCTGTGAAGAATTTTTCAAATTTTAAGGTGAATGTAATGCTAGAAACCGGAATACATCACGTATCATATTTGAAAGGTATACAAATTTCGTCATAATCAAAGTAGAAAGACATGTGCATTTTTGGGAGCTTCAAAAACGCCTTTTGTTTGCTTGTCCTTTTGTCATTGTCGTCGTCGTCATCATCGTTATTGTTGCTGTTCAGTTCTGTTATGGACTAGATGCCTTCTTCTCCATCATCATCAGTATCACCAGCAGCAGCACCAGCAGCATCATCATCATCATCATCATCATCTTCAGCATAAACTTCATCTATGTAGTTTTATTTTTATTGTTTTTCATTTTGTGAGTTATTTTTTGTCTGTCTTTAGATACTTTTTTTTTTGTATTTGTTATTTGTATATTCGTCGTCATCGTCGTCGTCGTAGACTTGACTCGTTTTAGGTCTTCGTTACCAAAAATCACGAACTAAATCGTGCACGACTATTTTGCGTGAGCAGAGCGCATGATCAAAATCCCGCGCTGTCGCTGATGTTACTGTTGCAGTTGCAACCGCTGGAGATTGCCCTTGTTCTTGTTGTTGTTGTTGTTGCTGTTGATATTGCTATTATTGTTGCAAGTATCTTTCAAGTCAATAAAAGGAACAACAACTATAGCAAAACAAATGAACGAATGAACAAATGAAACGGAACGGAACGGAACGGAAAGTAACGTAATGTAATGTAACGTAACGAAATGACTTTATCGCATGCGCGCAACACTTGTGCGGATTTTTGGAACAAAACTTTTTAACTAACAATATTCTACAAGACAATAGTACTATACATAATACAAGACAAGACAAGACACAATAGTAAAAGTTGAAGACTAAAGAATATGGTAACTTTAATTCCAATGAAATTACATATACATATTTTATACTTACAATACATAAAAATTGAAATTGGAAATTCGAATGATTTGTTAAACTTGCTTTGAACTTGCAGACAAAATATGAGTAGCTTCAGATAAAGGTGCCTTATCAGGAGACTTATTGGCTAGCAGAAAAATCTAAGACTAATCATCCATTTTAGAAGATGAGGAGGAGGATGAGATAGTCAAGCATATTCTGTGTAATTGCACACAAAAATACTCAATACCCTCGAATTTATTGTACCTATCTCAACGGCGCACTGTGGTCGCTTCATTGTTAACAAATGTGTTGCCACTATATTCTCGTAAAAGAAGAAGCTATTCAAAATTACACATAGTTCTTTTTGTTTAATTTTTACCATTGCTTCAAAGAGAGAGAGCATATAATTAGTTGGATCTTGCAATAGTATTAGCAGCTGGAAAGTGAAGTGCTATGAATATTGAAAACAAAGATTATTTATTTACTAGTGAGATTACAGAGCAATGTTATATTTCACTAAACCTAAAAGGAGTAGAAGCAGTAGCAACTAACGCCTTAAGCTTACCCATTTACAGAAGATACAATATTTACATTATTACATTATTTTACTATCATTGCTTCATATTCATATTAATATTACTTACGTATAGTAAATAGGCGTACGCGTCTCTACCTCTGTTTCATCGATTTTGAAAAGGCATTCGACACTCTAAAACATGACGCAATTTCGCAAGCCCTTGCTTGCTAATTATCGCCCTCATAAAAGAGCTGTGCTCGGGCACCACCTGTCGTGTGACACACAAAAATGATTTGAGTAATGGTGTGGAAGTTCAAATCGGTGTAAGGCAATGCTGTGTTTTATCTCCGCTGTTTTTTAATTTAGTCCTCGACCTAGTAATGCGGCAAGCCTGCGCGGTAAATAGAGGTATCTCCTGGGGTTTGTGCGGCCGCCTTGTAGACCTGGACTATGCGGACGATATCTGTCTGTTGTCGCATAAACACTCGCACATATCGGCCAAAATTCTGGCGGTAAGCGACGCCGCAGCACAAACCGCTAAAAAATCAATATCGCAAAAACAAAGGTAATGAGTATCAACACCAACGAAACAGAAGCGCTCCAGATTGCCGGCACACCGTTGGAAGAAGTGGATGAATTCTGTTATCTCGGTATCATTATTTGAAAAACTGGCGGGTCAGCAGCAGACATACGCAACCGATTATCTAGGGGACGAGCTGCATTTGGTATGCTAGACAAGGTATGGAGAGCAACGCACATTTCCAGACGCACGAAGCTGAGAATATTCTTATATGGGTGCGAAACATGCAATTTAATAGCATGCACTCTTCAAACGTTGCAATCTTTCCTTAACCGCTGTCTCCGCAAGATCATGCGGATATTCTGGCTCGACGTTATAAGCAATGCTGATCTTTGGACTGCAACCAAACAAACACCTGTTCACATAGAAATCCGTTGCCGTGAATGGAAGTGGATCGGGCACACATTGATTGCGTGAACACCAAGATGACATCACAAGAACAGCATTGGACTGGAATCCTCAAGGGAGTCGCAGGCGAGGGAGACGACAAGTTGAAGCAGAAGCACAAAAATCAGGATGTTTCGGCTTTAGATAAATCGAATTATAATATGTTTGTTGAGGCCCTGTGCTTCACCTAGGAACTTTGGGAAAATATGATTTTAAATATAGTTGTTATACTTAGATATAAACATTTTAAATTAGGTGGTAAAGGTTACTTAATTCTAAAAAGGATACTATTCAAGATATACTATGGGGAGATGGTTCGGAAAGAATTTGTATTGGATTGGGATGCAGATAATTGTATCTTTGAAGCTGGAATGAAGGACATGCCAGGAGGATGTGAGATGGAGTTAGGATAACATTACAAGATTGACAGATTGGTGCGGTTGATTTGTTGATGGTGTGGCTATTGGTAAGGCTAGTGCACCCTAGGCGAAGCCGAAGGCGGAAAAGTGTCTTATGTCATGGGTAGTATATTGGTGAATGGTGGATGTTTTGGTTGAGTTGATAGTTCTGTAGTGATTTGAGGATTTATGCCAGAGGGATAATCTGTAATTTTGGTGAACGAATGTGATATGTTTTTTAATGTCCATTGTATTGTTGTTGGTTTCGTATAATATCGGGTATAAGTGTGATTCTTAAGAACGGGAACACAAATAATCTTGTACTTATATATGTTGGCTGAGATGATTTTTCTAATGGCTGAGGAGTTTGAATTATGGTTGATATTGGCAATAGCGTTGATTGAGGATAGGGAGTCTGTGCATATGGCGAAATTGCCTTTTGTCTGTTGGGCATGCTGGCAAGCTATGAGTATGGCTGGTATTTCGGCTGTGAACATTGAGGAGAAATCAGATAGCAGTCGGAGACTTAAGATTTCGTTTTTTATGGTTATACTAAATGATACTCCATTATTCGACTTGGAGCCATCTGTGTAAATAAATTTGTAAGAACTAAATGATTCTTGTAGTTCTAGAATTTTTTGTTTGCAAATTTGCAAAGGGTTATCCCCTTTGTTGGAGGAATAAAGCGAAACATACAAGTAAGTGATATTAGAACATCCAATTTTTTATATATATTGTAGTGGCGTAAACGAAAACGCAGAACACGTTTTTCTGCATTGCCCGAGATTTTTTGTTGCAAGGTCAATGGTCGCAGCAGCGTTTGGAGAGGAACCGCCTGTGGCGAATTGCGTTCGCCACATGTACCAATCGCAGCGAAACTGGGATGCGGTAAGTCAGGCGGCAGCTCAAATCATGACAGAGCTGCGCCGAAATGAACGGTTGCGACGAGTTCAGATGAACGTTGAAGTAATAGGTTCTTAGTTTGATATCGACAAGAAGTTATAACGTAAATTTCTAACTGATTTAGAAGCAGACTTTGAGCAGAAATGTTCCCCCTTTTCTCCTTGACTTTGGGGGCGATGGGGTTTAGTGGGTGAGTCAAGTCCCACACTTTGAATTGTAGATTCGTTTGGCTGTCAATGCTTCCCCATCGAGAAAAAAAAAAGAAAATATTGATTATATTACAGCGAGTCAGTCTCAGTCTCACCTTGTCTCCCTACTAGTTGGTTAGCAATTGGCTTTGAACTTGAAACCGAGTATTATAGGGAGTCAAGGAATCGCAGCGGATATTAAGCTTAAGTCATAGAGGTTTTCACAACGAATTATTCCAGTAAATATTGTATTGCACATGATGAAGGCCTTATATCAAATCGACTCCTTGGCCAAATCGGTTGTTATAGTTTTTCATATGGAAAACAATATAAAACTAAAGAAATCGGAATAATCCAATAATTCATTGATATATATACTTAGCTACATAATTTCTGTATGAGCAACATTATCATTTCTTCAGATGTATTGTGGAAGGACGTGCGAACTATGGCATATTATATATGGTTTGTTAGCTTGGAAAAAAATCGAAGTAAATGTCTTCTGTCTTGTTTTCGTATTTTATTTTATTTCCTTTTATTTCGATTTTCACTTTGTTTGAAAATTTCTTTTTTTTAAACGGAACAACGATTGAGATATGCTTCGCTAGCAACACCAACAACAACAACCACAACAACAACCACAACAACATCTATAACAATAGCAACAAGTTGAAATCGTGCCATACTGTTTGAAAGATCATTCGCTTCACACACCATGGATGGCTACGCTTTGGGGCACGATAACGAGGACGATGACAGAACCCAAAAAGAAACAAGTTAGTACGCTATATTCGGTTAGGCCCGACTATTGGATACCCTGGTCTTTTAGAATTATTTCAATGCTTAATATTAGATGGAAGTGTAAGAATTAAAAATAAATACTTTCAACAATTTTTGTCTTTGGAATATTTTGAAATATTTAATGGAAAGCAATAAACGGTATTATGTTTTAGGGGTGTTTGTGATATTTGGAAAGTTAACAGTTTGTCTTATCTTCAAAACTACTCAAGTATTTCATAGTTTTATGTGTTTATTGTTTAGTTTTATGACTCAACTAAGTCTACTTACCAAATTTCTAGACCCTTATTGTAATACTAATAGTTTCCGAGAACCAGATACCTGGAAAAACGGACATGGCTAGATTGATTTGATTCTTCATGCTGATCAATACCATATACACTTCAAAGGGACTTTAATGGTTTACTTCAGTGTGTTATGTGTGATACAAACATGGCTACAGGGTATAAAAAGAAAATGCTCTTGCCTTGCATTTTGCTTGGCGCTTCATCATTTGCCTTTAACTCTCCAAGTTCCTTCCCCATATCATTTTCCATAGTTTAACTTAATTCTTGATATGTACGTTCAACCGCTTTAAGCGATTTGTCACCATCTGAACTTCAACTTGCTTTAGCTACACCATTCAAACTTGAGCTCAAGTCTTAAAATCACTTCACTTCACTTCAAATTCAGAGCTGGAGTTTGGCTTGAGTTTGAGCTTAACTACGAGTACATTAACTAAGTTCATTTTGCATGTTTCGAGCGTAGATTTGTCGTCGAGTTGTTCATTTATTTTGATTGGCGTCGTCGTCGTTGTCGTGTTATTGTTAAGAGTATTTCAATTTGATCTTTTACCCAACTAAATCGCCTCCCGTCGCACTACATCACTATGTACAATGTACAATATCTCTACTGTTGCCACTGTTGCAATTTTGTATGAAGTTGACTAGCGCCGTTTTAGGTTAATTTGTCATTCAAAGACGACATTTCTGCGCCATATGTGGACATGATTTTTACGCTTGCTACAAAACTTGTACTGACTGCTATGCTTGTTAGGCCAAAGTTGTATTCAAGAATTTAAGGTTTTTAAAGAGGCTAACCAAACACAAATTACCTACACATGTATTATTGTGAATCCGTTGTGAATTGATCAACTTTAATAAGAAGTTTGTCACATCTCAGACTCAAGCACAAGAAAGCAAAAATAGGTCGGTCTAATTAACACTACTTACTTCATTGGGCAATTCAATTCACGCTCAAAACAAAACATGGATCATAGATTTTCTAATGAATTTCTTTATATCTTTTTAAGTACTGTTACAATAATAATATATTGTGCTTGAGAAGTATAAACTACGTATGCGATGTACAAGTGTCCATGACCTAGGTCCTAGGCGAAGCCTTATAATTTTTGTAATGTCTAGTCTTCTGAACTCATCAGGTTGGGCTGTTATGATTGACAAACTTGCATCAATTTGATGTTGCTTGGTGTAAAAATAGTTTGATTTCATGTATTTGCCGGTGTCTTCTGAGGAATAATTCGGGGTTGTCAGCAGCGCAGAGATATAATCTTCTTTAGCAACTTTATTTACCAATTCATTTCTGCTATAAAGATGGAGCTATGGTTGGATAATATTGCGGTTTGATTATTGAGTCTTCGTTAGTAAAGCTATAACTAACATTATTGATTGCCATAGAATTGTCTGTGTAAATGAAAGTACTATATTAGTAACTAAGTTCTTCTTTTAAGTTATTGATAAGTGCTCGAAATTGGCTAGGGTTACTATCAGCCTTTAGAAAGTTATAAAGAGAAAAGTACATAGATGAGGCTATAAGGTTCCATGAGGATGGGGGTATATTTTGAGTCGAGAGGGGGAATAATAGTACATTTAGGATGCTGCAGCTGTAAATTATTACATTGGCCGATAACACACAAATGACGCTACAAATATAGAATTAATTGTAAGTACTAACCATCATAAGGTAGCTGTAAAATGTTACTGTGACTTTCACTTTAAAAGTTACAGATGTTTTCTTAGTTAAAATTTGCTTTTTGTAGGGGAAAAAAACAGCATTGAAACAAAAGCATGGCTTGATAAGTGTTATCCGAACTATGCACCAGGAAAATTGACTATTATTGACTGGTTTGCTTAATTCAAACGTGATCATACAAGCACCGATGATGCGCCCAGCTCTGGTAACTCAAAAGAGGTTGTGATACCAGAAAATATCCAAAAAGTCCATTAAATCGTTTTGACAAACCGTAAAGTGAAGTTGGAATACACGAAATTGATTGTGTGAGACAAAATTAGCTGTGCACCTACTTAGGAGCAAGAGGAACGAAATTTCTGGTGGTACGACCTGGCGAATCAACAATACCGGTAATAAGTTTATGGAGAAAGCGTATACCTAAAGAAATTAGGCGATTACTCAACAATACAAAGACCGAATACGGTCTTAATGTATTTTGCATTTAGGGCTCCAGACGCAACG
Organism: Amiota communis; assembly: GCA_037043315.1. Classification (NCBI taxonomy): domain Eukaryota; kingdom Metazoa; phylum Arthropoda; class Insecta; order Diptera; family Drosophilidae; genus Amiota; species Amiota communis. Next base: position 159,084 of record JBAMAV010000054.1, on the reverse strand, counting down.
AACAGTATTCGAGTACAGGATTAGTAATAGGATCCCGTTGATTATTGATTATATTGAAGATTTATATAAAAATATGAATAAAGATATGAGGCTCATCACAATGATCTTGACATAGGTTAGGTTAGGTTATGTTAGGTGGCAGCTCTCAGACGAGAGGCTCACTTAGGCACAAAAAGAGAGTATGACCCATTGTGATACTAGTAAAGAGTTGACACGGCACCCCTTCCTCCAATGCGGAAAACCATTTGGATTCCGAGATGAACCTAGCTATGTCCTTGATTGGTTGGAAGGATGGTGAAGCACAGTCTCTTCCTCTTCTTCAGAGCCGCAACTACGGCAGAAATCGTAATGCGGAAGCCCAAGTCTACCAGCATGTTTGCCTATGATGCAATGGCCCGTTAGTACGTTTATGGTTTTGCTTATTGAGATTCTACTGAGATTAGCAGCTGGCCGGTTCGTTTCATGTTCACAATAGACCTTGCTACCCAGAGAACATTTGATTTTACTTGGTAGAATTTTCTGACAGTGAGCTTCACTGTTGCTAACGGAATTCCAGCAGGAGACGTTACATCCTCACGTAACGTCCCTTCTTTGGCTAGTTCGTTCGTTTCAGACTTACCCACAATGTCTCTATGTCTAAGCACCCAGCTAAATTGTATGGGTACGTGACAGGTTAGGGTATTTGGGATGTAGTGTATACACCCGAGAGGGACTTTATTGCCGCTTGGCTATCTGAGCAGATATTAATATGCGACCTCGGAGTGTAGTTATCTAGAGGCCACTGGGAGGCCATTTGTATGGCCATTACTTCTGCTTGAAAGATGCTACAGTGGTCAGACAAGCGAAAGCTGAGCTTTAAGCTTGGGTTGTTCGAGAAGATGCCTCAGCCGACTTTCTTCTCCAATTTGGAGCCATCTGCGTACATGTCAATGGACTTAGGCTTAAGAACTTTACCGTCCAGCCAATCCTCTCTAAAGAACAATTATGAATTCTTTGTACTATTGTATGTATGCTTATAGTGATAAGTTCTTTCATTCATATGCAGGTACAATAGATACTAGTTTGAAAATGCATCTGAAGGACTTCTTGATGTGATAATTATGACAAAATCTGAAATGTGAAGAGATGAAATAAATCGGAAAGTTTGAAAATTATGTAAAAACGCTAATTAGTGGATATGTGTACATGTGGTCTTTCTTAATGATTGTCGATATACAAAATATACATATATACGTATATGTTTGTGTTTATATATTTGCATATATACATAGGTGTGTGGGTGTGTGTGTGTGCCACGCCCATTACGAAATCGCTGCCATTGATTGGTCAACTTAAGTGAATTGATAAAAACTTGGTCAAGGTGGGCAACCGATGAAATCGGAGGAGCTGAACATACTCGTACATAAGTAGTTGGTATGTTGTTATATAGTTTAAAAAACAAACACACACACATCAGAATGAGTGACTGAGAAATTCAGATACAAAAAAAAAAAAAAAATGCAAATCGACAAAAGAAAAAATTCAAAATGAAAATTCAGTATATAAATTAACAACAACAACAACAGAGTAATTTATCAAAAAATACTTCATGTTGCATCACATCATATTGAAGTATACCAAATAGTAGTGAGTATCAAGTCAAGTGAGTGAGTGAGTGAGTGAGTGAGTGAGTTTGGGGGGAAAATAACAAAATTGAGATGGGGTCATGGAGTTTATTGTTTCCCTTCATGTATGACTTTTGTGCTGCTGCATTGCCATGCCAATGGTTGTGTTACTACGATTGCATGGGGTTGGTGTTGGCGATGGCGATGGCGATGGCATGATTTTCATTGGCACCCCCCAAAAAATTGCCAAATGTGAATTTTTCTTATTCAATAAAGAAACAAAAAAAAAAAACAAAAAAATAAAGCAAAAATAAAATAAATAAATGAATAAATGAACATGAACATGATTCAGCAAAAGCAAAAGCAAGAGTAAACAAGAAGCAGCAAGAAAACAATAAAGAAAATAAATAAATATCAACACAAACAGCAACAGCAACACAAAATAAACATTTCACTTTGATGAATGATGATGACCAATGTCCACTAAAAAACCATTGCCAACAACATCACCATGTATCTGAATTTATAACACCACCCACATGCATCCACATCCATTCGTTCCGTATTTGGATTTTGATCAGAAATTCTAGGATGATGAGTTTGTTTCGGAAGCGTCCTTCTTTTTCAAGTAACCAAATCTGTGTGTGTGTTTGTTTGTGTGTGTAGAAAGAAAGCGGTTAGCAGCACAAATTAAAGCGCAGCATGCAACACCCAGCAATAACAACAACAAACATCACCAATAGTAACAACATAAAGGCAAACATATTTCAAAATACAACAAACAAATACAAAAAAAAAAAGAAAAAAGAAATGAAAATGTAAAAATGAAAAACATTTCATATGATACTCGTGCTAAAGAGAAAAAGTTAGAGATGAAATGATTTGCAAAACAAGCAGAAAAATGTTAGTAGCAACAACAAAACGCAATACAGCACAACACAAACAACATGAAACAACATACAACAACATGGAAAAGTGAAAAAGTGCAACAACAACAAAAACAAAGGATTCTGCAACATACGAGTACTATAGTACTATATGCACAGGAGGCCAAACCAGTGGCGATGAATCTCTAAAGTTGGCCGAATCAAGGCAAATGTGTTGTGAGTGTCCTTTGCGCATTTCCATAGTTAGAATGCGATGTGGAAAGAGTGTGAAAGAAAGAAAGGGATAGAGTGAAAAAGGAAAGAGAAAGATATACATATGTAGAGTATGACAAAGAAAGAAAAAAATAGTGGGAACCAGTAAGCGAGTGGGTGAGTGAGTGATTGGGTGAGTAAGAGGAAAAAGTGAGTATTAGAAATACAACAAAAAAAACCCTTGACAGCATTTCCCATCATCAACAACAACAACAACATTTGATATACTAGTTATTTTTGTTATTTGTTGTTATCGTCATTCTCGATGTTGTTGTTGTTGTTGGTTTTGTTACTGTTGTTATTGCCAGTGACGTTGCTCATGGCATTTGCAGTAGCAGCAGCAGCAGCACCGGCAACATGGGAAACGCAGTTCAGCTCAGCTCGACTCAACTGAAATGGCCAAAGATAAATGAGTACAAACGACTGAACGAATAGTGAACGCCTACATGTATGCAACATGAAATGAAAACAAAAACAAATATTCATATGCATATGATGATGAGGATGAGGAGAAGCAAGCACAAACAGAAGTAGAACATATTAAAAAATAACAAAAAAAAAAAAGGAAATGTTAGCATCCTCCATTTTAGAATGGAATTTTTTTTCTTTCAGAGAAATTAACAAGGGAAAATTGTGGAAGCGGCTAATCGAATTATTGACACTATGCAAACATAGTACACACATACACAAACACTCACACTCTCACACACACACACACATACAATACATAACCAAATACAAAACACTATTCACAATTAACAGGCCAAAAACTCATACCCTTTTCACATACTAGCTGGACTACTCTTCATCTTCATCATCATCATCATCTCCATTCTCCATTCCTTATCATCATCATCATCATCAACACCACAACTACTACACTATACATACTATGTAGCATAAGGATCCGCATTCGCAGCATCAGCATCAATAGAATGTTGTTGCATGCCTCTTTGCATTGGCAAATCGAATTTTGTTCACATTTCATGCTTCTTTGTTTCTTCTTTACCATTCATATCTGAGTATTTGTGTGTGTGTGTGTGTATCTGTGTATGTATCTCATTAGATTACACTATTGAGCCCAAACACAATGAAAGAAAATTGCAAAAAAATAAAACAAAAAAAAAAAAAACACATGCATGAAGGCAGAAAGAAAGAGTTACCAGAAGATATAAAAATGAAGAAGCAACACCGGCCCGGGTAGTGTTCGGCAGGGCAGGGCATGGCACTATTTCTAGGAATACAAGACAAAAGTGTAATTAAAAAATAGGAAAAAAAAAAAACAAGGAAATTTGTATTTCTTTTTTGCATAAATGAAAGAATGAAAGAAACAGTGAATGCATAAAGGAAATAGAATGGAAGCAAATCGTGAGTTTGAGGGAATAGTACTATAGTATTTCACTGTATGTCGTAGGTTGTGGGGTATGTAGAGGTTGATCATAAGGTTGATGAGGCTGTTAAAACACACACACACACACGAAATAAAGGCAAACATCGAATAGAGTTGAGATGAGTCACACGGTGAATAGTGGCTAGTTCATATGGGTTGAGGATGAAGGATACGATTTCGAATTGAATTGAGCCGCAATGTTCGGCCACAGTTTTAGCGACATGTGCATGTCGTGCGCACTGCGCCGTTTTCTACACTTCCACTTCCACTGCCATTTCCGTTTCCGTTGCAAGTGTTTTTTGGTGCGTTGCAGGTTTTTTTCATTTTCATTTTTATTTTGTTTTTATTTTTTTGTTGCTGTTTTTGCAATTCATTTTTGCAATCGAATTGAAATAGCCAACGAAGCAACCAACCAAATGCCAGCGAAAAAATCGAACACACCCGCTAGACACCAGTCAGTCGCAGCATCAATAGAGTAAAAATGGAACAAAAATAATGCAAAAAAAAAAAAGAATGGAGGAGTGTTCTTCTTGTTGTTGTAATAAACACGCATGCAACACGCGCATAAATTATGATGGCTAAGGGTGGTCCATGAACACACACAAACACACACACAGAAAGGCATAAAGTCCAAGAGGATCGTTTATACTCACATAGCATGTGTAGAAGAAGTCATAAAGTTGTAGTAATAGTAGTAGTAGTAGTAGTAGTAGGGAATTTGAAGAATTCTTTTCACTATTCAAGATATAAGATAGAGTGAGATACATATATAGAAAGAAAAAGGGGGGAGAGATATAGTAGATTGACAGAAGAAACGATATAATATCGTGCTGATAGAGCATATATCGTATAGCTAAATATCTTACTATTGCAGTAGTATGTAGATAGATGAGTATTTGAATTGTGAACACCGCATGGAAATGTGAATAGTAAAGAACAAACCAATCTATCTTTCTCTCTCTTGCTCACTCACTCACTCTGGTATCTCCATCTCTCCTTTTCTTGTTCATTATTCCTTTTTGAATTCGATTGAATTGCTAATCAAAAAACCGAAAAGAAATAAACTGAGGATGAGTAAAACCGTAAGAATCCATATATGCATATACAATACAATATGTGTGTGAGTAATTGGGTGAGTAGAGGAGAGGATGGAATGAAATAAAGAAGCACAACATACTACAGAGAGAAAGACCATGACTACACTTTAATTATTTCCATTTATCAAGCATTGAATGTCCGCTTTACTCATTTTTTAACTTGTACATGTCGCGTATTCCTTTTACTAGAATATTTTCCCAATTCTCCAATTGCCCATTCCTCATCCTGCTTGGTTCATCTAGACCATGTGTCGTTCTAGTCCTTCTCCTTCTTCTCCTCTCTCCTCCCTCCTTCATCTTTCATCTTCACATACTCACTCGTATACTACAAACAAATGTATTTTGAATTGAAAGAAAACTCCAAATTCGCATGAGTAATTTTTGATTGAGAAATTGCATACTTCAAACATTTTTAATTGAAATTTTTTCCTTTGGCAAATTTGCCATTTTTTTGTTGTTGTTTTATTGAGTTTCATTTTTATTTTCTTCATAGTTACATAGATGAATCATCAATGAATGAATGAATGAATGGTATTGAAGGTTTAAATTTAGTACGGCAGATATTTTTTCTTTATAAATACTGTACAGAATCAATACTATAAGATCCTATTAGCAGATTTTAAAGTAATACCAAGGAACATGTGAAAATTACTTAGTGTGAAAAAAAAAAATTTATAACATTAATGAAAAGAATCTTGATGAAATTTTTAAGGAAACTCGCACCAAATTTACAGGAATACTCTTTATATTTTGCATGAGTTTTCCAGAAAATTTCAGAAAAATCAGTCCAGCAGTTTCGGAATCAATAGGTGTCATACATAGATGTATACCATATATAAGTAGTAGTAGATATCATTACTTTTAAATGGTACGTGATAGAAGAAAACCGTTTACATTGTCGTGATCAGCAGGTCCAATTTAAATGAATTTAAAAGTTGTTTCCATGTGACAAATCTTAAAATCATCTTATGACCTGATGATTGGACATCATCATTATATAGGTATATTATTTATTTGAAAATATTATATTAAATCCATTGGATGCAATGTCTTGATAGTCTAAAAGAATCTTTAAGTCATTTAATTATGAAGTAATATGATATTCTATAAATGGATATTTTCACGGGAGTGAATATTATTATAAGTTTGCCATGAAGTTTGTAACACACAGAAGGAGACATCGCAGACCACATAAAGTATATATATTTGTGATCAGCTCGATGAGACGAGTTGATTTAGCCATGTCTGTCTGTATATATGCAAACTAGTCCCTCAGCTAGAGAGCTGAAATTTCGTACATAGGTTTCTTTGTACTATACGCTGCACATTTGTAGGAATCAGCCGAATCGGACCACTAGGGAAGTTACCTCCCATACAAACTCCCCTTTAAATTAATGTTCTTGTAAGAAAAAGTTTTGTGTTTTTCAACATATCGAACTGAAATTTGGACACTATTAGTTTCTGATCCATATTCATCAACCATATAAATTTCATGATCCAAGGGTTACCAGGAGGGGTACCTCCCATACAAACACTAATTAAATGAGAAACTTATAAAAAACTAGCTGTGCCCACGACTTCGTACGCGTGGTATTCGAAATATGTTTGTAATAGCGTGCATTTTGTTAACTTTTTTCCTAATCATCAGCTGATTATTGATGGTGCGCAGCAAAAGAGGAAAACATTCGAAAATCAGCCAAAAAGTAGGCAACAGAACTAAAAATATGAATATATTTTGAGATAGCGTGTCGATTTTGATAAAATAAACGCTATATGTTACAGGAAGCTTGCTACAATACACATGTGAAAACCACATTCAAATTGGTTAAGCCGTTTCTGAGATTAGCCTGCACAGACACGAAAAGGCTTACGATTATATATATATATATAGATATAGAAAATAAAAAATAAAAGTACAATAAAATTACCACTCAAACTGATGTGATGCTAAGATCTTTGGCACAGCCAATAATAGCCTTCTTTCTATTTTTTTTTTTTTTAAATTAAAATTCTTTACCTTATAATGCGAAGGATTCTGCATTATTCTGGAAACTACTTCCTAATCGAAAGTTGGTATCTGCCAAAGAAAGAACTGCTCCAGGAAGAAAAACATCAATCAACATCCTTTTTAAGTTATTGTATTGTATATCCTCAAATTGGAATTATTATTAGTGTGCTCTTTGGTCTGCAGTTTGCCCTTAAACTGTTTATAAAACGCAACTACATGTGGATAACAACCTCAGCCACCAGGATACTCTTATGTTTCTGCTGGAGAGGTCAACAAAAAGTTCCATTGGCTCTTGACCATCTGTTGTGTCAGAAAAAGCATTTTCTTATCTGATTTTGTTCGAGGTACAATCAATGTGAATTCCGGAATGGTGGCCCAAAATTTTAATATAGTTATATAGTTACAAATGGAACAGTATACACTAGGTATACTAACACTTAATATGGCTTTCTTATTATAGCACGCGAGACAAATAGTAGACAGACAGATAGAAACATATGTACATTAGATATACATATAAAGAAATATAGAAATATAAAGAGATATTGATATAGTGAGAGAGAGGGAGACAGGGGATAACGAAAAAAGAGGGAAATAAGCATTGTAATGAAAAACAACAGAAATACAATGATAATAATAAAAGCAACGCACGCTCTATGAAGTTAACACTGAATGTTGTTAGTTAAATTCAATGTACCAAAGAATGACTAGTAACAAAAATAACAACAACAACAGTAAAACAACGACAAAAAATAACAAGAATTGTACAATATCTACTAGCAACATGTTGATGAGTGCAAGCAAGCAAATGCGAATTCGAATGCGAACGCGCGACTTTAAATCGTTGCAACATTTCATTTTCTGATATGAAAGATTTAAAGTTGCAACATAAAAATGTCACGTTTTTCATGGTCGCCACTAGACAAACAACAACAACAACAACAATAAGACCAACAACAGCTATAGCAACAAACAAACAAACGATTGAACGACAATGTTGCTATGTTCCAGTTGAACTTTATGTTGTTGCTCTCGTTGTTGCTGTTGCTGTTGCGCATGTGCACATTGCTAACTTCAATTTCACCCGCGCAAAATTGCAATTTCAATTGCTGTTGAATGCCTCCCCTGCCCATACCCGTCAGATCATTTTCTACTCCCTTTCTATGTCACTCTCAATGTCCGCTAGCAATAAGATTGCGTCTACGACGACTAGTATGATGATGTTGATGAAGACGACGACAAAGTCGACGACATTTACGTTGGTTGCATTTGCTGTTGACATTGGCATAGACAGCCAACAGGTATGAAGAATGAATTGCAATTTGATAAGAAAATTTTTAACATTAAAGCTCATTAGCTCTTAAGCCTCAATAGACTATGGACATTAGTGGGCAATTACTAAGATTATATGTATGAGGTTCGGTTTAAAAAATGATCATCACTTATGTCAAGTTGCAATTCGATTGATTCACATTAATAACTACAATAAAATTCTGTTCATTTTGTTGATTTTTAGTTCTTTTGCATTCACAACTAAAAAACCAATGTCCTCCATCTTCAGTGACACATCTTTACTCACTGATGCTCTACAATTAGATAATGTTTAATAAATTCATTGTTTTAAATTCACATTCAAACAAATTGGTCATGCATGTTTGCCATTGATGGCTGGCTAACTTAAGTATTGTTGAATATTGCTGCTGCTGGTGTCGTTGTTATTTTTTGGTTTGACAATGTGTGCGTCGTGACATCTCCTGTCGTCTTATTAATTTGCTGCATGCGAAATGGGAACGCAACAACAACAACAGCATCAATTGACTTACATAATCTCCCCGCTAAACCCCTGTGCAATCTTAGTTTCTTGTTCTTAGATTCATTCGTGATCTGTTTTGTCTTTCTCTATTCAACTCTCACTTCTCACATCTTCAGTCAGTTTGTTGCAGTCTTTCAGTCCTCATTCTGAAACATATGAAAATGCGTTTCTTATTGGACATTTGTGGTTTGTTGCTGTTGTTGTATGATGTTGCTGGTTATACGCAATGTGAAAATTGTTGTGCTTCAAAAGATTTGCTGTCTTTGATATTTTAGTTTTTTTATGAAATTTTCTGTTGAAAAGGTAATTTTGTTTCTGTTGTTGCTGCTGCTGCTGCTACTCTGTTGTTGGTGTTTTGCTGCCGCTGAGATGCTGTTGTTGCTAAAATGTTTGTTGCCAACAGAAGACAGACAGACAGACACAGCGATCAAGTGCGATCGTTTTTCGTTAAAAGTCGTGCTGCGTCTTCAACTACTTCAACTCATTCAACTCGCGAAACAACAAACTCTTCTCGTCTTTTGTGGTGAAAGATGCCCAAAATTGATAATGGGGTCTGAGCAATAGCAATAACCAACAGCTTCAACAGCAAAAGCAACAACAAGTGGAAAAAGGAAGAACAAAACTAGCAGCATAATATTGCTGGGTAAACTTTGAGAAGGAAGGAAAGCAAAAAAAAAAAAAAAAATAAAGGGATAATAGTATGAAATTGTTTGAAGAACTTCTATTTAGATACAATTTCAATAACAACAACAATAGCAACAGCAACAGGAGCAACAACAATAAGAACTGTCGAACTGACGATTTGTCTATGAAAGGTTTACTTTGTTCAGTTCAGTTCAGTTCAGCTCAGTTTAGTTCATTCTTTAGTTTAGTTTAGTTTAGTTTGTCACAAATTAAACACGTTTTTTCCATGGAACTAATGAATATACAAGATGGCGGTTAAAGCCAAAAATTCTCATCATCATCACATCATAGTCATCATTGGCACGCCATCATCATCATCATCATCATCATCATCATCATCATCCTTAAACACATTCACCAAAGCATCAATGTCATCCTTAGCAACAAGCAAAATATATGTAGAAAAAAGACTACAAACAACAACAACAACAAATGAATGAAAAAACCTAAGGATGAGACCTAAAGACCAAAGTATGGGGAGTATGAGGATGATAACTGCTTTCGGTGATTTCATGCGAAATTAATACAATTAGCAACTTGTAAATTTTTAATATCTCTCATCATCATTCATTCATTCATTCCTTCATCGGTTTTGTCCTCATCGCTGCTGTTCTGTTCTTAAGCGAGAGTTGCACCATATAAAATGTTTCCTTCCTCTAATGTATTGTATAAACATACTAGACGCCTATGTAGGGATGTTTATAATCTATATACATATAGTAGTAAAGATTCTCATTTCCAATTCATTCTATACAATATGGGCAAAAAGTGATCTTTGTTGTACAATAGAAGAATTATAATAATCTATGTATACATATATAAATGAATTGTTGTTCATTTGTTATCAATGGACTCGCAAACCACTTAATCGATTTTGGATATTATTTTTCAGTTCATATGGTTGATGTCTGTGTCATGCTATAGGCTATAAACAATTGAAAAAAATTGGTCAAAGGGAATATTTGCGAAAAAAATGCGGTTACGCTTTAGTAAAGTTTTTAGTTTATTTAGTTTAATAAATAAAATCATGCCACCAAAGCGAAGCCACCACCTCAGCCGACAAACTCAAGCAGTACAGCGTATGGCGGCTGCGATTTCGAACAACATGATACCAATCGATCATGTTTCACTAATTCAAAAAAAATAAACGATATAATGTTAGAGGCAAACAATAATGAGAAGAACAATGACAACAAAAATCACGCACTAACATCACGTCGAGGGCGTAGCAATGCACGCCGGGTAACGCTAGTATTGTAACATATGAACAATATATATATGCTTGTATAAAAATCAACGATAAAAATAGTTCAACGTTGACACTGTTTGACCGAACAACATAAAAGTTGGCACATATATATTTTTTTTGTTTTTAAAATAAAATTATGATGTGATATAGCAAAATAATAGTCATATTTCTAATCGCCATGCATCTTGAAGGAACTTTCAACTTCTGCACACTGATGAACAAGATACGATTGCGTTCATTGACTCTGCATGCCAATACGCTTTGTCGAGTTTAAGAAGTTCAAAATGAAATTGCTTGCCTCAAACCAAGCAAATCACCTGGGTAAGACAAAATAGATGCTCTCGTCATCCGAGCGCTGCTCAACAAAATCTTGTTACTACTTGGAACGATATACAATGGCTTTTTAAGGCTCAGTCACTTTTATGCTCAACGGAAGTGCGGTGAGATCAACATGATTGCAAAACCATGAAAGCCATAACACAAGCCTTTCTCCTACCATCTAATTAGACTGCTCCTCCAGCTGGTCGTTGGACGTATGATACTTGATCACCAATTTGGATTCATCTGAGCCATGCCTCAGAGTGGTCCAACTTATACTTGAAGCATTGCTCAGCTGCCTTTCTCGATGTATGTCAGGTGTTTGATAAAGTATGTCACCCAGGACTGCTATCTAAACTAAAGAAACTCCTCCCAGCACTGTACTTTTTGATCATCAAGTCTTACCTTGACAAGAGCACTTTATATGTCACATGTGAGTCAGACATAAAAAAAATTAGACCTGGGGTGCCACAAAACAGTTACATATGCTGATGACACAGCCCTCCTGGCGTCTCACCCTGACTCAGCCACTGCCTCATCAATTTTGCAGAACCAGTTAGACATAATTGAGCCATGTCTTCAGAGATGGAACATTGGTGTCAACTCAGACAAATCTTCTCATGTCTCCTTCACTCTGAGACACTCATCCTGTTCCCCAGTCCAGCTAAATGAAAAAAACATACCCACCTACACTTCAGCTAAATACTTTAATAGACGGTTGACCTGGAGACCCAAAGATTAATGGCAATAATTAATATAATTGCAAATAAGCCGAATATTTATCCTTATTAGATTAAATACGTCGTTTTTAGATGCTATGCTATGATAGTCCACCTAAACATAGGATTAAAAATGTTATTAACACAATAGCTAAAAGCTTTCATATTTGACTGAATCAATCTTACAAAGAATAAACTACAATACAGTACATTGAAGCATTATTATGCGTTTTATATAAGATTTTATATAAAATAAATTTAGTTTTATAATATGGCATTTGACAAAAAGAAACAAAGTTTTCTATGAGCTTCATTATGATAACATTTGTTGTGAAAGTTATTTTAACAAGATATTCAATTGATTAAACGATTAGTTTATATATCAATTGCATCGCAACATTTCAAGCAACCCTCTCATCATATGATACTTTATATATTTGATGGAACAATTTTGAATCTGTTGCCTTTAAGTACTTAGTCTTAGTTGGTAGACTACTTAAACAAACAACACTTGATGGCAATAGTGTTAATTGAACAGTGAAGAACAAGATTCTTGGTGAACCACAAACCAATTATTTCATGGCAACAAAATTCATTTAATAATAACAACAAGAGCAACAGCAACAAAATGTTTCATGTACTAGTATACTTTGATACTTTGATGTTAGCAACAAGTGCAAGTGTTGCCTGACTGGCTGATAACTTGTACCATAGTACACGTACTACTACTCTCGTCTAGTACATATACTTATGTAAGTAACATACAAGATATTTGCAATTACGCAAATCTAACATAATTTCGATAATTGACGAAAATATTTATGAACCATTTTTCAATATGTTTTTCTTTTAACTCCTCTCTCTTTTCAAATTACTGCTTATGCTACTAGAGAGAGAAAGAGAGAGAAAGAGCATGATAGTGCGGCAGCAACATTGTTAAATGTTGCATGTGTAATCATTTAGCAATGTTTTTTGAAGACAAAATAAATTACAATGTGCGAACATTTTTAGTTTAACGCATATTGCAATTATGTTAACCATAAACAACAACGACAACAGCAACATCAGCACCAGCACCAGCAATAATAATAATAATAATAATAATATGTATTACTATCAATAGCAGTAACAGCAACAAGTTGAGGCAACACCATTAATGGGAACAGCAGCACCAGCAATTGGAGCATCAAATGTTGCTTCTTCTGCTATGAGTGCGTGTATACTCGTATATTATAGCTTTGTGATATGTTTTTGTTTTTTTTTTTTTTGTGATTTTGTTATGTTAGCAAGTTGTTGTTCACTTTGAATGCGTGTGATAATGAGCATGTTGTTGTTGTTGAGGAGGAAGGCAACTTGTTGGTTGCTTCCTTCCAAGTTATTAACAGCAACATCACATCAATTGATGTTTCTAGTTGGTGTTGGTGATGGTGTTGGTTTTGTTGTCGCTTGACAATGTTGGCCCAACAAATTCACGCAATTGTTATTAACAACAATTGATTTATGTTTATACTCATCATGTACACTCCTCATTCGCATTATATTATATCTTTACTCTCAACTCCTCCTGATGTTGCAAAAACTACAATATGTATATAGAAAATGTTGCTGTTGCTATTCTTGCACATTGTAATTATTTTCATTACGATACACTGTATACATGTATACTATACACACGCATGAGAAGAAGTTACTTAAAAAAATGCAAAAGAAAAGAAAGAAAAACAAAACTAGAAATTATGAAATTATAATTGTATTTTTTTGTTTAAAAGCAGAAAAAAAATTTGCATATAAGCATTTGTGCAGTGCTTAGTGAATGAAGATCATTTCTTTTGTATAGAAAATTGCATGCTGATGGCTTGCTGCTTATCGAACGAAGTCTCCTTATACTATGTAGTTTTGTTTGAAATACTCAGTAAATGTGTGGTTAACTGAGAAGGCAAATGGAGGAGTTCTTAAAGTGTTGAAATTTCTAGGCCTGAAGGGGTTGGTTGTCTTAACACCTCAACTTCATTGCACATAATAGTAGTTACCCACTCATAGTATGTATATTTTATAATTACTTTAACCATGGTGAATCATTTTGGGTAATCTATGATATTTTAACTTTTTAAAAGGAAATCTGAAACCCCATGTGATAATTTAGTTAATTTTTTGTAGTCTTAGGGGTTGTTGGAATATTCTTCATATCGGGATCTCATGTTCAAGACAGGAATCAACCATAACCATACACAAAATTTCAATGCAATCAGATGAACAGTATACAGTATAAATACTTATTTTTATATATTAGATAAGTCGAATTGGTAGTAAACCTGTTCAAATTTTAGATTGAATTCATTTTCCTTCGTTAAGGTCTCCTAATGACAATGGCAATGACAGTTTCCGGATACGCTGACATTTCCCGCGAAGTGCTATCTTGGATTAACAACTCTAGATTAAAATTGGTTTGGCATATACAATATTGTGGTCTGAATTTCCCAGCCCATCATCTAAAAATATCATCGTGTATTTCATATAAACTGTTTAAGGGTTAAGATACAATAGCATTACTATGATTCACTCCACCCAGTTTTATTTAACTTGGATCGTTGATGTATTCCGTATTGCATGCGCTGAATTATTAGTTACGCTTTTGGGCCTACAGGTAGAAAGGCCCGCTGGCAAGCAGCCCGCTGGGGACGAGGTAAGCAGATTTGGCCCCCTAACAGAAATCATTCTATCATCAATGTTTTGCTTGACATGGCGGCGTGCCGTGCCGCGGCATTATATCATTATTTAATTTCATTATTTTTGTTCAAGTGAACTTTAATAATTTTAATTGAGTTTGGACTTAAGTTGAGGTTCAGTTGAAGTCGCATCACATCGCGCGTAATTATGCGAAACGAAGAGCATCATTTCATTCTCCCTCTCCCCTCATTTCTGGTATTTTTTAGTATTAAGGCCATAGTTTTTTCTGTTCTCTTTGGAATTTTCTATATGCAAAATAGTATGAGTATTTAAAAGTTGCCATATAAGAATTATTGTTACATGCTCAGTTGCAATCATGAATTACACTTTGCTCTAGCTTGGATCGGCTCGGTTTGGTTTGCTTTGCTTTAGCTTGGTTATGGGTGTTTTTGCATATTTATTTATACATATTTCTGCTGTGAAATTTTGTTCTTTCTGGTTAGGCAAGCATAACTAATCCAATCGGTTGTTGTACACCATCATCTTCATCATCACCATCACCATTACCATCATCAACATCGTTTTCATTAAACAACAAAGAACATAACCATGTGGTTAGTTTATATCAGCAGCGACCGCATTTAATCATTCACTTTATTCATTGATTAACCGCTTAACCGATTTCCTCATCTTCATTGTTCAAAGTAAATTATTGCAAGTGCCATCAATTATATTGTGGTCGTTTGTACATAGTACACTACTTGCGCCACTCAATTGGAAATCATTCAGATTGTGCTTCTCTTCCTTTTCATCATCATCATTATCATCCTAAGGTAAGAATATTGATGAAAATAGATAGATACATAACATAAAATTATAATTGCAACACTCGAACACTCACTCGAGTGTATATTAATTGTTTTTGTATTTCCCTCCTTTGAAAACCAATTGTGTATACACATATGTATTTTGTATCTACTCTATCCTAAACTTGGTTTAGTTGATTCGAGCGACAAATATTCCACTCGAATTACCTTTTCTCATCAGTGGAAAGTGCCATTGCCAATATAAAAGTACACCAAGTACTATCATAGTTTCAGCCTTAAATTATTACAAAAAGAACTTTATATTAATATAAGTTCTTAGTAAGAACAGAGGGCAACCTTACCATAGTTGCCACTTTGGATATCATTTCAGAAGCAGCTTATCTGAGGATGAAACACTTGCACACTAGCCAGTGATCCTTTACCCAGTTGTCCTATATGGAACTTTTATTGATATCAATTTCTGATTATAATCCAAGCAAGATTCTTTAAAAACCAGAAACGGACCATTCCGTTAGAAGGAGAAGAGGAGCGCTTGCTATGACAATTTCAAAAATAAGAGGATGATAGCACGGTCACGGCCAAAGGACAATTGGAGTTTGTAGCAAATTGAATGATTTCGAGGTATTCTTGATCAAATATTGTTCATTTGAATATGCCGTGGTGACACGAATACATTAATGAACTTCACACACCTTACACAAAGAAGAATACTATGGTTATTGTTCATGAGGATCACATCCCACAACAACTTTGGCTACTAGGTCGGATCACATACATATATCATTGCTGGCAACAAATAATATTCTCTGCCAATTGAATGAAATCGGACACTTTCAACAGGACCGGGATCTTGGGCATATCTCATAAATTGAATCTTATTATAATTGTGTTAAAAGGAATACGAGTTGAATTGTACGTTTTGATTTTGTTCCTTTTCTAGCATATTTGCTATGCCCCCGGCTTGATGTTAATTGCAAACTTAAAGATGATAATGATCAACAAATAAGCATGATGATCAATAAACAAAAAGTAAAGGAACAATAAAAAATAACAGTCTACGCGATCATAGAAAATGCTCATACACACACTCAAACAGAAACCTTAACTTATGTCTGGTTTGACTATTTCAATCTTCTCATTTTTTTTTAATTAAATAAGGCACTTATTAAAATTTTTTATAGTCTTAAGTATGACACAGATATCAACAATACGAACGCAAAAATAATATCCGAAATTGATTCAGCGGTTTGCGTGTTCATTGATAACACACGAACAGCATTTAGTTTTTATATATATATATAGAAGACTAGTGATTTTTTCTCACACATCTAATTATTGACAGACTTGCACACCCCAAATAATAAATATAAGTATTAGTTCGATCAGGAAAACGCTTCTGAAATTAACATGGATTATACAGGACGTTTGCAAGTTTAACATATTAGTAGTAGTAGAAATAACGAGTCATTGGGACAGTCAAGAAAATATCGTGCAGTATGAATCACTGTTCCAAAACTTGTTTGTGGCTTGTCACCTTGGAACCAGTACTAGTTCCAACAATCTCCTTTATCATGTATTCAACTGGTGAATTTTACATGGCAATGCCATTGGAAGAAGTCACTTGCCACTGCCTGCATTATCGTTCACTAGACATGTTACGTTCACTACCACCACTTGTATTATCATTCTCCAATTGTGTCATAATGAATTTAAAAGCCACCAGGTAATAAGAAAAGAGGCTAGTGAATTACTATCGAAAAGGGGACTATTGCCACCAAGCACACTGCAGGATAGTGTTCGAGATCATAAAGTCGATTTTAATTTCATAAAGATAGATAAAGTCATAATATAATTGCATCGGTTGTGATCAGTAGTGTCTGTTTCGAAAGTAAAGTTACAACTTTCAATGAATTGCTTTCCTATGTAGGAAACTGTCTAGCACTAACATAACTGTAAACATGAGCTTAGTAATGTTATGTTCCCGATGCCTTCTGAAGGGCTTAATGTCCTCCATTATATACTAGCAAAGCGCTTGATGCAAGTTCAGACATCCACTTTCAGCCGTACTTATTGTGGCAGACACCGATACTTTCCTAGAAGTCATGCAATCATCAATAAAAAACTAATCATATACCTGTTTCAAATAATGTGAACAGTATTAAATGTATTTTTTAACCCGATATAAGAGGACTTGACTTGGTATTCAACGAATCAGTAATTGCAGCCAATATACACGTAGAAGGCGGTCATCAAGACACAAATGAGGATGAAGCCGGAATACTACAAGGACAAAGAGATCAAAAGCAACACCAACAAAATGGCGCAATGATAGCAATGATCATTTAGACAAAAACCCATCAGTGAACCAAAGGGAAGATGACGTACTTGCGAAGAAAACAATGTTTCATTGCCCCGAAGCATCAGGAAGTTTCAGCCGGTTGCAACCAATAGGAGTGAGACCAAATCAGACAAAAACTCAGGCTTGAGGGAAACCCATTGCCACTAGCATCAGAAAGTTTCAGCCGGTCGCAACCAACAGCAGGAAGATACAGTGAGAATGAGATTAAGCCTCGCTGGAATACTTAGCCTAGAATTACGCCCATTGCTATCAACAAGAGGGTCTAAACCAAGTCCATCTCTTCTCTTGCTTATTGCGTCAATGCACTAATAATGAATGCTATTCTACTTTTACTCATGAAACTCAGTGTTTTATTATTAAAGGACCAGGTTCAATAGGTAAAAAATTATATATACTACCATATTTCAAAATACAATAATAACTTCTTTAATTTTAATAAACCCACAGAAAATATGGTCAATAACTTTAATTAAATCTTTTGTTAATTTGTCAATTAAGATACACAAGCACTTTCAACTTAAAAACCCTTTTAGACGGTTAGATCAGTTCAGTCTCAGCCCATTATCGACTCGAAATCCGCACCGATAATCGAAACGATGACAGAAAAATGGACTGATGGCTAGCTTATATGTCAGTCCATTTCGATGACATATCGATTAACGTAAACAAGTAAGCAACTGCAACAAAGTGAATACAATTTGTATATTGCCAATGAAAATGCGGCAGATTTGCACTTGCAATTCAGATACTTCTGTACGAGCTGCAAAATCACTGAATGGAGAGACAGCCACGTTTCGATTGTGCATCGCTGGGTGGAAATATTTACCCATCTGAATCCAATTGAAGGTATAAAGAATTGATGCAAATTGTAGAATACATTTTATGCTTGCCAGGAACTTCAGCATCAGTGGATAGAATATTTTCTGGAGTACACGATACTTGGACGTCACAAGCAAAGCACAATTGAAAGTGGAAACTCTGAAGGCGATAATGATAGTCAAATATAATTTAGCATATTGCATGCGTTGATTTTTATAATTATATAAAAAAACACAGAACTGCTTCGCTAAATTACTTCAAACTACAAATATGCAGCAACAACCAGAGAAGGGGAGATTGAGATGCAAAGCGAAGACGATTCAGATAGTGAAAATAAAATGCACAATATTTGATTTGCTTTTTTTTTTTGTTATT
The DNA here is from genome assembly GCA_037043315.1 of Amiota communis. Taxonomy (NCBI): domain Eukaryota; kingdom Metazoa; phylum Arthropoda; class Insecta; order Diptera; family Drosophilidae; genus Amiota; species Amiota communis. The sequence goes on along the minus strand of JBAMAV010000054.1, from coordinate 140,016 downwards.
ATTCGATGAATAAATTTTATACTGCGAATAATACATCGATTTACTACTGCCTTTCAACAAATTTTAGGTGAAATATACTGTTTTTTGTCCAAATAAATATTCGCTCCTTAGTTATGGATCATGATTTTATTTAAGAGTTTATAGATATCTATAAAAGTTATCCTTGCTGATGGGGAAAAAACATGCACGTTACCACAATAGTAACAGAAAAAATAATAGAAAAATACCAGAAGTATGACAAAAAGGCTTATAGGCAATGGTTCCAAATTAACTGGTAAGCATATTGATTTCTCCCACCGGGTCAGAGACGAATTTAACTAGTTAATTTTATTATAAGCTTTATTTTATATATTTTTACTTTTCTTAAGCTATTTTCCTACTTTAAAATTGGCAGTTATTTATCACAAATAAATAAATTTACTCCATTGGCTTCTATTCTTCCGTACTTTCTTTAGCACCAAAGCTAAGCCAATTGCAATAATACGGTCTTCATCATTGAGTCATTATATTACCACATATGTTTAATTTTAATATAAATAAATACGAACAATGTGGAATCAAACAGTTGTACAAAAACTCTGAAACGATTGATTTGGACTCATCGTGTAAAAACAAACATTTTGTCAGTCCAATTCGATTTCTGGACTGAGACAGAGATTGAACTGACCATCTAAAAGGCCTTTAAATGCTAAACTTACCATTTACAAATCACAAATCATGCTGTCTTGCACATATGGTATTCAGCTTCGGGGGTCTGGCATCTACTCATCTGGCCAATTAAAACGCATACAAATCACTCAGAAATCAACAGGCACACTATTAGATAGCTTAGATCACCAAAATCTATGTACAGTATTAGTATTAGATTGGCGTATTAAAAAAAAAGAAAAGCCTGCAATTTTATTCTCATTGAGGTTAGTGCTTTCTGTGGCTTCAGTTAATCTTTATTGTTTCAGTTTTCCATAAGGTCATTGTGGCTTCATTTTTTGAATGCAACATTTTTCTTTTTTCCATCTCTCTGTATTTATGTATTCTCACTCAGTTCTCACTCACTCAATCACTCATTCTGTTGTACTATGTACTACCGTTGCATGAATTGGCACCCACCTACACTTGCCTAAGCTAAATGGGCGGCGGTTGATTGGTGGCGCTAACTGACGCTTCACAAATTGAAGAGTCTCAGGGGCATGAGAACGTTCTATTGCAAGTACAACCCTTATGTTTTTGCATCGTATTGCAACGATTCGTTGCAAAAAGTATAAATAAAAAAAACAACAAGAGTCGATTGCGTTTTGCGATAGGCTCAGATGGAAAATGTTTAAAGTGAGTTGCGTATGTAATAACCACCAATGGGCGTACATTGCTTGCATTCTTATCAGAAATTCTTCATATACAATATTGTCCTTGAATTGTACTAAAATTTAAATTATCGATTGAAAAAGGCAATTAAGAATGTACGAATACGATAGCAATCGAGACGAAATACTACATACAATAAAAAACACTGGCAACCAACAGTCTATGGATTTGAATATTGTGGAAATGCTTATAAAAACAGAGCATCCGTTATTGATATTCGACTGCTGGATGATAATGATGAGGATGTGGTACAGAATAATAAGTGAAGCAGAGGTAAAATGTACCACAAGCCTCTCCCTCTCACCATCATATCACCATTAGTTTAAACTCAAGCTCTGGCAGAAATCAGAATAGACTTGACTAGACCAGACCAGACCAGACCATCGCAAACCATCGCAAACCATATAAACTCAGGCTCAACACCAGTCTACTGGACACAGTCATCCAACTTGACATCAGTCAAGCGTATCGCCAGACTTACAAAAAAATAGAAAATAAAAATTATGAAGAGGCAAAAGGATTCATGTAGAGAAATTTAATTTTGATAAAGGTAGAGAATTCATTTCATTTCAACAAAGTTGACGGGAGACAATGATGATAAGGTAGGGGTAAAATATATTGACGATACATCAGAGACAACGAACAAACCAATCTACAACAACCAACACTAAAAAATATTGTAAAAGCAACGCACATTGACAGTATCCAGGATGGCAGGCTAATCTCCAACCCAAAAAAAATCCTGAACAAACTGAACAATGAAAATAAAAGAGAAAAAACAAAAATTGAAAAATATTGTATATTTTTGGTTTAAAGTTTTTATAGCGAAAGCAACAAAACAGGTGATGGTGTTAGTGAGGATGATGATGGTGGTAGATTCAATGAGGAGGAACCACAACAAGAACGATGACAAAGACCAAGACCAAGCGGCCCAGCAGACATGAATATGTATTGCTCCGCAGCCTTTTTTTAGTACGCGTATAAGAACTCACAAGCCCCAAACCTCTATGGTTTCGTTGTCTCCCCATCACCACCAAGTAAGTGAGTCCCTACTCAATGACTGCAAAAGGCTACTGCTCCTGAACATATCGGATAAAAAGTCCATTGAAAGGAAATGGGCTTGGCTGCCAAATGGCGGCCACAACAAAGCACGATGACTCTTTTAACGTTAACAAAATTTTTAAGTTTTTCTAAAGCAATTCCTGTTCAGAAAAAAAAACGAAGCAATACCAAAGTATATATCTTCTTCTTCTTCTTTTTTTGTTTTGGCATTTTCTGAAAGCAAAACCAAACTGATTTTTTTCTATGGTTAACATTTTTTGATGTTTTCAAAACAAAATCGTTACTTTATCAAAAAAAAAAAAAAAAAATATAATAAAAAGAAAAAACACATGAAAACAAAACGGAAAAACTGAAATAAATGAATAAAAATACATGTTGTATGTAGAAGAAGAAGGTAAGGCTACTTTTATAGACAGTAGTGGTGTTCTCGTCGTCTCCCATACTACATAATTTTCCTCAAATTCTCAATCTCAATTGTGATTTAGTAAAATAAAATCCATATAGGACGTGTGTGTCGCATATTCGTAAATGTCAGACGACATCACGCTTCACTGGACATAACACTCATACTACCACTAGCAAATCCTGTTGGTCCATTCCGTGACCAACAAAGGCCTCATATACACATATATGTATACATCGTAGATAGTATGTATATACAGGACATGATGGTTTGCCGTATTGAATTTGGTTACTACCATAATATAAAGGATGGACGTTGTCATCTAAAGTGGGCAGCTTTAGTTTAAAAGATTGGCAACGGCGTTATTATTCGTTTGCAATCACTGAATACTCGTTTAGTAACTACTAGTACATAGAAAATTATACTGGTTATAGTATTGTAGTAAATATAAAAGACTTTCTGGAGTCAAAGAGAAGGAGAACGATGAGTTGGTGGGATGGTTTGTTTGAATTTGAGTTAAGCTTGAATTTGAATTATTTGAAACAATATCCTTGTCAAAAATGTAAAAAACCAGGACAGAATATTAGCATATGTTCTATGAAGCCTAACATACCCTTCACGCACTGCAGATAAAGTAATGCACATGAAGAATAATGATCTGATGTTTTCCAACAAAATTATACTTAAATACTTAAGAAAAAATCATTTTTATAATAAATTAGTACTGTCCGTCTGTCCGTCCGTCCATCAGTTAGCTCTATCTCAATAATCGTAAAAGGTAGACAGTTAAAACACACTCAAAATGTGTATTTCTATTGCCGCTATAAGAACAAATAATACAATTTTTGGAAAATCCATCGGAAAATTCGGAATTTCCATGTTATTTTCATTTCATTAAAACAGTCTTATAGTCGATTTACACTGAAGGAGAAACAGATTTTTTAATAAACAGGTAGAAAAACTGATTATTTTTACAATAACCACAGGGCTATGGAAACCAAAGTTGATTATAAATAGTTAGAAAAAATAAAAAACAGGTTTATAAACAACTGTCGACTGGTCACTTTAGCAGTGTTGAGAAATTTCTGCCTATTTTTAGCTCATTTTGGCTCTTTTCACCTCCAAACATAAAACAGTTGATGACATTTTTTAAGTAAAATATAAATTGTTAATTTTTTTAAAAGACTATTACCTATTAGAAGCACTGCTTGCTGTTGTCTACGACATTTTGTGTGTGGCTGATAATGCAGTGTGATTTGGTGAAACAGTTCTCATTTTAAAATGGTTTAAAATTGCAAATTTAACTTCAGACAAAGGGCAGATGTCAAATGAATTTGCATACATATCTTGTGCGATGGTACAGAACCTTTCGTGTGCAAGACCGTTTTGCATTTGATCGATTTTTTAATAGATTTTATATAGATCAGGATCTTGTACCAGAATCTAGTAATTGAAATTTTAACCCCCTTCCCGTTGACCGATTGATCTGAAATTTGGCGCAAACCTCTAATTATGAAGACAATACAATCTGAATGTGATCAGTTATATTAATAGAAATATTGTTGTAATTACATATTTGAATCCTTCAATGAAGTTTTCATAGTTTTTCTTAAGAACTTCCCTATAGTGAATTCGCACGGGACCAGAAAATTACTTCATTATATACTATAGAAACTTCATTATACAGAAACTATATTATTAATATATTGTATTAAAAGTAGAATGAAAAAGTTGTGCATTTGAAATCAATTCATAATAAAGAGACATTTTTTGTATACAACTTCTCAATAGAGAACTTCAACTGTATAATATATATATAGAAAAATTTATTCTTATCTTTGTTGATTGAGAAATCTGTACCAATGTTCAGGTCAGTAGTTACAAACTTCACGGTAAATTGAAAATCCCAATTCACACTGTGGGCATGAAAAAGAAAATATGCAATTTTAGCAAAAAATTGTATACAAAAACCAGAAAGAAGGCTATCATTGTCTATGCCATAGATGTAATACTCTTCACGCTCCTCTCCGGGTTGCATCCAACCTTACTTTCTTAGCATCACTATATTCTCTCTGTTACAGTTTGATTATCAATAAAGAACACAGTTTGAGTGTCACTTTTATTGTACTTTTATTCTTTATAAGTGTGTTATTTAATTTGGGTTTGTATGGGAGGTTCCCCGCCTGTTAACCCTAGGATCATGACATTTACTGCAATGTCTCTCTCCTCTGTGTGTTACAAACTTCATGACAAACTTATAATACTATTCACTCCCGTGAAGAGTATACAAAAGGCCGATAGAAAATTCAGTTATAAATACAACAACTTTAACGTCTACTACGAATATTATGTAAAATAAAATGCCCATAAAAACACAAAGTATGCAAAATGACATGTACTAGTAAGTACTAGAACCAAGGAATATTGCAATCACATCGCATAGTGAATACCATGTTACTTGGAATGTACGAGTAAATATTATAAATACATATCAGTATGTTTGATAAAAGAATAAATATCCCATGAGTTGAGTCTTGAAGAGAAAAGAAAGCATGTTTGTTATGAAAATCAGCCTCGGCCTAGTGGATCAAGAGATGTAATATTTTTTATAAAATGCCAAAACAGTAGATCAATTTGAATTCGCTATCCCAGCTCTTAAGGAACAAATGAAACTTTATATAATTTTCAAAATTTTAAAACTAAAGAAGCAGCTAACAAATATGCTGTTGTTTTTCAATTGAAGAGTATAAAAATCAGCCCAGACAGGTGTTTGATGAAATGACATTGTGAGGTTTTATGGTGGCCCGATGGGTATACATGATACTCTAAACACATCCTAGACCATAGTACATGTGTGAGTACATACAATTGAAGCGAAACAAAGTGAAGTGAAGTATAGTCACATACTGTATTAAGTACATCAGTTTGAAGCTTATCTTATTGTGTTTGGTTTTCAAAAAGAAAAAAACAAAAACACAAAAAAAAAAAAGAAAAGGAAATAAAAAATTAAAAAAATAAATAAAAAATTAACAGAATGCGGGCTAGGGTGACTAGGATACGGTGAGAATGGGATGGTGTGTGTTGGGGAAATTGCTTTGTTGTCCTTAAAAACTGTCATATAAAAAATAAAAAAAATAAAATTAAATTTATATCAAGTACAACGAGTATGAAAGACAAAGATGATAGTAGTAATAGTACAAAGTCTAAAAATTCAAGTAAAATCAAATCAAAACCATTGAGAGTCATTGACCGATGACCAACAGTGAATAATAAAACAAAACACCACAAAAAAAAACAAAAAATATTTGTTCAATATTATATGTACATACTATAGATAAGGCTTTCTGATGTCATTTGATAAAGGACTCTGACTGTGACTGAGGCTAAACTGGGAGGAGAGAATCTAGTTTATCTATATATTGTAATTAAGCGGCGAATATTTGGTTAGTGTACCTTTTCCTGCTTAAACCAATTAACCGATTTTTTTGAAGAAATATATCAATTGAAAGGTATTCTTCGCTAGATATGTTCAATGAATTTTTTATCAAAATAGGTCCAGAGTCTTAAGTGTGAAAAGGTGTTAAGGATAATCGCTTTGTAACAACAACACACAGCCATTGATGTTGTAAGCGCATTAGAATGGGAAAATAGAGAAGTCAATGTACCACTCTCTTCTGTTCTATTGCTCTATGCTTATCGGTTGTGTGAAGCTGTGTGATTGTTGTAGTTTAAATAGAGACGTACTATTTTAGTCAATACTAGAAAAGGAAATACAAAAATAAAATTAATTTAAAATGATCCATGAACATTCTTTGCTTCTTGCAGTGCATCATTATCCTATTTACTTGTGTCAATTTTCTCTTTCCTGATGTTACTTGATAAATATAATTGTATTATCTTTATGTTATCACTTCATTTTGTATGTAGTGTTCCAATCATCATCATCATTTGGCACTACAGCTCTTTGTGAGCTTTGGCCTGCTGAGCAATATGCCTCCATGTTACTCGATCTTTTGCCATCTCTTTCCAGTTTTCCAGTTGGATTTTTTTTAGGTCTTCGTTTAGTTCGTCCATCCATCTTGATCTTGGCCTTCCCCTTGCCTTGTTGGTGAATGACTTTGCATCTAGCATTTTTCTTTGTGATCTTGATTCGTCCATTCTTGTTACATGGCCTAGCCACCTTATGCGTTACGCTTTGATAAATCGCATCACGTTTTCGCCTTGAATAAGATGATCAAGTTCGTTGTTCCATCTTATTCTCCATTCATCAGGTCCAGTTTTAACTGCGCCGAAGATTTTTCGGAGAAATTTTCTTTCGAAAGTTAGCAATTTAGTTTTATCTTTTTCGCTCACAGTCCAAGATTCAGCTCCTTAGCACAAAGGTTCCAATTTACCTCTTATTATCTCCAGGGCTCAAGTTTAAATTCTTTTGATTCACCGATTATCTGCCATTGGAGCATTTTTTAGCAACTTTACTGCATTGAATTATCTTCCATTTGCACTGTGTTTTTTGTTTATTCATCTTCATTTAGGTGAACTGCAAATTCTATTAATTCATTGATCAGTAGTTCTTCTGATATTGGAGTCTTTTCTTTGTGATGAAATGCAGACCTATATTATTACAGACCTTCAGCCATACACACGACTTTAACAATACCGCTTTGGCTGACCCAAATGCTGCTAAATTTTTTCTTGAATTATTTGAAGAATCTTTTTTTTAGGATTCCATACCAAAAGGGTGCAACCAGGCCCCTATTACTAAGCCTACGCTGTCCGTCCGTCCGACAAAGAGCTCTATCTCATGAACCGTAATAGGAAGACAGTTGAAATTTACACAATTGCGTGTATTACGAAAAATAAAAACAAAAAAATTAAGTTAAAAAATTAGAGGGGTCCCCATACAAACCAAAATTCAAATAAATGTTCTTAATAGAAAACCTTAATTGTTTTTTCCCACAAACATCTATTATTACAGCTGTTGGCATAAAAATTCTGAGCACTGACTTATCGATTAATAAACATTCTTGCTATTTTCCCGGAGGGCGAGCAGAAAACAGTAGGAAACAACAATTTGCTAATCATATACACAAACTCACTAGTATCAACGAGATTTATATTTTAGGCGGAGATTTTAATTGTAGACATAAAGATTGGGAATACAGCCGTGCTAAATTGTTGGGGAAATATATTACTCTTACGGTTTCAACATGATTTTTCAAGTGGCCTACTCCTATGTACCTTCCGCTAGAGGGAGACGAGGACCACCCTGGATGTTTTCCTTACAAATTGCGGAGAGGCTCTATGACACGCTAGTGTTATAAACGATTTAAGTTTTGACCACCTACCTGTTAAAGTTCTTTTGTATAAACGAGCTTTCACTTTCGAAAATCTCAAGTATGACCTCAAAAGAGCAAACTGGGTACAATTTGCAAGGTATCTTAACCATATAGTACCATTAAGCTCCATTACAGTATCAAATCAGGTAGATAACATGATCTCAGAATTCAATAGAGTGCTACGAGAAGCTAGGAATCTAAGTATCCCAAAAATATGTGCGCAATGCAGGCCTAGACCACTGCCTTCCAATATAAAATCATTAATACCATGTCGAAATAACCACCGCCGAAACTGGCAACGTCACAGAAATACTGCCGATCAAGTTGTAGTTAAATGGTTAAACTACTGCATTAGAAACTAGATCATCAAATTTCGCAATAAAACTTCTCTGGACAAAGGATCTTCTCCCTTTTTAGAAGATAACAAAAGTAATAAAGAAGGAAACCAAAAACAATGCAACACTTTACTACGGACCAAAAATGTGAGGCTCTCACTCAAGCATTGCAAGTAAATAACTCTAGCACCAACGGTCTGAGTGATCCAAATATTGAGGCAGAAGTCAGTGCTCGCGTAAGTGCGCTCAATTCTACCTACACTAATTAGCCCTGAAAGTTACTATCTTATTATGACTGGGATAGTCTTGAAAATAATAAAAAATATGGCCTTAACGAGGTAGAAAACATGTGTTTGAAAGCACTCCCACGTAGTGGACAAGCGTCTAACTTGACGCGCCCATCTAAAATATATTACTACGTGTTGCTATCAAAAAATTAAAAAAAATAGATTGGCTGCTGCAAGCGAAAAGCAAACTCTGGATCAGCAACAAACTGCTTATATACAGACAAGTAGTGGCACCCCTCTGGATATATGGCATCCAAATCTGGGGGACGACTGCTCTGTACAACGTTAGAAAAACTCAAGCAATGCAAAATCGACTGCTCCTTATACCTTAATCTCCTAGCAAGGGCCCTAATATACAACATAACTCCACGATGGTTAAAACGACTTCACACCAACGACCTCCCCAACAGGAGCTCGTAAGCACCACTTCTGGTGTAATGAAATCAGTAATTCAAATCAAAAGTATAATATTTTTGCAGGAGCATGAAGAGCATTACATCTTTAGCATAGCCAAAGACAACCTTCTTTCTGGATTTTCATATGTTAAGACTCATATGTGTCCTTATCTTTCCAATGAAGCACTGCTCGGCACATAACTAAATTGATTGGTTTAAAATGTTAGCTATGCATGTGAAACTTAGAAACTATTTCATTAAACTCCTCAACAGAATCATTCAAACTAATTGGTCCAATGGCAAACTGCTTAGCAGAAGTTTGAAACTAAACTGATTATTAATTTTAGTATGCTTACTAATTAAATTTAAATGAAGTTATGTCCTCATGATGAATTAATTAAAAAATAATTGCGGTTTTTAATACTGTATAAAATGTATAAAAAATGTCTGAAAAGGAAACTTTGAACTAATATGATGTACATACATACAAGAGTGCTCAGCTAATATTTTTTTGTACCAACTAACGTTTATTGTGGTACGAGTATAACAAATTTATAACTTTTTTTCCCACTATAAAAAAACGGCATTTTTTTCTATGTACTCTCTTGTATGCAAATGTTTCCTGATATGACATTCTTTCCATTTTTTTTAAATTTCTATTAATTACCTTGATAAACATACGTGTATCTCAATGAACATAAAATAACATATATGTTTACTAAAGGTTTAAAAAAAACGTGTAAACGTGCCCTTTCATGAATCGTTTGGTAAAAAAAATATCATCATAAGCTTCCTCTCATTGCTCATCCATAGCTACTGATACTAACTACTAATACTTTGTAACTATAATAATATTTTTTAAGCACATATGTTTCTTTGCATGTATGAGCTTTATGAAGTATAAAAATGCCAATAAATAAAAGAATTCCGAGAATAATAAGTAGTTTTAATTAAGACTAAAAGATACTCATATCGTGTGCCACGACTTATGTCAATGTCGGAATCCTACCGAGCCCCCTATCACCACGAAACCCTTAAATCCCTACGGAACTACCAAAGCATTACTTCGTAGGGAGAGATAGAAAGCTTAATTAAGCAGATGCCATGTCATACATACATCTGCTTTCTGCTATCTGTAAATAAGCTAGCTCCTTGATATGATGTCACATAAACCATTTTTTATTAAACACCATTCTATCTTCTTTGATGTCCGAGTGTTTACTACTCATATTACAAATCTCCCGTGGGCGGACACTTACAATTTCAATTAAATTGTCCGCCGTACGGAATATATTTTGTTTTAAAAATAAAACTTGCGTTTCAGAAATTTTTCCGATCACGGGAGATATCCGTGACTAGAGATTTTAATGTATAGTATATTACATAGACCTTTTAGAAAAAAATGTAATTTTGCCATTTATCATCTTGGGTAGAATATCCCCCATTTTTAACACCCAACTCCGGAGAGAACAAAATGGTTTCAGACCGAAGCGATCCTGTGTAGATCACATAAACACGCTTCGTATAATAATAGAGCAGTCGGCTGAATTTCAATCGCCCTTATAACTTCTCTTCGTCGACTTTGAACGGGCGTTTGACACGATAATAAGAGATGAAATATGGAGATCATTGCGAAACGCTGGTGTACCCGAGAAGATCATCGATATTATTAAGGCCTCGTATGAGGATGCTAAGCTCACTGTGCGTTTCAAGGGCAAAAATAGCACCGAGTTCAAAATAGAGAGAGGTGTACAACAAGGCTGCGTCCTCTCACCACTTATGTTTATATTAGTCCTAGATACCGTCTTAAAGCGCACAAACATCGAGGCGCCGTCAGGTCTACAATGGAGACTAAACCTAGAATTGAGCGATCTAGACTATGCTGATGATATATGTTTTATGTTTTTATGACACACACGTTAGCCGATGCCGCAGCAAAACTACGTCAACTTGAGATCAATGCACGTGCAGTTGGTCTTAAAATAAACTATGGAAAAACCAAGTTAATGCGCATGCAGACAAACAACACCTAGCCTCTCGAAATCCATACCTATAACAGTACCATTCAGATAGCTGATGTGGTAGCCAAATCACGAAGGATGGTGGTGCAGCGGCAGATGTGGCTGCTCGCATATGCAAAGCGCGTACGGCATTTCATAAACTGTATAAAGTGTGGCGCTCCCGTACACTGTCGCTTATAACAAAACTCAGAATTTTCCACACCAGCATAAAATCTGTATTATTATATGGTTCTGAGACATGGCTAGTATCAGAACGCATATGCCGAGCACTCCAAACCTTCGCTAACAAATGTTTACGGATTATATGCCGTATTTTCTGGCCCAGAACGGTCACAAATGAACAACTGCTGCTGCTAACCAACAGTCATGCAGTTAGCGCCGAATTAAAGGAGCGGAAATGGAGTTGGATAGGCCACACTTTACGTAGAGAAGATGACAACATTGCAAAGATGGCCTTCCAATGGAGTCCGCAGGGTAACCGAAGAAGAGGTCGTCCTCGTCAAACATGGATACGCATCGTCCACAATGAGAGCAGAGCCATAGCTACTTGGAATGATCTAAGATACTTAGCAACTGATAGAAACCGTTGGAGAGCTTTTGTTTCCGCCCTATGCTCCGATTAGGAGCGATATCTTGTATTCGTACATTATATCCAGGAATTAAAAAAAAAAAAAAAAAATTTTAACAACCCAGGTCACAGCACATTTTTAATTATAACATATTATACAATATATTTCTGTCTTAATTAGTTAAAAAAATGAATATGCATTGACAATGATTTCTATAATATTGTACTTTTAAAATTACTTATTATTTATGAATCAATTTTTTATATTAGAAAAATAATGTCGATTAGATTAGAATAGACGTAGAGTAGACTATGAAAATTGGGTAATCAAATGTAAGTGTGCGGAAGCGAACAATTGATGGCAATCGTTATCGCTGCAGGTGATTGCGTGCGATTAATGTGCAACGCGCTCCAATTATATGCGGTGCACATTGTCAAAACAGCCGCCAATGTAAGCAGCAAGAGCAACAACAAGTGAAATACAACTGTAATCTCTCAGATACACAGAATTAACACACATACATACATACGTAGGTTCATAAATATATTCATACACTTTTAGTTGAAAGCTTCAATTTACCACCCATTGTGCGTGTGTTGTTATATTAGTAGGCATACACATACATATGAATGTGTATTCATGTATCTTTGTATGTATGGTATTGTATGTGGCTGTAGGAAAAAAAAAACATTCTTATAAAACTTCACTTCACTCATTTCAATTTGATATTCAATTATTTCTTTCTCCATCGGTTTGTCTGTTGGTCTGTCTGTCGGTTTTAATAGTGCGTCTAACCATCTGTCTGTCTGTTTTATTCATCTATCTGTCTGTCTGTCTGTCTATCTTACAGTCCCGAAGAAGTTAGAGCGGCTTTTGGCTTCATTTTTCTTTTAATATGCAAAGCATATTTGTTTATACATTTTCAGTCTTCATTCTTCGTCTCAAATTGTTGTTGTTGTTTGTATCTCATGGAAAAGCAAAACAGCGCCACCTGTTGCCTTTAACCTACGTTCATGTTGCTTTCTTTCATCCATCCGTCGTCTATCTATGTATCTATCTATCTATCTATCTATCCATCTGTTTGTAGCTCAGTTGGAGAAAAGCCTTCATTGCTTTATCGTATATAGTGTATATCTTTACTTTTATTTGGTTTGGATTGCGGTTTAGTTTAGTTTGATTTGGTTTAGTGTAGCTTGGTGTGATTGTGTGGCCATTGCAATTTACAATTTATGCGAATTTCACGCGTGGGATTTCAATATCATTTCACAGCACGCACCCAGTACAACAACAATTTGTATCTTGTATGTGCTGCCGCTTCACAATATTTGACAGCTTAGATAGAAAAACTTGAGATACTAGAGAGCACATGTTGTAGTGGTTGGTGGTATGATTATTCAAGATTGTATTGTATGTACTTACTTGCAACAACTTTAGTAACAACAATTTGTAAATTAAGTTGGTGGATTGTTGTTGTTGAATTTAAGGAATTATAGTTATTTACCATGCCATTGCAGATAAATTAACAAATCACTTTAATTAATTGTGCGATAACATTTAAATACCTGAAAAGAATGAACAAGGCATTTACTTGAGGCTGGATATGTGTCTCATGCCTCGTGCCACATGCTTCATTCGAAGGCGCCATTAGCCCAAAGATAATGTCAAGATTCATTCACACACAGCAACAACAAATATATCTCATGTATGTATATCCATAAAGAAGATGGAATACAGCTGCCTACAACAGCAACAACAACTTCAGCAAGACACACGCATGTACTTTTAAATTCTCCTAAAGGCAAATTCATTTAATTGAGTTATAATCAATGGCATTCAAGGAGGGGTAAAGAAACACACTCAATGTTGACTGAAATTTAAATTGAATGCATTTGATGCACTGAAGGTCTCAGACTTCTGAACTCACAAATAAATCCAATAAAAAAAGATTAGAAGGGAAGCCCTCCTTCATGAAAATCACGAAATACTTTGGTTTTTTTTCCTTTTCATTTTAGTGCAAGTGTGCAAATTTCTGTGCTTAAGGGGGCCTCATTTTGTTATATCACCCCGGGCTTAGACCGCCAGTGAATATTGAATGCAAGAATCTGTATGTCTTCATTATGTTTTGTGATCAGGTCAGGTAATAATCGTTGTCTCTTTCGCGAAAGCAGCTGCAACATGCAGTTATCTGGAAGTGCTTAAATAAGTTCTTAAGTTAACTCAGATTTCCAAAAATCTCAACATGTCCCCTTCTTGAATGACAATTATAACAACCTTCAAGTATAACAACATAAGTGTATTATAAAATTTGGCTTTACACAGCTGGTATACTTGCAACCTCAGAACTTCGAGATGAAGCTTCCTGTATCTTACAAAATCAACGCAATCGATTGCAGTAAATACTGATAAATCTAAGCATGTCACTTTTTGCTTGAGACAAGGTAACTGTCCACAAATAACATTTTTCGGAGATGTTGTACCACACCACAATGTTGTGAGCTATCTTGGATTTAAACTTGATAGGAGATTCCCATCACACACATCCCTTCAAAACGAATGCGCACATTTAAATTCTTCCCTGAGTCATATTTCTATTGCATGGATTTCTGCCTGAGTTCTCTTGGCCCTAACTGATAAATATGTGTTTATTAGGTACACGGTGTCCGTTTTAGAACCATCTGTATAACACACATGGATGTGATGAATGGGCTTAGGTCTTAACTGTTCCCAGCCTTGTCTGGAAATGGAATTTAAAAATTTTGTTTAAAGTTGAACTATGTCAGACAGAAGTCACTAACGATGAATTTGGTAATGGTCAGGTTGACCTCATCCCTCAGTAGAGATTGCTTGAAAAGTACCGAGTAACTATCATTTACTAGGGTAAGCTTTACCACCAACGGCAGTGGCTCTTTCTTTATAAACAAGTGGAATGGCGGTAGGCTTAGCAGCGTATCAAAGGCAGCTGTTGGAGCTGACCTCATAGCTCCAAGCCAGTCGATGTACACTAACAATCTTCGATTGAGCTGTGCTTCTGTTTAGTTTAGAGCTCCAGATGGCTTCAGCATATGACATAAACAGTCTAGTAATAGCCATGTATAGCCACAGTGACATTCTAGTCAGCTTGTCCATATAGTTGCCCTTGCCTTGTTAATCACGGATTGTAGGTGACTATTCCAAAGAAGTTTTTCATCATGTGTGACGTATTTCACTACTTTAAAGAAGAGTTTTTTTCGCTAGGTCGGGACTTAATTCCATTTTTTTGGGAATATTAAATAAATATTTGTTTCAT
Organism: Amiota communis; assembly: GCA_037043315.1. Classification (NCBI taxonomy): domain Eukaryota; kingdom Metazoa; phylum Arthropoda; class Insecta; order Diptera; family Drosophilidae; genus Amiota; species Amiota communis. The sequence continues at coordinate 124,963 of JBAMAV010000054.1, read as the reverse complement.
TTCAATAATAGTAATCTTCGAGGCTCTCCACAAAATATCGTATTAAATATTGTAGACATTCGAGACAATTTAATAAGAAATAAAATAGCTGCCCCCTGCTAGGGGGACCCGTGCCTGGCTACGCCCTTGTCTAATCTATAATAATAGTCGTATAGCGAAGGTTTAATAATAAGATATCTAATGCTAAGAAATAGTATTTTTCCTGACCTTTATCAAACATTTCTCACTTATAAAATTAGAAATTTCACAAAGTTTTAAGTGAAGTTACTTGATCACTGGAAGAACTATGGTAAGTAGTCGAACGGTTTCCGGTCATGTTTACATTACTCGCCTATTTCAGATATATCAGATGAACATGCTTTTCTAGTATAACTCATAACCATTGGTAAACAAAAAAAAATGTTCACAGACTAAATCCTTGCTTGAACTAATCTAATCGTCTCTTCACCAAAGTTTCCTCATACAACAAATTTCTCATAGCCTTCTGTGTGTATAATAGATTTGTAATCTTATTATTCAACTAAGATTGTATATTCATACTCAGAGTGCTTTGTTAAATGTACAAAAGTAGAGATATGTCAAAAATATTTTCAATTTTATAACTAACAGATAGGAACAACCTCAAAAAAAAAATTTATTTGTGCTAATACTCGTACTATGATTCCTATAACCAAAACCTTGTTTGGTATTGCAGCTGGTGTTGCGGGAGCTGCATTCATCGGTTTTTGTATATTTGACAATAAACGTCGCTCCGATTCTGATTATAAAAACATGTTCAGAGAGCGTCGCTTGCGTAGCCGCAAAACGGAAACACCAAAGGAGGAAATGCCGAACTTCAATAACCAAGTGGAAATTGAAAAATATTTCATTCAGCAAATAAAAATGGGAGTAAATCTCATTGACTGTGGAGAATTTGACGAAGGTATCGATCATTTGGCGAAAGCAATAGCTGTTTGTGGAAAACCTGATCGACTAATTTATGTGTTGCAATCAAATCTGCCGCCTCAGTTATTTAAAATGCTTGTATATAAACTGCAAGAAATTGGAAAACGTCAAGCATCAGAATCGTATTACGGACCAAATATAGTTGGAATATATAGCGCATCAAATGAGCAAGATAGCTCATCATATCCAACCCTTATTTGTGAGCTGGAATAGCTGCGCAAAATCAAATGTCAAAATTATTTGTGACGTGGTTAACATACACGTAAAAAACATGTTTCTATTAAATATTACACGTATAAATTTTTAATTGCTATAATGTTTCCGTAATTTAAATAAATTTGAGTAAACCATATATGTATTAATTAGAATTAAGGCTATAAATATAAATTGGTAGCATACCCAGCGCACCTTGTTGCGCCCCCTACTTGATGTTAGTGCGTAATGCTCTTCTTTATTTTACAGGAACACTATCCAGACTATGCTAGAGATTCCCTTGAAATTTCATCAAAATCGGTTCAGTAGTTTCGGAATCTATGCATCAGAGATCTGCAGTGAAGGTTTTTGGAGTACTGAGCAAATTTTTCATGAAAGATGTGTTGGTTGCATCTATCGCTGTCATGCATAATGTCGTTGTTCTCACTAGAGTCTTGCACGAATGCATTTGCAAGCAAACATTTCCAAATACATTCGACATACATTTTATTTCATGTCTCGAAAAAAAAAGCCAAACTAATAAAGGTAATGGTATGGTTAAAAAGCGAATTCAAATGCATAAAATGGAAAAAAAAACCAAACAATGCCTCGGACTCATTCATTTGGTTTGTTTTAAAATTTTTGAGAATCTTCCAGATCATTTGTAAATTTTCTGCTTCGGCAAGAACTTTGGCTAAAGAACCCTGTCTGTGTGCAGAGAGAAAAGTGTGTGAGAAAGAGACAGTTTCCGTTAACGGAAACATACTACTTTTTTCTTCGACCCTTATAGAGTCAATGATCAGCGTAGCCAACAGCTGAAAAACAACTTGCATGTATTCGAATATTTTCCATTCCATTCATTTGATTTGAAATTTGGTTCATTCGTATTTGGTCGGCATTTAAAATAAAACATTTGGTTTGCCTGAGCGAGTATTTGATATTTGCAAACGTCTGCACAAAACTCTATATATTTTATTCGATCGACCGAGTGAGTACTTGAAACATGCTTCGCTCATAACGAAACAAATGCCTTTTTTTTGCCGTTTCAAATGCATTCGTGCAAGATTCTAGTATGCACTTCTTATTGAAACTAGATTAAATAATTATATCAAAAGTTGTAATTAAGATTAAGATATATATATATGTATATATATTCCAATTAAGAATATTGTACAACCAACTTAATCTTAATTACAACTTTTGATATAATTATATCAAATATAATTATATATATATATATATATATCTCAAACAAAAAAGCGCCTTAATACATAATAATATGTTGGTTAGTTGCCAAATTATTATCCATAGCTATTAATGATGATGTTCTATAGCATTGGTCAAAACTACAAAATTTCAAAGATTACTTAAGCTTCTATTGATGATGATGATGCTGCTGTTTTTCTTGTTTGCCTTTGTCGATAATGATAATGATGATGAAGCAGATGCTGATGCTGATGGCAATGTGATAATGATGTTACCGAGCAAGAGAACAATATCAGGATGTTGATTACCGTTGACCAATCTACATGACAACTTATGTATGCATTTGGTTGTGTGCGGATGTGTGGCATGCATATTGAGTAAAAAGTAACTATGCTACCTACTACTTGTAAGGCAGGTAACTTGGTGGCTAACTGATGAAACTAGTGGGTTCTACTATCCATTGATGGAGCTTGCTGTTCCTTGCATTCCTTTCATTTAATATGCAAAACAATTTTTAGTATTTTTACTCTTCTTCCTTACCATACCATTATGTATGGAAGGAAGTTCAACTACTATTACTACTACTACTACTACTACTACTACTACTACTACTATTAGAGTAGTATGGTGCAGCAGAATGAGATTTTTTAACGGAACTCATTTTTCTTCAAGTGGAAAACATTTTCGAGAAAAAATCTAGAGTGGAAAAAATAATGAAAAAATATTGTGCTCATCGATAAAAGCCGCAGCAAGAACCAATCGCAACGCGAATTCAGCCAGTTGGATACCCAGGAGCATTTGGTAAGGATACACATACATACATATATGCACCATATACGTGTATATGCATATGTACTATGTGTATATATATTAACAAGCATCCAATGCTTCCAATATACAAAATGAATGCGAACATGAAACAAATGAATGCGACGACGCCCCAAAAGTGGGTTTGGAATGAAGATTGCAAAGGACTTTGGACATGCATGCATATATGGATATCAACTGAAAGGCAGATGGGATGGAAACGGATGGGTTTGGAATGAGATTGGATGAGTATTGCCTGACAGGTTCGGTTGCTGATTCTGCTGCTGCCGCTGTTGGTTCTGGTGCTGCTACTTCAGTGTAGCATAGAGTAGTCGCACGTTAATTACTGCAGGCTGTGGCAAGCAACAAAAAAAATTAAGAGACTAAAAAAATAGTCCATACATGCATGCATCATGGTACATACATATTATGTAGTAACATAGATACACACATATGTGACACACACACACACACACATTCACACAGAAGGTGGCAAAGTGTCCTCTTAGTGAGATGGCGGTAGCTCAGGCAACCACACGAATAAGTTCATCAATTGAAGTGAAGTCTCAATCAGCTGTGTTGGCGGCCAAACAGAATGGTAGAGCTAGAGCTAGTATACAAGGAGTGGAATGGTGGAATGGGATGCTAAAAGAAGAAAGGACAAAAGATACTCAAAACAAAGTACATACTCGTACACCCACAGATCTGAGTGAGAGTTTACGAGTAAGAGTATGTGTGGCAGAGTGTGTGAGACAACAAATTCTATGGGATATGCGCCAATATCTTTGTTAAACTGCTTTGCTCCACCTTCATCGACATGGTCATCTCCATGCCAGTTTTTCATCTTTCATCTTAATACATAACAACATTTTTTCTGCTTTCGATTTTGATGCAAGGATGCGCCTTTTTTTTACGAAAGTTTTACTAAAGTTTCTATACATGTATTGTATGTAAATCTCCTAGCAATGGTTTTGGCTGCCGCCACCTTTTACTACTTGGCTTTGTGAGATCCCCACCCCTCCCATATTTTTTGTGGCATACATACATGTATTTTTTTTTTTTTTTGTTTGTTTGTTCCGTCTTTGTTTTGCATGCATTTGTGGCTTATTAATTGAATTGGAATGCGCACTTTAGATACTCACCGACATCTGTGCAAGCCCCTCGCACAAAAAACCATACAAATTATAATTAAAATACTTCATACTTCGTATACTCATACTACTATATATGATAACATAAAACTATTGCATGCCAACAGAAAAACAAAACATAACAATGTTAACTACAATAATAAATGTGTAACCATACAAAAGTTTTAAATATTATTATTATTATAATCAGAACTTTTAATTAATGCCATTTAATAAAAAAATGCAACAAAATTCTTTTACATACATATATTTCAATATAATTTTTTTTATTTTGTAAGTTGAAGAATGCAAACATGACCGGCGTCAAAAACCACAAAAATTCATTACACTTAATAACGAAATTTCCAATAATCTCGTCATTTTGATAGTAAAAGATACAAACTTTTAGAAGCTTTGTAGGTACAAAATGAGCAACACAAGTGCTTCACCATTTAAAGTAGGATCTAGGAATATAATAACTGAAGTTGATACTACAGTGTCATAGTCAATTAATTAAGACGTATTCTCACAAAGTATAGAAACATAATCCAGTGCATTAGCGACAGAAATCAGAACAGAAACAGAGACCAGTAACATCTTCTTACTCAAGCTCAGAAACGATTAACCATGTTAAAGTATCTATGCAATCTGTTGCCGCAAATCAGAAAAGGAATTCACAAACTAGTAAAGTCACTAATACTGAAATTTTTTTTATGATTAAAGCAAGGGTGCTTCACTTTGATTGATAGCAAGGCCAGAGTGTCCTAACGACAGTACAGCCAAACTCCTTTGCCTACATTCTGCCTACTAGATTTCTGGTTTTCGCTTCCAGGCATCAGAGGACATCCTGCAGTGGTCTGTAAATATTGACAACTGCTTGACACACAGGCAGAGCCGAGCCTTTTCTCATTTCCCTGGAGAGCGCAATGATCCGGCGTGATAGAGTGCTGCCGATCTTGATTACGAGTTTCTACCGTACTGCGTTTTTTTTCTATTCATGCTGTGGGCCGACAGAGCCTTGATAGTGGTCTGGCTGTCAACATAAGTCGATATGTGCCTTAGGGTCTACCCCATAGCTTTAATTAACTTTGCTGCCTGTCAGACTGCATAGATTTCTGCTTGAAACACGCTGTACCATACCGGTAAACGATTCGATATCTGAGCTGTTAGCTCCTCTGAGAAAATGTCAGCGCCTGTACCGTCAACCGTCTTGGAGCCGTCAGTATAAATCAAAAGCTCGTCTCGTTCAATGATGGTACTCCGCTACCAATCATCCCTTCCCGGGAATTCTTATAGGATAGTGTCGGGTAGCTTTAGATGCGTTTTTCTCGAAATGCTGTTTTTTGAGTTATGATAGTCTTGAAGTAAATGAGCGATATGTACACAACCTGCCATTAATTAAGCTATGACTGCAATGATTTCCCAGATTATGTCAGACAAAAATTCACTTGCAAGTAATAGAAGAACTAGATAGTACATACATAGTTCGAGACCCTTCTGTCGCAAGATTGAAGGCATCCAATTAAATTTTCCCCAAGAGAATAACAGCATGTATAAAATTCGCAAGCAAATTTAACTCACAAATATTATTATTTTAATTATATAAATATTAGGTAAGTTATAAAATAGTAGATTACCTGATGATATGAGAGTATTAGCTATCAGAGCCTATTCTTGATATAGTAGTTAATTATATTATATTCTTAATCTTCTCAGAAACAGTGTCATTGATCTCTTTGAGCTCTGTATATAAGACCCCAAAGAGTATTTATTTGTATACAACAATTGGTAATGATCAGCAGGTGTTGCCAAGTCGTTGATCGATGAGTGGCGTAGCCTTCAAATGAGCAGCTAAGAAAAAGAAGAAGACGAGAGAAAGATTGTTGAAGAGGAAGGATAACTTGGCTATGAAGGAGCGAATCTCGGCGATGGACAAACAAAGTATTCAACTTTTGTAACCATAAGAATTTATAAAGACCACAGAATCGTAACAAAATTATTTTTAACTTATATTCCTAGTCTATCCGTTTGTCAATTATAGATAGATTAGTTTTATGATAGCTCACAAAAACCTTATATGTTAAAGACAAAGATCTTTTACTGAAGCAAATAAATCAGCTTATTTAAGATATTTGATTGTTTTTTTTTTTTGTTTTTTAATTTTTGTCAAATGTAAAACCTCAACTTCAAAAACAAATTCAGGTTAATCGGTGATCAAAGTGCACTTAAATCTAGAGAGAGATTGAAAATAAATTAAACAATAATATTTTGTTGTCGCACTTAATTGAAAGAATTTATTATTTATTTTGGTCACACATTTATCATACTAACAATTAACAGATCTGAACAAAGAAGCTGAAGCTGATACGTGATGTTGCCGAAGTGCAATTGCTACCGCAAAAGGACGCACTTGAATTTTGTCTTAAGTTCAACGCTAAACGCCAACATCACCAAATGAGTTGCATGCAACATTAACTGGAACCTTTTACTAGGCAAACAGAGACCTTTTTTCGAACGATCAAACAGCAGACGATGGACATTAACAACGACTTGAATCAAGCACTTGGGCCAGCCGATCGATCGATCGATCGATGGCTTGGATGTGTATATCAGCGGCACTTCATCTTGATTGACATGCGCATTGAGCGCGTTGACATAATGATGGACAGATCATAGCATGTGCAGGGTTTTGATCAAAGCTATCAATGACAATACTAGTATTACTCGCTCGTATCACTTGTATTTCCATTGCTTTTGGTTTGCTGGGCGCAAGTGCGTCTGGCGCTTCACGGTAGCCTAGAAACATGCTAATCCTTAGGACCAAAACACACATGTCTGTCGGTTTGCTTTTTGGTGTCACTGCATATGCGTATGTGTACTTGTGCCGGCAATAATAGTGAAGTTGGAATGGCACAATTTAATGAAGCTCCAAAAACTTATACTTCTGCAACTCTTGTCACTTATGCACTCACTACAAGTACTTAAGACAAGCAACGCCACCGCCATCGTCATCATGGTCCTGATCATCATTGTGCGCTGATGTCGCCTTTGAGATTTCTATGTGAAATTTTTCAATTTCAATTTTCATTGTTGCTGTTGTTTGTGGTGGGTCCATAACGAAAGAACTCAGTTTGATTCTACAATAGTATGTAAGACGTAGATGCAGATGATGCCTAGTACAAGTATGTATTCTGTATTCTGTACATCTGCTGCTTCATCTTCATTTCTCGATTATTCAAGTCAATTTAAAGTTACCTTTGTTTTGCCGCACTCTAAAAACGAAGCACGATCTTTTCCTTATATTTTGTTAACTTCTTTTTTTGTGGTTTTCTTTTTTTTGTCATCAGTAAGTCAGCGGTTTCCTTTCCCTATGTTACACTTTCCCTATGCCTCAATGACTATTGGCCAATAGTCATTGACATTACTGATGTGTTATCTGACATAATGGACTCCAATTAAACTTTTGATGGTTCGCATTTCATCATGTGGCGGTGTGGCGAAAAGTGTTCTGCCAACAAATCTCATGGTTTCTTTGTTATGTTCCTTTCGTCTTAGTTAACATATGCTCTCTCTCCCTCTCTCTCTCTCTCTCCTCTGCATCTTACCAAATCGACTTCCTTTTGAGAATAAAACTAAATTATTAGCATAAGGAAGCCAAGTTGGAAACATGCATAGGTGATAGATACTTGGAACAACAACAAATTTCGATTCAGCAGCTCAATCAGTTCGTCGTACATTGTATGAAGCTCAGGAATTGTTCTTTCATAATTCTGGTTGTTTGACAATTTTTAACATTTTTTTTTTTTAAATACTTTGGCTTATTTTTGTGTTTCTGGACAAATACAAAACAATAACAGAACAAACTTCGTTTAAGGCAAGGCATGTAATCCCTACTGATCGCTCAACAACAACATTTATTGCAATGAAATAATAAATAAATGCATTTCATTAGCAATTTTTCCTCAGAAGTCTTGGTACTTCTCCATTCAGGTACATCGAGACATGGACATTCTAAGTCCATAGTATCTTGATGTTGTGTAGACGTAAAATTTTGAATGCTAACAAAACTAAATATAATTTTCATTCATGAAGTTCTGCTTTTTCTAAAAATAGTTTGAACTTACCAAAATGAGTTTTTTTTTATTTGTAGAATAAAGAAATATAGAAAATTGAGTTGGGTTAAAAATGTGGATTGAATTCTTCATCTTCTTCGCCTTCCTCGCTATCGTCCTCTCCTAGCTCCTCCTCTTGTTCTTGTTCTTCTTCTAATTCCTCTTCTGTTTCAGTCTCAAATTCCAACCCATATTCTCCACCCAAGGAATGTTCTGAATAGTCTTCTTCTTCACCGTCGGATAGTTCTGAAGAGTCAGAATATTCACTCCAAATTTCTTCTTCTTCTTGTTCTTCAATATAGTTGACAATCGGATCCAAATATATGTAATATATATTATCGATTACCTCAATAACGCCAGCTGCTGTTGCCACTTGTAAATGATGTAAAATTGCATTTATCGCTTCTTGTGTTTCAGCTGGTGTCACTGGGTGGGGCCTTAAAATGATATATATATCTTCGACTGACAGTGGCTGCAATTCGACACGTAAGACGTTCAACACTTGCTCATACGTTATGGGTTCCAATTCCGGCATGATGAATACAGATCTAAATCAGCGGAATGGAGAATACAGATTTAAATCAGCGGAATGGAGAAAACAGATTTAAATCAGCGGAATGGAGAATACAGATTTAAATCAGCGGAATGGAGAATACAGATTTAAATCAGCGGAATGGAGAAAACAGATTTAAATCAGCGGAATGGATAGCTACAAAAGGATAAATTTGTACAAAGAAGTTTAAATATTACAGATTTTCTGTTTTTTTAACGAGACACGAATGAGGCAAAATATGTTTTTACAATACTATATTGTATATTGTTATGAAGTAAAAAACCGAACTATATGTTGCTTAGTTTTCGACTGAGTGTGACAAAAATCATGGGTTACGTAGATTTATATTAAAATAAATTATAATACATTTAAAAAAAAAAAAAAATAATTTTGTATCATTACAGGATTTCTTACGAAGATTTCAAGCCTGGCGAAGCGATGGAATAGTGGAATAAACTCGAACTGCATTTTTACCCTAAGACGTGGCACTTGTCCAGTTGTCTACTAAGACTCCAGAATCATCCAGCAAGTGGACCAAGCCCATTACCTCTGACTGATCCTGGACAAACGACTTACATGGCGAGTACACATGCGTCCATCCAGCAAGTTGTCGCTCAACAACAAAAGGGCAATGTACAGACAAATAGTGGCTTCAGTTTGGCGCTACGCCTTACAAATCTGGGGTACCACTGCTGCCAGCCGCATCCAAAGAGTCCAAGCCTGTCAAAACAAGGCACTGAGTTGCATAGCTGGGGCTCCATGGTTAGTGCGCAACACCATTCTGCACAGAGATCTCAAAATGCCCACTTTGAGAGATGAAGTCATACAATGCTGTAACCGTTATCAGCAGAGGCTACAAAACAACCCAAACAGCCTGGCGGCAGCACTAGCCCATGGGATTAGGCGATATCGTTTAAAGAGCCTTCATCCTAATGACCTTCTAAACGGAAGGTTGCCACCTAAATAAATGTACACAACGATATAATCGTCCTTCGTCGGTATTCACAACAATATTTTATGCTATTTTGAGATAATATTATAATAAATAATCTAAAAAAAAATAAAATTAAAATACCATAACTTAAATATACCTTCTAAGGGCCTTGGACTCTTCTTGAAATAATATAATTAATAATATTAAATCTAAGATGTGACAAGAAGTAGACTATATTTTCAATATTTGATTTTGAAGGAATGATGAGGACTTGGAAAAAGTATTGTCGACACATCTTCTGGACCGTATAGGTGGCAATAAGCACACATTTTCCAATTCAGAAGATGTGTGTGGTAATAATGCTTTGCCCTATTCGTAGCCATATAAAAAGATGGTGTATTTTTTTGGAACAGCTTATCGGATAGACAGGTTTTTCCAGGTGAATCCAAACTGGGCGATTTCATGTGTTGCCTGGTCGCATCCCTCGTTGGAATGCTCAAATTAGTATGCAGATCGTCCAAAAAATGCATTCACAAAACAAAGTTGACTGCCTCACGGGCCTTTCAGTTTGCAATTTATTTTATTTCTTTTTCCTTCCATTCCACTTAGCCTAATAATTCATTTTGTACAAAGTTTAAGAGAATTCAATAACAATTAACAATAATAAGAGATAGAGATAAAGACTAAGAGACTTCAAAGATTAGTAAATATATAAAATTTCAAAGAACTCTTGACTAAAATAAAGCTTTATTATTTAAATTAGAAGCTCCTTCCAACCAACTAAAGTCCCACTCAACTCCAGAGGTAGCGGACATATCTTGTATATGCTGCTCTTCAATACACCAGATCTTGTCTTCACTGTGATTACTCTAACGAGTCCGTCCTTGATCAGCTGTGTTGAAAAGCCATCCAGTCTTCATATTGAAGAGATTGGAGGATGGGGTCTTGATACCAATGGACTTTACTGGGGCTATGAGGAAAGAATGAAAGTAGAATATCATTGAAGATGTCTGTTTGACACTGATCAAATTGGTCCCTCTATATTGTAAATTTGAATAAAGTAATTCTGTGCTTCTTTGATCAGTTACAATGATCCAATATGATGGTGAATTTGGCCTTGGATCTGTAAAATCATAGAATTACTGATTTATGATTTCCAAACGAAACTGAACGTTACTCTCTCGAGCAGATTAAAACCTTGCATCCCGAATTGTAAACGCGTTCTTCCATAATGTCTGCCCTAAATGAAGTAATTTGGAAACATCTATTGTATCTTAAAGTGTTTGATTATTTCTGGTTCTCTAAAATTGTCACTTAATGCCTACTGTGCTAAGCCAGATGAAGTTGTTTTCTCAGAGCTGAATAATTTTCATGGGCGCTCCAAGATCAAGAGTGATAAACTTGTGTCAAATTATTGTCAAACTAACAGTTTTGAATTGTTAGTTGATACCTCATAAAATACTCTTAAAAAATGGCACACAGTTATATTCGGAACCTGTAAGCTGGAAACAAACCATAAGCTATTCACCCCATACACGTGACAAAAATAGAATATGGCACGCACTAATGTACTCGTACTGCTGAAGTTAAATAAGAAAGATATATGAAGTCCTATAGGGATCCTAACTGTAGAAGCTCTCAAAATGCTGAAGAGGAGGGATGCAACAATGAAATATTTTGTATTTAGGTGTTTGGGTGCTCTATGAAGGAGGAGATCGGTCAAACTCAGATCAGTCAATTTCAAATTAAGAAAATCAACTTATAATTTCATTCATCAAGACCTCAGATTGGTTGTGAGGGAACCCGGTTGGATAAGATAAGGAAGCTCTGCATATTATACCTGTGATCCTATAATAACCATAGGTCTGTTCTTGTCTCTTCACCAGAAATCCAACATAAGTCAATTATTCAATTCCGTTTTTAAAAATTTCCCAAGTTGAAACCTTCAAATTAATGAAAATGCTAAGATAAGATTAAACTTTTATACAAGAAATCATGATATGTGAAATCATATGAAAGAGTAATGGGGTTTTAGATTCATTTGAAAATTTGATAGAAATTATGGGGATTTCTTTATGTTCGCACAACATCATTCATTGATCGTCGTCGTTGTCGTTGCTCATTGCTGGATGCTTTAATGCAATTAGTTTAATTGTCGGAAATGGTATTTGCATCTTAAATGAAAGCAAAAAACTGAGAAACATCATCTCTCTTTTTTCTTTTTTTTTTTTTTTTGTATGTATTCTTTTTTTCTTAGGTGCTGCAATGTTTTGATTGTTGGTTTGGTTTGGTTTGGTTTGGTTTGACTGGGCTGGCTCAGTTGCTGCTCGTTGTGCTAATCGTTCAAACGAAATCAGCAACAATTCATTTGCACAACAAGCAGCGCTCCAAGTTTCAGAATTTTGCTAAGAAATAAGCGAGTGGAGTGACTGACTAAGTGGAGTAGTGAAGGAATTGGAAAGGCGAGAAGAGGAGAGGAGTGGAGTGGAGTGAGCAAAAGAACGAAGCGAAGTGAAGATTATCTTAATTCACGTTGTGGGAGACTAATGAGTGCAAAAATCCAAAAACTTCAACTTTAAAACTCTCAACTCAAATACTTTAACACAGATACAGACAACAGACATAGCCTAGGCCCAGATCCAGACAAGAAAGACCAACCGCCAGGCAAGCCGTCAGACCAACCGTCGGACCAAATGAAAAGCGCAGAAAAGACGACAAGTCGACTCGAGTAGACAAGTAAAGTAGACAGAAAAGTGCCAACAACGATTTGAACTTGAGTTGTGTCGTTTGTGTCGTTGTGACTTTGTTTCACTTCATTTCTTTATAAGCAGCAAATGTTGCCACTGTCACCGTCACCATCACCATCATCATCCTTTTCTCTTTCCTTAAGCGACCCATAGATGTATGAATAGTATTATATATATTGCATAAAAGATATTCAGGCCAGCAGAATACGTTAATTGTAAAATGAATCTTTTTTTCGTTTGCTATTGCCATATTGAACGATTCCTTTCACAATATCTGATGTTACATTGGTCCCTATTGTCTACAAACTGTTAACAGTTATCTGATATCTAAATTCTTTGATTTTCTTAAATATATCAGTTGTACAAACTTGACAATGTCTCATCTCTCCATTGATCAATTTCTAGGTACATCTGTGTGCCGCTTTAAGATTGGTCAACCAAAGTGTTGCAAGTTGGCTGCGTGCGCGCACAATTTTTTAATTGAATTAGTAGCTGACTGCAACGCCTTGACATGCCTTACCTTGCCTCATGACGACGATGATGATGATGATAGTGATAATGATGATGGTGACGATGAAGACTGTTATGATCATGATAATAATGGTGATGATGATGATGACGAAGACAATCAAGACTAGGTTGAGACTGAAGGCGACACATGCGTGCCGCGCTTAAATATTGTATAAGTGTGTACATATGTATGTATGCGTTTTAAAAGCGCATTAATTGTCGCCTCTTGAAGCAACAGTTGGAGTCTTTCATTTCAAGATTAAGAGTCTTCTCAGACTCAGTTTAGACATTCGCATCTGCTGCACGCGGTCATCAAAAAAAAAAACAAAAACAACGAAACTTACATTTTGTCGCTTAAATTTATCTGCATTTTTTGTGCGTTTCTCGACGTCGTTCGTCGTCATCATCATTGTTGTCACATTTCCCTACAGATCCCGTGACTTTCCTACCTTCCAACCAAGTCACCAACCTTCCAATCATCTAACCAACCATCTGTGTGTATGGTGATCCTTCCTGGTCGTTGTGTTGCTGTTGTTGCTGCTGCTGCTTCTGCTGTGTTTTGTGTCGTTTTTAATTAAGCATAAATTTCATCAAATAAGATATGAGAGGACTACAACAGCAAGAGCTGCAGCAACAGGAACATCAGAAGTAAACTAGGAACAGCAACAGCAACATTTTGCTGTTTGTATCTCCAATTGGACAGCACCCGCAACCGCATACCTCACTTGTCCACTCACTACTTTAGTGAAAAAACATTGAAATGTACGTGTATGTTTGTGTATTTCATTGAAGATGAGCATGTTTTAGGCCTTTTAAACAGAACCCAGTCAAAGTTTTTGTTGTGTGTGATGTTTGCTGGGTTTCGATTTCGCGATTTCGCGATTTCACGCATCTTGTTTATCTTTAAATCGCACGCTTTGTTTCTATTCCATGCCACTCCATTCCATTTCATTCTCACTTCATGTCTTTTTGTTCATTCCTATCCATCCATTGATTTAGTTACTTAAACAAGTGTGCTCGCTCCATTTCCTTGTTCTTAAAAACTTTGTTTGGTTTTCTTTCTCTTTTTATTATTATTTATGTTGGCTTCTGACATGCAATCAACATGTTTTTATGAAATGTGCTAAATAACATTTGTTATTAATTTTGTTTGTGTTGTTGTTGTTGTTGCTGTTAAATGTAAAATTATTAATTGAGATACTTTTAAAACAAATATTCAATGCCTCAAGAAGGACACAAAAGAAAAAGAAACTTTAAAACTAAGTACTACATAGATAGTACCATCATATCCACATCCACATTCTTAAGATATATTTCTAAGTATAGGAAATTTGATTGATGTTCACTTAAGTTGTATGCACTCTTAAATTGTCAAATAAATAGTACGTATATTGTAGTTTTAGTAAGCAAGTTTTACTAAGTTCAAGCACTCGTTGGTTACTTAAGTTTTGGAAATTTGATTTGATATCAAATTGCAAGATGTTGCTTGCCAACATGAACAGGAAAATGAATCACAGATTGTAACATGCTAAAAAAAAAATTAATTTTTGTTTAAATTCAAAGAAATAATTTTTAAAGCTTACAGATACTTTATGTGTCATAGGATAGGATAGGATACCAACAGACAGCTCGCCACTGAAGAGAGTTCACCACAAAAGTCTTAGGGCCCATTGTAATCGTCTTCAACCTTATCGACATGAGAGATCGGAGCAATAGTCTAGCTACCCTTCTGCAAGAATTAGAGGTGTCACCAATTTTTTACACTTAATAATTTTTCACGTTATTTCAGCGTACACTGATATAGTGTACTTGTGACGTCAAAATTGAGAGAGAGAGCAATTCTCGAGAGTGTAACAAGCCAAATTGGCATTACTTTGTATTATTGTACCATTTCTAGCTACCACCGTCATCGCTCTCAGTGCTCTTATATCTACTGACCCACAAGAAGATTGAAATACATAATGGAAGTTTATTTACCTAACAATTTACAAGCACTCAATGTTTTCGAATTCAACTCGAAATTGGTTTGGGCTTGCTTGATGCTACTCAAAAAACTGTAATCAAGCAATTACGAGGGTGAATCAAATATTAACCGGAATTCTTTTTTAATATTTATTTATTCATAAAACAATACAAAAATCCTATTGATTATTTTTCTACATAGTCTCCCTCACGCTCTACACATTTTTCCCAGCGGTTTAGAAGCTTGTTAATTCCTTGCTCGTAGAAACTTTGAGGTTGAGTCACCAACCAATTGCGCACGAATTCCTCAACATCTTGATCGTTGACAAATCGCAATCCTCCAAGTGCATCTTTCATGGGCGCAAACAAATGATAATCACAGGGTGACAAATCTGGGCTTTATGGAGGATGCTCAAGGGTTTCTCAATGCATATCCTCCAGTTTTTGTTTCGTTTCACCCGCCGTATGTGGCCTGGCATTGTCATGAAGAAGGATGACGTTTCTGATGGGGACACCGCGTCTTTTGCTTCTGTAAGCGGCTTTTGCTGCCTCCAACAGCTGGCAGTAGTAGGCAGCGTTAACTGTACGTCGGTCATGTAGGAAATCAATGAGAAACACTCCTCTGTAGTCGAAAAAGACGGTCGCGAGGACCTTACCGGCTGAGAGACGGGTTTTGGCTTTCACAGGACCGGCTTCGTCTTTCCTACGCCATTCTTTACTCGCCATTTTGGACTCAGGAGTGTAATGATGGACCCATGTTTCATCACATGTCATGATACGCCTCAAAAAAGCCTCTCCCTCCCGCTGAAATCGATTCAGATGTCTCTTACTGATTTGCCATCGGGCACAGATTTTTTTGACACCAAGATGATTTTTAATGATTGTTTGAGGACTTCCATAGCTAGTGCCCACCTGCAAAACGATTTCATGAATAGTGAGCCGCCTGTCACTTTCAATAAGGTCACGAACTGCACCAATGTTGTCACCAGAGACGCTTGATTTTGGACGTCGATTATGCCTCACACTTTCTCGTCCACTCTTAAACTTTTTGGCCCAATCAAACACTTGAGTTTTAGTATCATCCCCATACTGAGCCTTCAATCGAGTCCAAATTTCGCACGGTTTAACGCCTTCCTTAGTTAAAAACTTTATTATAACCCATTGTGCAACGGACTCTGGAACCTGTTACTTACTCATAGCTGTACTGACGAATTGACTAAGTCAAACAGCTCACCAAGCGTTTCCCCCACTCCTGATACACTACACTACAAGAACCTACACTGTGAGAGCACTCGTGGTTGGCTAAGAAAAGTATTTGTAATATTCCGGTTTATTTTTGATCCACCCTCGTATGTTAACCTTATCTGGGTACCTGATTATAATGGATTTCTTGGAAAGGAAGAGGCAAATGAACTTGTCAGAAAAGGACCTGCTGTTATAGTGGCTTAAATCTTCATGCCAACTATGTAGAATATGCAAAAAAATAGCACAGGAATCACTGGGACTGACACAGAAAGTACATTGCAGAGTAATGAAGCACCTACATAACATGCGGATCAGTCGCATCGATCTGTGTAGATTATGTAATGAAGAAGGGGAGTCAGCAGAGCACATGCTATGTCACTGCGAGTGCCTATTCTGGATCAGACTCCATCACCTTGGAAACCAGTACTTGGAAACAGTTGAAATTGCAGGTTTGTCTCTGAAGAGGATCTTGAAATTCATAATGAATACCAGAATCTCGGAGGAATTGTGATTCGGGTTTGTCACAATAAGCCAACTTGCGGCCGCAGTGACAAAGTGTATTGGTTACCGTCCTTTCCCTAATCTAATCTAAACTAATCAACCTTATAATTTACCATATACTATGTTATCATATTCAAAATATTTAAGAACTTAACATCTATTTCTTAAGCGATATTTTTCTACCGAGGAAGTCATATACTATCCCGTTTATAAGACAGCCGACACTTCACTTTTCACTGAGTTTTGATTGCCTCAGAACACATGTAAAAAACCCTTTTACAGTTCGTTTTGAACACCCGAAGCAACTTCAATAAGCGCACATTTCAATACAGTCGTTGTTTTCGTGAACCGAATTGAAATGTCAAATAAATGCTTAGCGTTTTGAAAACGTTTTGACATTCAGTTGTTTGGAAAATGTTGTTTTGTCCAGTGTAGCCAGCCATATGGTAAAATTATTTTGCTTTATTATCTTTTTAACAATGATTTTGTGATTTATATACTCTGCAAAATCCTTGTCAGTATAAGGATTATATATTTAACATTAATTTTGTACAATGTGATTTGATTTGATCATATTACAATAAATATATGGCAACATTGCACCAGCAAACAAACACAAATTCCTTTTCAATAAGGACACAATGAAGTCACACTTAAACAAATGTTGTGAGTCAAGTTTCGTATAGAGAATTGTAAGTCTCTTAGCATCAACCATACTTTTCAAAGGATATGATAGAATGTTACTTGATGTGGAAACACTTCCTTCACATTTTATACTCTATACCCTTGGCATATACACTTGTCAGGTTCAAGTCCTTCGTTTTTTAAAAACCTGCCTATTTCCGATGCTATAGTTTTGGCGTCCATCACCGTCAATTCTACAAAACCGAGAAATTCTTCACGGATTGTTTTTTATCTTCGTCATAAAATCTTATTCCCATGGAAAGCTGTACTTTTCCAGCTATGTCATATGACTCATCTGCCATTATACTGTAAGCATAAGCCTTTTTTGCGGCCTGTACGATTACACTTTTAATGACCAAGCCACGCAAGCCAATTATTTGGTTTTGAATCTGTAGGCATTTTTCTTACCATTTGCTGCTGTTTCAAAACTGAATCATCAGATTCAATTTTCAGGATCAGAAAATCTTCAAGAACACCGTGATGTTGCTCTTTACCTCTTAAAGGCAAGTCATGTGTACCGCAGAATATAATCGAAGATATTATAGATGACAGAATTTGTTTATTGTCTTCGATTTTCTTCTGGTGAGATGTATTCATAATTTCATCCACGTGTATTTTTTCCGAAAAATTCTTTACATTGTTGACTGCTGATTGATGATAATGTGATGAAACATGTTTTTTGCAGTATTCATGGATATTTTTAAAGCGAAAGAAAGATTGAGTCACAAATGAACACAAAACGCCAGTTACTTGTTTTGGTGGAAATAGTATGCAATATAAGCACAACGAACCTTTAGGTGTTTACAATATACTAGCCAAGGTGCGTAAGTCTGCAACCAACTATGATTAAATTTTTAAATTAGCGGTTTCGACATCTTCAGCAAAGTTGTAATTTTTAGGAGGTACCAAGCAGCGTTTGACTTGTAGTCATCAAAGAAGTTCGTCCTATCCATTTGCCTAGGTCATTATCACAAATATTCTCAATCTCAGCTATATTTTCCACCCAATAAGGTTCAAAGATCCGAAGACGCAGAAGCGCAAGAAGCAATAGTCAAACGCAGAATGAAAAATGAATGAATCAATGAATGCATGAGTTTTATCAGTGGCACACGAGTTACTCAAATTGTCTGGTTAATTTGGTTCTATTCGAATTTACTCAGAAATTTGGATTTTGCTATTTGTCGCACACGAGTTTTAGAGTGTCACTCAGTGCGTCTGTTAGTTTGAGTGCATTGATGCAGCACTCTAATTTGTATACAAATTTAATGTTTTTTTTATTCTTCGATCTTTTTTTCGAGACAGTTTTCATAGGTAATAAAAAATATCTACACAGAGCTGCCCGTACCTGGCTATGCCCATGATTCTTTCTCATAAAACTAAGCAAACAACTTTAGGTTTGAGGATTAGGAAGAATGTGACTTGATTGTTCTAGATATTGATTAGAAAATTTGACGAATCTTCTTTCACTTATCGAACAAGGAATTAATAGTATTCTTCTTCAGGCAGAGGTGGTGGCCAGTGATGAAGATCAGTTCACTTATACAAAATTGGACTCAATATTCTGCTATGGATAAACTATGTTCTACTTCTTAAAAAACCAAGCCAAACAGTTCCATAAGTACCCAATTATATAAAAGTTAGACAAAAAATAGATATTGCATATTTGGCAGTCAAAAGTGTAGTATTAATGCCTTAAGAACTTCAAGTATCTTTCAGACTTAAAGGAAACAAACTTCAATGTTGAGAGGGAAACATGTTTGTTGTGTGTTATGATCATTTAGATCCAGTTGAGATTTGTATCACTGAGTTGTTGATTAGCTATACTACTTAGTGGAATGACAAATTTACCAAATGTAAGATAATTTACCATGGAAAAGACCAGACTAGACTGGACCCAAAGGTAAGAAATATGAAAAAGGTAAATGTTAAAATTGCCTAATAGCAAGACAAGAGTCGCAGTTGCCACCACTATCTCACACTGCCTCAGTGAGTGTCAGTGCCAGTGGCGGCACTTGAGCCGGTCTGATTCTGATGTCGTATCTTGCATATAAACAAAAAATTCCTAACAAAATATAATCCGGAAGTAGAAAAACAGGACAGACAAAAATATACTCAAAGGACGAGGGTCTCGACTCAAATACGTCAAAGGCAACGAAGGGCTGAGAAACGACTGAATGAATGAATGAAAGGAGTGAAATGACGATTGTTTTTTTTTTCTTCTTATTTTTATTTTGCCAAAGAGGAAAAGGATTATAAAATACGACAAAAAAAAAAAAAAAAAAACTATGCCTGACGGCAATAACATTAAGGACACCCACGCCATAACGATGTTAGCGGCGTCTCCGACATTTGGCGTGCTTGGAATCCGTTAGGAAGCCCATGAGTATCTCTGAGTAATGTGTGTGTTCATGTGTTCGTGTCTGTTTGTTTAACGAATCTATATATGTATAAACATACACAGATACTTCGATACATATGTATATATCTACTACATATCCTACCCTACTACATACAATGTGTATATTACATATATATATATATGTGTATTGTTGGATTCATTTATTTTTTTTTCTTTCTTTTCTTTTGTGTCTCAAATAATATTGCCAAAAAATTTTTGTTTTTTTGTTATATTTTTATATTTTTGTTTGGTTGTTTGTCGTTGTTGTTTGAAAGTATAAAACGACATTCCGCAGTAAATTTTACGTTTATAGCTGACACAAGGATAAATATCGCGTAATAAACAACAACAAAAAAGCATGAAAAAAGCCTCAAATTACAACAAACGCAGCAACAAAGGAAGCAACCAAAAAACGCAAACAACAAACGTCAAAATAAAATAATAATAATACAAAAAAAAAAAAAACAACGACATCTAAAAACAATGTACAATAGTAGTAGAAAACAAGACCAAAACATTTATTTCAATTTACCTTCATACTCGTATCTATCAATTCTTATTTTATTTACAATTTCACCATATTTTCACCAAAAGTTTCATTATAATTTTGCTTACATTTTCCATACACTACTATTGTCAATTCCAATTGATTCTGGAAATTTATCTTAAAAACCAAAATGTGGTTTTATTATCCACATACTCAGTTTGATTGAAGATAAATTCATTGTAACTATAACACAAATTGATATTATCAGTTCATATTTTAAACATGAAGTTTTCATAACAAACAATCTAACTGTGGACTAACAAAGGTTTTTCATATACTAAAAACACCCTTCACTTTTGGTTGTCGCTCATTTGTAGGAAGGAAACTATAGAAATGAATTTGAAATCAATTCTTTGTGTGAGAGTAAATGAATAAATTTAATTCCCTGCAGTATGCTTTGTGGCAATACTCCCTGTTTCGATAATACTATGTAATTCACTAGCCCATTTTTGTATTACTAGTGGCTAGTCATAGGTGGCCTTTTCGAGACATCGATCAAGTTAGAAAATTTAGAACTCTTGTATATCAAATTGCAGCTGACGATCGACAAGTTCTGATTCCAGGACACTTCTTGACTGGTGACATACTGACCAACTAACATGATGCCAAATGCAACAGTCATTCTGGAAGGCATGGAGTACAGCCTACCTTACTTTGTTACAAGAGTGAACTAAGAGGCGTCTAAAAACAGCAAATATCCCCGAGGGCTGCCTGGTCCTACTTACTTAAAGATGACAAGCGACCATTGATAAAATGGCAAATTGGGCATATGGTTGAAACAATAAAAGTCGTTGACGGCGTAACGCATGTGGCAAACATTCGTACCAGCACGGGAATCATTAAGCGAGCCATAGATAAGTTGTGCCTTCTACCTATAGAAGATGTTGAAAGCTGCAGACCTTCAACGGAGGAAGAATGTTAATACAATTCATTTGGCTAGCAGATTTTCAATTCGCTCTTAATAAATCAAAATAATGTAGAATAGAGTAAAGCAAGATAAAGTAAAGTAACATAACGGATTACATTGCATTGTTTCATTTTTGCCTATTCTTTTGTGTTCAAGAAAGATCTATAAACAATACTATATATATCTAAAATCAATCGTTAATAAATTGTCAAGCAGAAAGCCGATGTGCGTTCACTTCCGTTTCAGTTTGACAATTTAAAAGTGGACAGCAAGAACGCATGCACCTTTTCGCATTACTGATGGCTACCAATTAAGATGTATTGTTATTTTGAATATAAATAATATTAATATTACAAAATAATTGACCAGTTATAGCGCGGTGTCACATACGACAGAAACAGATACGCTCTATATTGGAATAAACAATGAAACGCTGGCAGCTTTGGTAAAAGCCATGCTGCTAAAACAATGAACAAGTGATCAATAAAAAATGTTATTCTGCAGGGTATGCTCATGTAAAAAAATGTATACACATCACTTTATCAGAATGATCAGTTGGAAAATGGTTTGCTCGATTTCGTTCCGGAAATTTCGATGTTAAAGACCCACCTCGGTCTAATCGGCCTGTCGATGAAATTGTGCTACTGATGGAGCAAGACCGTCTTTCAGGATATACCCGAGGCACTAAACATCAACCATATGACAGTATGGAATTATCTAAAAAGAGCAGGCTACTCAAAGAAGCTCGATGTTTGGGTGCCACATGAATCAACTCAAAGAAATTTTATTGACCGAGTGAAACGCTGCTGAAACGTAACGAAATGAAACCATCGAATCATTACAGGCAATGAAAAATGGATTAAATACGAAAATATCCAACGCAAGGGATCTTGGTCAAAGGTCGGTAACCTTCCACAAATGACTTCAACAACGTCTGAATTGACGGCAAACAAAATGTATGTTAAGTTTTTAGTGGGATTGGAAGATAATTGTCTATTATGAGCTTCTAGAATGTGGCGAAACAGTCATTTCGGTCCTTTACTGTGCACAACTCGACCGTTTGAATGAAGCAATCAAGAAAGAGCGACCACAATTGGCCAACAAAAAAGGAGTTGTCTTCCTAAAGGTTATCAATAAAAATGGAAAATATTTGATGGAAAAAGTTGCTTTGTTATAAGAAAACAAAAACAAAAGGGTTTAAACATATTTCTCATTTTCAGAAGTTACCGCCCCACCAACCCAATACATACATATATTTTCGTTTTAACTTTAATTTATTTTTAGCATCTATCTGAATTTCACTTTTATTTTCCACTATGATCAAAACTATAATAAGCAGTTCTATGGTTCTATTCTATGTTGCATAGTTTCACAAAACCAGAAAAAGACCAGAAACAGAACAGTCCCACAACGTTGTGTACAGGAGTCTGGTTCTGTTACCGTGCCATGTATAGTGTTGCAGAATGTTACCAAACGTAGAACAGATTGATTGTGCTACCATGTGCAGAGTTACAGTGTTAGAAATTTTGAAATTTCTTATTAAGGTAACTCTACTATATGCATAGTCTGAAAGTTTAAAGTTTGAAAAAAGTAACTTCATAAGGAACAATTAAAATATAATGGATTATTGTTCGTCAGGAGATTGATCAACTACGAAGTATGTATTCTATTAAATTAAATTTTATAAGTAGCAATAAGATGAATTGGTTAAATCGACTTATTTTTGTTTTCATAAGCTGGTTGGTGGGTTGGTTTCCGTGGCTGGCTCGTATAGTACACTACGGGCCACAATTAGCACTAGAGCGCTGTTTTGAAACCACTTCCTCGCCGAACGCAATCAGTATTACTAAATCCAACCTGTCGAATTTAGGTATTTGAGTAAATCACCCGGGCTTGTGACTGAACAGTCCGAGAGATTGTCGATGATGTATTCGCCCAGAAACTTATTTCTAGTCTTTTACAAGGCTAGGCATTGACATAGAAACTGGGTGAGTGACTCGTCTTCCTCTTCGTTTCCGCAGCTCCTACAATGGCTTCTAAATGGAATACCCAGTCTCTCCGCGTGAATCCCTACACACCACTGAACGGTAAAAACCGCTGTGAGCCTTGCGGTATCCGAGCGTCTTCTGTTAATGAGTCTAAAAGACCTATTTACGTTGTAACAAGGCCAGAAAGCACGTGCCGCTCTGCAAGATTCAAGATCTTTCCACCGTCTGTTAGCCAGCTGACGGAAAAACAGGAAGTTACTCCTCTTGACGACCGCCAGGGGAATCGAGACCTGTTCCGCTAACGATACATCAAGAGAAGCACCAGAACGAGCCAATTTGTCAACCTTCTCATTCCCCTCTATGTTCCTATGGCCGGGAACCCATAAGAGTGTGATATCAGCTAGACGACTTAGCTCGCTCATCGTCGACCTGCATTCCTTATCGAGCTTTGATTTCACAGTGGTGGATTGCAGTGCTTTGAGTGCCGCTTGACTATCAACGAATATATCTATTTTACGACCTTCCGGTACGTTATTTCTGGCCAGCCGACATGCTTCCCTAATCCGTAAAGATTGAAATGTCAAAATCACTCTGAAAACTGTTCTCTTTCTATTCCATCCTGGTAGGAAATTTTAAGTTGCAGTCGCTCTCAAAGCTATTGTGCACCACTATATAGTCTGTTGTTTTCTTGAACATAGGATTATTAACCACTCCTAGTATTTTGCTATGTTCATATGGTCGTTCTGCCCAGCAGCCGGTTTCTTTTAATCTTACCGTGCTGTTGCAGACCATGTTTTTGATATGGAGGTCAATTGGGAGTAGATATAGCAGTACTTTCAGTGCTGCCGTGGGGCACGTGCGCATGGCTTCGGTGATTCCTACATATGCCGACCTCTGCACACCGCTAAGTTTGTGCACTATATAGCTGTTTCCTAGAGCTGGCCACCAAACAATTGCCCCGTATGTAAAAATCGGACGTACTATCGCTGTGTACATCCATGCTGTTATTTAAGGGCGTAGGCCCCATCTCTTACCAAGCAATCTTCTGCTAGAGTAATAGGCCACAGAGACTTTCCTAGCCCGTAGCTCTATATTGGCTTCCAATTGAGTTTTGCGTCCAGCAGAACTCCCAGGTTCTTGGCCTTATTGGAAAGATGAAGCTGTTGTCCATTCAGAAGAGGAAGGGGGAAAGTCGATATTTTGGTTTTCGTTGTGAAAAGCATCAGTTCTGTCTTGCTTGGGTTAACGTTTAGACCACATCCTGTGGCCCATTTTAACAGTCTCCCCAGAGCTCCCTGCATGATGTTGCTTATCACACTAAGAAACATCCCTGATACCATGATCACAACGTCGTCCGCATAGGCGACTACCCTTGCCCCTGTCTCCTATAAATTCTTGAGAATGTTATATAGAATATATACTATTGTAAAATTTTTTTTTTAACTAAACTATTTATTCATGTACCATATATCAGTTATTAAAGCACTACCACAATCAATCTTTATTGGATGAAATGTTAAAGGATATGGTAGTCAGAAGATGAAGTTTCACCAGCTGGAAACACCTTCAAATGTCATACATACATATGTGGAGTGTCCAATTCTAATCTAGTCAATACAAGAAATGAAAAAGGGCAGGTGTAGTAGTGTAGTACTTTCAATTTATGTAGAGACATTTGTTTTGGTAATACATAAATTTACAAACTTATAGGCAATAATAAGTATCTGTGAGATTGATATACTGATAATCTGTTAGCATACTATTACAAAATAGATATAATATTTCGTAATAAAAAATATACATGAAATTTTTGTATTATAAATTTCATGTTTCGTAACGTAGTCCCGCCTAGAATATCCAGATGGCCCCGTGGATTAAGGGGCACCATCATTTCGCATTCCTTAAAAAGAGGAGAACGTTCCATACTTGTCTATCCATTTCAACCAACCCGGCTTGATGTATCTGTTGATTTGGATTTACATAACAATTATATAATAATTTAGAGTAATATATTCTCTTTACTTACTCAATACTGTTGTTTTTTTTTCCAAAATTTTTTCCATACTATTTATTTTTTTTTTCATTTTAAATTTTAGTTATTTTTTTACTTTTTCTCCAGAGCTCGATGTTGCTCCGTAGAAGTGTGATAAACGAATGAAAAATTGTGTAAGTTTTCTTGGCAGGTAAACATTTTTGAACATCAAAGCCTACTTAGATGGTTCTAGACAATTTTTTACTATTTATTGTTCAGGTTTCTCATGACACTTCTTTTTCTGTCAAATTTTTTTAAAATTATTGACAAGAAATGAAAATGTTTCCGCAGCTCCTACAATGGCTTCTAAACGGAATACCAAGTCTCTTCTACACACCAATGACCGGTAAAAACCGCTGTGACCCTTGCTGTATCCGAGTCTAAAAGACCTATTTTCGTTGTAACAAGGCCAGGTAGCACAAGCCGTTCTGCAAGATTCAAGATCTTTCCACCGTCTGTTAGCCTGCTGGCGGAAAAACAGGAAGTTACTCCTCTCGACGACCGCCAGGGGAATCGAGACCTGTTCCGCCAACGATACATCAAGAGAAGCACCAGAACGAGCCAATTCGTCAGCCTTCTCATTCCCCTCTATGTTCCTATGGCCCGGAACCCATAAGAGATATGATGATGATATCAGCTTGACGAACTAGCTCGCTCATCGTCGACCTGCATTCCTTAAAGAGCTTTGATTTCACAGTGGTAGATTGCAGTGCTTTGAGTGTCGCTTGACTATCAACGAATATATCTATTTTACGACCTTCCGGTACGTTATTTCTGGCCAGCCGACATGCTTCCCTAATGGCAAGGACCTCCGCCTGAAAGACTGTGGCCTCGTCGGGTAGCCGGAAAGAGTGGTCTAAGCTTATTTGTGGTGAGTGCACTCCTGCTCCTACAACGCATTCCATCTTCGACCCATCCGTAAAGATTGAAATGTCAAAATCACTCTGAAAACTGTTCTCTTTCCATTCCATCCTAGTAGGAAATTTTACGTTGAAGTCGCTCTCAAAGCTATTGTGCGCCACTATATAGTCTGTTGTTTTTCTTGAACATAGGATTATTAACCACTCCTAGTATTTTGCTATGTCCATATGGTCGTTCTGCCCAGCAGCCGGTTTCTTTTAATCTTACCGCGCTGTTGCAGACCATGTTTTTGATATGGAGGTCAATTGGGAGAAGATATAACAGCACAATGAGTGCTGCCGTAGGGCACGTGCGCATGGCTCCTGTGATTCCTACACATGCCGACCTCTGCACCATGCTAAATTTATGTACTATGTAGCTCTTTCCTAGAGCTGGCCACCAAACAATTGCCCCGTATGTAAAAATCGGACGTACTATCGCTGTGTACATCCATGCTGTTATTTTAGGGCGTAGGCCCCATCTCTTACCAAGCAATCTTCTGCAAGAGTAATAGGCCACAGAGGCTTTCCTAGCCCGTTGCTCTATATTGGCTTCCAATTGAGTTTTGCGCCCATCATATCTCCCAGGTACTTGGCCTTGTTGGTAAGATGAAGCTGTTGTCCATTCAGAAGAGGAAGGGGGAAAGTCGGTATTTTGGTTTTCGTTGTGAAAAGCATCAGTTCTGTCTTGCTTGGGTTAACGTTTAGACCACATCCTGTGGCCTATTTTAACAGTCTCCCCAGAGCTCCCTGCATGATGTTGCTTATCACACTAGGAAACATCCCTGATACCATGATCACAACGTCGTCAGCATAGGCAACTTCCCTTGCCCCTGTCTCCTATAAAACCATGAGAATGTTATATAGAATAGATACTATTGTAAAATTTTGTTTAACTAAACTATTTATTCATGTACCATATATCAGTTATTAAAGCACTAGCACAATCGATCTTTATTGGATGAATTGTCAAAGGATATGGTAGTCAGTGAAGATAAAATTTCACCAGCTGGAAACACCTTCAAATGTCATACATACATATGTATAGTGTCCAATTCTAATCTAGTCAATACAAGAAATGAAAAAGAGCAGGTGTAGTAGTGTAGTACTTTCAATTTATGTAGAGACATTTGTTTTGGTAATACATAAATTTACAAACTTATAGGCAATAATAAGTATCTGTGAGATTGATATACTGATAATCTGTTAGCATACTATTACAAAATAGATATAATATTTCGTAATAAAAAATATACATGAAATTTTTGCATTATAAATTTCATGTTTCGTAACGTAGTCCCGCCTAGAATATCCAGATGGCCCCGTTGATTAAGGGGCACCATCATTTCGCATTCCTTAAAAAGAGGAGAACGTTCCATACTTGTCTATCCATTTCAACCAACCCGGCTTGATGTATCTGTTGATTTGGATTTACATAACAATTATATAATAATTTAGAGTAATATATTCTCTTTACTTACTCAATACTGTTGTTTTTTTTTCCAAAATTTTTTCCATACTATTTATTTTTTTTTTTTCATTTTAAATTTTAGTTATTTTTTTACTTTTTCTCCAGAGCTCGATGTTGCTCCGTAGAAGTGTGATAAACGAATGAAAAATTGTGTAAGTTTTCTTGGCAGGTAAACATTTTTGAACATCAAAGCCTACTTAGATGGTTCTAGACAATTTTTTACTATTTATTGTTCCGGTTTCTCATGACATTCCTTTTTCTGTCAAATTTTTTAAAAATTATTTACAAGAAATGAAAATGTTTCCGCAGCTCCTATAATGGCTTCTAAACGGAATACCAAGTCTCTTCTACACACCAATGACTGGTAAAAACCGCTGTGAGCCTTGTAGTATCCGAGCGTCTTCTGTTAATGAGTCTAAAAGACCTTTTTTTGTTGTAACAAGACCAGGAAACACGTGCCGCTCTGCAAGATTCAAGATCTTTCCACCGTCTGTTAATCATCAGGCGGAAAAACAGGAAGTTGCTCCTCTTGACGACCGCCAGGGGAATCGAGACCTGTTCCGCCAACGATACATCAAGAGAAGCACCAGAACGAGCCAATTCGTCTGCCTTCTCATTCCCCTTTATGTTCCTTAGCTCGCTCATCGTCGACCTGCATTCCTTAACAAGCTTTGATTTCACAGTGGTGGATTGCAGTGCTTTGAGTGCCGCCTGACTATCAACGAAAATAGCTATCTTACGACCTTCCGGTACTTTATTTCTGGCCAGCCGACATGCTTCCCTAATGGCAAGGACCTCCACCTGAAAGACTGTGGCCTCGTCGGGTAGCCGGAAAGAGTGGTCTAAGCTTATTTGTGGTGAGTGCACTCCTGCTCCTACAACGCATTCCATCTTCGACCCATCCGTAAAGATTGAAATGTCAAAATCACTCTGAAAACTGTTTCCTTTCCATTCCATCCTGGTAGGAAATTTTAAGTTGAAGTCGCTCTCAAAGCTATTGTGCGCCACTATATAGTCTGCTGTTTTCTTGAACGTAGGATTATTAATTTATATGGAGGTCAATTGAGAGAAGTTATAGCAGTACATTTAGTGCTGCCGTGTGGCAGGTGCGCATGGCTTCTGTGATTCCTACACATGCTGACCTCTGCACACCGCTAAGTTTGTGCACTATATAGCTCTTTCCTAGAGCTGGCCACCAAACAATTGCCCTGTATGTAAGAATCGGACGTACTATCGCTGTATACATCCATGCTGTTATTTTAGGGTGTAGGCCCCATCTCTTACCAAGCAACCTTCTGCAAGAGTAATAGGCCAACTGAGTTTTGCGTCCAGCATAACTCCCAGGTACTTGGCCTTGTTGGAAAGATGAAGCTGTTGTCCATTCAGAAGAGGAAGGGGAAAAGTCGGTATTTTGGTTATCGTTGTGAAATGCATCAGATCTGTCTTGCTTGGGTTAACGTTTAGACCACATCCTGTGGCCCTTTTTAACAGTCTCCCCAGAGCTCCCTGCATGATGTTGCTTATCACAATAGTAAACATCCCTGATACCATGATCACAATGTCGTCCGCATAGGCGACTACACTTGCCCCTGAAAAAGCTAGTATATTATATTTTTAGATATAAATTAATATGAACAATGGGTTTGAATTTCTTTATATCCGTTTTCTCAACAATAATTAATAATTATCTCTGCAGTTTAAAAATTATTATTATTATTATTTTAAATGACTATTATTAAAACCCTTTTTGAGACAATTTCATTACAATAGTATCTCCAAAACAAACTTTATATAGAAAAGAATGAACATATAAATGAATACGTATAATTGAATCAATTAGCTTCTGGATGCTAACAAAATATTTAACATAAATACGTATGGTATTACCTGTATGTTTTTGTTACTAATATAGAAGACAACGAAAGTCAACAACAATAGAATTAAAGATAGAAATCAAATCGAACTTAAATATACCTTTATACAATATTACATCATATGTATGTGTCATAACCTTTAACCCTTTTGGCCCAAGTTAACTTTATTTTAAAAGAATTTTTGAATTCTTTATTGTGTTTGAGTTGTTTCCGAGCCTCTTCAAGCGGTTGTTGATCCATAAATAACTTTATAAAAACTATAAAATAATGTAATGGCACTTAGTAAGGATAACAGGAATAGTTAAGAATAAGGGTTAAGAATTTAGATGACATTGGATGGGAGAGTGAGTGTGTTGCTAAAGAGACGAGTTTGTTAGAATTAGCTGCGCGCTCAATTGCATTTTGAATTGCAAAACTTTCCACAGGTTTTACTTTGATAACTTATTTCTTTATTTTCATTTCATTTAATTTTATCAACTATTCGTTTGCAATTTAAACAAAGGCAAAAATTTGAGTACAAACTTATTTGTTTTTGTTTTGGAGAAACCAAGATTTCAGTATGTCGATTTTAAATGGTGTTCATATTCTTTAGATAGTAGTTCAGTTGAACTTTGAAGAAGTTACAGCTTTTTATCATTTTACCAAGATGTTTCTGCTTCTGTGTTCTATATCGTTTCTTCCATGCTACATGTCATACCATGTGGCTAAGCTTTGTGTATCTAAAGCACAGATGTTCAGCACAATTAAATTTAAAACAATGCAAGTCTTGTAAGGAAATAAGAAATACATAGTCCAAATTGGATAACCTTCGACCTTAATCATTAATGACAAGTTTAGGAGTTGACTCTTCTTAAGTCCAACTAAACACACAATAATCACACATGATTATTTATGTTATGATTTGTTTTATAACTCACTAACTATACTAGTACTATTCAGAAGTGCGGAACATGGGTTCATGTTTCTAGGGGTATGGTATCAATTTCTAAAAGTCTTTAAGTAGACAGTTGTATTAAGTTTGGATATGTGAAAGTATGTATATACAATAGTATAAAATTCATTATAGATATCTTAGATTTATTGGATGGTTGATCATGTATGCATGCCAAATACAAATGCGAAGACAAAGTTGCAGGTAATAACATGCAACATTTCATAAATGCCTTACGCGTTCTTAATAAATAACTAAAATCCATAGAGAAAGACCCATATGTACTTAGAGGTGTATAGTAAAATCTTCTAAAGACTGAAACAAGTGGATGAATAGCTCAATTTAGTTGAAGTCAAATCAAGTTGTCTTAATTGACATGCGTGTTTCAGAGGATTACATACAAGAAATATCTAATTGGAATGTGTAAATGTATATTTAGATACTTAGCCATATACAATGTAAATACAAACGTGTCTATTATGTACTAGAGGAGAAGATATGTTGTATGTATAGTATAGAATTGTATTGCGTGTTACGCAAGCCACGCATATGTTAGAATGGGCAAAGAAAGGTAATTTGCTATACTACTATATAGTAGGTTTACTTCCTTTCTTAGTTAATTTCTTAGGTGCCACCTATAATTAGGCGCAGTTAGAGTTTGCCAATTGCAGCTTGAAAGTTGCCAGTTTCCAGTTGGAATTTGACGCAATAAAACACACACAGGGGCAAAACAAGACAAGCCAAACCGAACCGAACCGAACCAAACAGAGTAGGTTGAAATTATAGATGAATATGGCGCCGTAGGCGGTAGGTGGGTTTGCTTGTTTTATCTTAAAAGCCGCCACTTAGCGCGTTTTGCTTATAGTACAAGTAGGATTCTTACTTCATTTATGTTATGTTGTATATTGTTTGTTTTTACTTAATAAATACTGTAATCATATCAGACAGGAGTGTAGATACCTCACTCGGTCTACAATAAAAAAAAACTTTAATTTCTTAAATAAATAACAACTAATTTGTTTAAAATGCAAAATTACTGACCGCCAAATTGTACGCAAATCAAAATTGGATTCTTGAAAGATTGCACCCGTCATTAGGCATAAAATAATATTTGAATAAAGCGTAGCAATATCAAAACGGACTGTTGCTCGTCGTCTGACAGAGGCTTGCCTACATGGGCGTATTTCACAAAAGAAGCTATTAGTGACAATGTAGCAACTACAATTTGCTAAGAATCAAATTGATTGACCTCTTAATAAATGGAAATATGTGATTTGGAGTGATGAATCAAAGATCAACCGTCGTAGAAGTTATGTTATACGGCCAAAAAGATCGGTATGTTTCAAACAAATATGGGTATATTTTTCATGAAATGGCAATACTCACCAAGGAAAAATATGTTCTTATATTACGTGCTGTGCTAATATCATGAGCGAATAAAAAATGTACTTGTTATTTGGACTTTTCAACAGGATAACAATCCAAACAGCTAAGCTCCCATTTTTCAAACAAAAAACTATGAGTGTTCTTGAGTGACCATCGTCAAGTCTTGACATAAATCCCATTGAAAATTTCACTGCACAAAATATAACAAATTTATGTTATTTGAAAATGTGAAGGAGACATAGTATGCCATAACTGTTCAAAGGTGTCAGCACCTTAAATCATCAATGCAACGACGTTTCCCCACTAAATACTAGGAATATTAGAATACATTAAGAGTTTTTATGAAATAATTTTTGTGTCTTTGGATTTTTGTTATTATTTTTTTGTTTCCAATTAGTTGACTCGGTGAAATCTGAGGTTCGGTTGGAAAAATACTCAGTATATACAATTTTATAAGGGAAATATTGTTTTCAATACTGTTTTTTGAAACCACATCATTGAGAAGACAATTGCTTTCATATGTGCGTTTTAATGGATGATTGTCATTTGAGGCACATGAGGCTTACTTCCAATGTTTTTAACAACTTGAAAGTGCTCTGCAAAAGGAGGAAACCTCCTCCTCGAAAAATTTAGGCAAAAGATGTCCCTACTCAGCAAGGAGATCTTCAGGAGCAAGCAAAATTTTTGCAGACTGATAGGGGTAGCGGATCAGAACCCTTGGGATCTCATCCCAAATGAAGTACATAAAACAATGAGAACTACTTCAAAAATCTTTTGTTTTAAGGATCTGAAGCTGAAATCATATTATTTCCACCTTGAAGATTATTAAGTTTCATGATTTTAATAGTAAGAAATAATGCCGAAGATAAATCAGCGGGCTTGTAAATATGCAAACAAATGCAATGGATATTATAGGATTTAATTGATTTTCTTTCAATATATGTAGGCATTTTAATGGTTTCAATTCTTTCTTTCGACTGAACGTTAACAATGAAGTACATAATTCCAGAACATTATGACGAGAAAAGAGTCTGGCAAGAATAAAATAGTCATACATTTTTCTTGAGCAACAATATCAAGAAATGCATATAACACATTGTCTACAAAGAAGTTAACAAGACCAGCTACTATAACTATGTAATAGCTATCTTCGTTGATAGTCAGGTGGCACTCAAAGCACAGCAATGCA
The DNA here is from genome assembly GCA_037043315.1 of Amiota communis. Taxonomy (NCBI): domain Eukaryota; kingdom Metazoa; phylum Arthropoda; class Insecta; order Diptera; family Drosophilidae; genus Amiota; species Amiota communis. Next base: position 91,813 of record JBAMAV010000054.1, on the reverse strand, counting down.
CCACTGTTACGTCCAAGCTCTTAAAGAAGTGCAGGTCGGGAATAAACGAGCTAAGTCGTTGAGCTGATATCACTCTCTTATGGGCTCCCGGCCATAGGAACATTGAAGGAAACGATAAGGCTGACAAACTAGCTCGTTTTGGTGCATCCCTTGATATATGGTTAGCGTAACAGATCTCGATCCTCCTGGCGGTTGTCAAGAAGAGCAACTTCTTGTATTTCCGTCAGCAGGCAAACAGACGCTCAGATACCGAAAGGCTCACAGCGGTTTTCACTGGTCACTGATGTGTAGTGACTCACTCGGAGAGACTGGGTATTCCGTTCAGAAGCCATTGTAGAAGCTGTGGAAACGTAGAGGAAGAGGAGTCATTCACCCAATTTCTATGTCAATGCCCAGCACTGGCAAAGACTAGAAATAAGTTTTTGGGTAATTACATCATTGACAACCTCTCGGACTGTTCAGCCACATGTTCGGATGATTTTCTAAAATCCCTAAATTCGACAGGTTGGATTTAGTAATACTGATTGCTTTCGGCGAGGAAGTGGTTTCAAAACAGCATTTTAGTGGTAATTGTGGCTTGTAGTGGACTACACGAGTCAGCCACGTTATTCGATTAAACATAACCAAGGAAGAAATTAAAAATTGCCATTAAAACATCAAAGAATAACAAGGCGACAGGCCTTGATGAACTTCCTTCTGAAATTATGCAATTAATAAATGACAATAACATAGAAATTCTTGAAATAATTTTCATTTATTGTGTATTTATGATTTAGGAAAATATTCTCAGAATTGAGTAAAAAAATACTGTTATTACTGATTTATTAGTTTGATGAGCCACACTCGTTAAAAATATTTCTGAAGATTATGCCAAACAGAATGTACAAAAAAAGACGTGAAATGGCAATGGGGGAAACACAATTTGGTTTCAAAAAAGGCATGGGAACGCGTGAAGCCTAATTTTTCATTCATGCACTGGTAAAAAAGGTGTATTTAGGTGTTTCATAGATTAAGAAAAAACTCGATAAACTTATTGAAATTTTTAAAACAATGGACATTGACAGCAAGACAAAATTCAATGTATAAAAAATTTACAGATGTAAATATACCATAGACAACGATACTACTGACGCAATAAAAGGAGTTAGACAAGAATGTTTTCTCCTAACTCAACTGTTAAGCATCTAATACTCTGAAAGAATGTTCTAGGAAGCATTACATAATAAATATTAAAGTGAATGGTATTAACATCAACAACACCAGATCAAGACCGACTACACTACCCTTTCAGTAGACCGAGTCTGTATTGAAAACTTTAACAAAATCAATTTCTTATTGTATATGATTATCAAAATTGACATGAGCGTAACGCTGGTGATGATAAGTACTATATTGTAAACATAGACAGTAAAACGTGTGCAAATCTTCAAATACTTGGGTGGTTGTTGGATTAATGAAAACAGGGATCCTTCTAAAGAAATAAAAGCTCCAAGAGCAGCGTTCTTAGTAATCATGACTTCAATATTAAACTGAAAAACCGGTTTGTTAAGTATTACATACTGTTTGCTTTACTTTATTCCATAGACATATCATTAACATACATAAACTAGAAGCATTCGAAATGTGGATTTATTGAAAGAGAGAGATAGATAAACTGCATATTTAGAAGGTCATGTGACTAGAAATAGCAAATACATGCCATATCCTGCAACTACTTTTGCAAAGGAAAAGTAAAAAGAAAACGTGGCATTGGCAGAAAGAAGTTAGTTCTCTTGATTCAGAAATATGTATAAGGCACTGGATGGATACATCTTACATCTATGTTTTCTTTCAGTATTTATTTCACTTGATGGTTTAGTTTTTTCACCATCCAAAACTCCAGCAAATAAGTATTGTGTACATTTTTGGCCTTCCTTATAAATAAATTGATTAAAAATACTTTTGTGCTCGTTAAAAATTAATAGAAATAATAAAAATAAAGAAAATTGTTTCAATAATGATTTAAAAAAAAAATCGACTCAATATCTTTTGTATTTACTGCGTACAGGACAGTCAAAGTTGAAATGGGTGTTTATGCCTTTTCACAGAAATGTCAACACCAAGTAGGCTAATTTTCGTTGATTTTAACTTAAATATTCGTCTCGAAAGTACTTTCTCTGAAATTTCTCACAATTTGCTCATTTACTACTCATAACGGCTGCAATTCAAATTTCACTTTCTTTGATATTGTTGACTACTTGCCAACAGACACTCTATAAGAGCTTCGATCAGCTGTTTTTGTCATTTGTTCCATAGAGTTGCTTTACTGACGCACACACAGGGCAACTATTTCATCTAAGCCACCATGTTTTATTACATTCGATTCCATTTCGTTCGTTTCCATTCGATTCAATCAGTTGTGACGTTGTGCGCTGTGTAAATTTTTAATTCCTTGTCGTTTTAATTAATTAATTTTCTCTTGTGCTGGTAAATAAAAATAAAAAAGATCTTCAGTTTTATTAACAAAATATTGTGTTGTATGTTGTATATTGCATTTCTTTAATTGTAGAGCGCGCGGTATTGATATGGACAAGACTTTACAGGAGATGGAAAAAGAAAAAATAACAGTTGACATAGAAAATGTACCTTATCCACCAATGTCATTATCATCATCAAATTTGAAGGAGGAAAAATCTGTCATGAATACGCATCCGTTTATTCAAGGCCCCTTCCATGGTGATGGTGATATTTTTGAGTCTGTTGATATGTCGAATGTTATCGAATTTATGGCAACTGATAATTTTGACACAGATGAAGACAATGATATTGCATTGTCCATACCAATGACGCCATCAAGAGATGAAGGAGAAGATCCCTTCGTCACCATCTCTGTGGTTGAGGATCACTTCATGCCACCAATGCAGCCCGAACCAGTATTGGTGACGGAAATGATTGTTGATTGTAGCCAAGCCAATATAGCTACGACATCGTCAAACACTTCAGCAGTGTTCCAGTTAGTCGAGCCAGACCAAGCAGACCAGCAATGGGAGGCAAAAACGAATAATGATGATAAAAATATAAAATTATCAGCCACAAAAGCAACTGCACTTATTTGTCATATCTGTGGCAACGCATATAAATCGAAGTATGGCCTCAAGATACACATTTTACGTCATAACAAAGTAAAACCGTTTTCTTGCGATGTCTGTAAAAAGACCTTTGTAACAAATGCAGAACTCCGTCGGCATACGCGCGTACATACTGGCCAGAAGCCATATGTCTGTCACTATTGTGATCGACGTTTCACTGAATGTACCGGAAGAAAAAAACATGAACGCACCCATACCGGCGAGAGGCCTTATGTCTGTGCAATTTGCAATAAAAAATTCGCCTATGCCCACGTGCTCTCGGATCACATACGCATACATACTGGCCAGAAAAAATATCAATGTCCACATTGTTGTATTGGCTTCAGCAAAAAAGTATATCTGCAATCGCATGAGAAAAACAATTGCGTGAATAAGTTACCCAACAACATGAATGACAATATTGAAAATATTGATGAAGGCAATCCGACTGGGTTGAATGATGCTAATATGGATGTTATGAATGAAATGCTGTACCCGCATGTAATCATTACAGAATTAACAGATGTTGAAAATGCCGATTAGACGCAGAAACGCAAATATTCAGTACACCGATGGCGGACGCTTACTACCTAGTCTTTGAGTCATTTTAGTGTACCTTGGAAAATAATTTTTTTAAAAAAAAAATTTTTTTTTTTTGTAATTTGCTTTTATTTCCTTTTAAATTGAATTACAAAATAATGTTTGAAGAATAGATATTTCATACATTTTTCTAGATAAACGATATATATATATGTACAAGTATTTATGAGTATGTGGTATTATGAATAAAAATAATATTATAGCCATTAAATGTTCTTGTTCTTAAAATTTAAAATGATTTAATCAATCTTATGTAACTCTACCATATGTCACGTCGTGCCAGACTGATAGAAACGAAGGAAGGAAGGCAGGCTTTAGAAAATGATTTATCTATTATACTCTTCATGCAGTGATTATAAAAAATATTATAAGTTGGTCAAGAAGTTTGTAACACACTGAAAGAGACATCGGAGACTCCATAAAGTACGTGGGCTGCTATTTATATTTCGGGAATTGGCAATACTAATGTCAATACGTAAAATCTGGCAACGCCATAATGAACTTTGTCATTTTATGACACATATGTACGTACAACGTTTTCATGTACAATTGGTTTTTGTTTTGTTTACAATAAGTTAATGAAATCAATTTGGCAAAATAATGGAAATTTCTCGAGAGGGTTTTCGTTGGATTATTTTTCACAACTTTCGACGTGGATTATCCCAACAAGAATGTTTCGATGAACTTAGTTCTTTGTATAGTGAGAAAGCACCATCAAAAACGATAGTTTATCGCTGGTTTGCAGAATTTAATCGTGGTCGTAGTTCAGTCGCTGACGAACTCCGTGAAGGTCGTCCAAAATCAGTTGTTGTGCCACAAAACATCGAAGGTGTGCGTGAAGTGATAGTGCAAGATCGACATGTGACATATCATGAGATAGAGGCATCCTTGCACATTAGTTCCACTTCAATACATTCTATTTTGCATGAACACTTAGTTGTTAAAAAGGTTTGTTCTCGTTGGAGACCCCATAACTTGTCAATCTCTCAAAAAAGGCTCGCGTCGATTGGAGTAAGGAAATGCTTAAAAAGTTCGTCCGTGGCTCTTCAAAGGACGTGTATAAAATCGTGATAGGTGATGAATCATGGATATATGCATATCAACCGGAAACAAAACAGCAAACGTCCGTGTGGGTGTTCTAAGATGATCCAAATCCAACAAAAGTTGTTAGAGCACGAAGCTCTTCGAAGCAAATGGTCGCCTGTTTCTTCGGAAGAATGGGTCATATGGCCACTGTTCCGCTAGAGCAACGTAGGACTGTCAATTCTGAGTTTGTTTGCCGGAGGTTTTCGGAGAAATTCGCAAAACCAACTGATGAAGACGAATCATTCTCCATCATGACAATGCGAGCTCTTACACATCTCGGCAAACAGGTGAATTTTTAAGCAGTCAAAACATCGAATCCGCCCTACAGTCCTGACTTGGCCACCCAATGACTTCTTTTTATTTCCTCACATCAAAAAAAAACTGCGTGGTCAACGATTTACGAGCGCCGTAGAAGCAGTTGAAGAGTTCAAAAACCATGCTTTGTAGGTGTCTCAAGAGGAATGGATAAATTACTATGACCAATGGTTCGAACGAATGCAAAAGTGTATTGATCATCAGTGGGAATGTTTTGAAAAACAATGAAGCCATTTTCATTAAAAAATTTTTGTTCTTATTTGCTATTCCCGAATTATAAATAGCAGCCCTCGTATGTTCATACATATAAGTTCTTCTTATAATTTTCACTGTTAATGTTAAGAATAATTATCTAGAGATATTGCCTGGACCAGTTCAAAATACTTATTGAAGAATATTCAATGATAAAACATACAACAATGCAAATCATCCTTTTTACATATGTATATCAATAATTGCACTTATCGGTCTCAAATGAGATTTTCTTGGCAATTCCTTATTTTATGGCATCACGATCAATGTGAAAATAATGTTACTTAACTAGACTACAAATAATGAGACTATTGAATTTAATCTAAGGATTAATGGGAAGAGACATAAGTCACTTGACCAATGTATTAAATTGAGAACTAAACTTAATTTTGTATGTGTTATACTAAGTCTACATAGCACGCCTTCAAGTTTTGTATTATTGTTTTTTTTCGGAAATCAGATAAATAGTTTCGAAAATTAGCCGTATCATACAAACAAATATTACCTCTTTATAATATTTCCAAGATCTAGATGCGTCAACTTTCGAGCTAAAGTTTGTTACAGGGTGAAGAAACCCTTATGAAGCCATTTGTACTTAGATTCTTCAGCATTTCATCGAGATGTCGAATAAACCATTTGTTTGTGGTGTTGTTAAATTTTTGGTAATTTTTCTTGTTCTTGCTTTTTGTGCCGATAAACAGCTGATGATAGCTAGCACATAATGACTTTAAGTAAAATGTAAAATGTAATTTGTTTCGTTAAATACAATCTTAACAAAATACGTAGCAGGAATGTAAAAGGAAGCTTCAAGAACTATGTGCATACACTGCAAAATGTCTAAATCATGTATTCTTCACTGCATTTGAGTGTAAATCAACATGTGAAAACAGTACTGTTAATACTACAATGTATTTTCGGTGCAACTCCGTTGTACATCAGCCATATTTTATTCTTTTCACATTTTGATTCATTCGAATATTTGTAGAAAGAACCAAGTTTCGAAAAGCAACCTTTGAAATTTTTCATATACAATACAATAAGATTTTATAATACTTTTTCTAAATTTGTCAATAAATTTACACTAATTTTTGTTCCGAACAGTATCAACACATACAATAATAATATTATTTTATTCGAATATTTTGTTCCGAATTGTATACTTGTATTATTACGAGTTTAAAGTGTTTCGGAAGTCGTTAATATTTAATTTTGATAAGTGTAGAGAAAAACAAATTCACTATGGGAAAGAAGGGAAAATCGAAAGGAAGAAAAGGACCCATTACCAAAAATGGCTTCTTTAACTTCATGCGAGATTTTCGCAGCCAGCACTCAAATCTCGACATGATAGAAGCCGCCGAAGAAGGCGCTAAGTGCTGGCACCGGATGCCATCTAAACAAAGGGAATATTACAAGAAAATGGTAAGTTGAACCTTAAGCATATGATATGGTTACATTAAATAAACTTAAATAAATATACTTGTACCAAAAGGGGCAACGCGTCAATAGGGGTCTGCGTCCACGCCCAGGGAGCCGATCTAGGAAAACCAAAAAAGGCTGTGCAAAACGTCCATCAGTCGTGGTTAGTCAGAGGAGGATTCGAGTAAGGCCATCAGCAACTGCTAGTCGCCACACACGTTCGTTGAAAAATAAAGTACAAAAGCCGACACGACGAAGTCTAAAAAAAGAAAGAGCTGAAAGGAAGAAGAGACGTTGCACACAGAGTGTCGACTCATTATCTGACGACACGATTGGTGGATGCTCAAGTAATGAGAGTATAAAGTCTGATGACACACCCAGTAAGTTGGATTCAGTAAATTTAAGATAACCTTACACTTTCATTTTTGTTTTTCGCAGAAGCATCGGCAATACTTGTCGAACTAATAGAATCTCAACATTCTATCGACGGATCCGAAAGTAATGGGGATGAAAAGTCTAATAAGAAATCCAGTAAGTTGGGTTCAGAAAATTAAAGAAAATCTTAAACATTCTGTTTTTTTTTTTGTCGCAGAAGCATCGATGATACGTGTCAAACTAATAAAATCTCGAAATTCTATCGATGGATCCACAAGTGATGAAAAGTGTGATGACACATACAGTAAGTTGGATTCAGTAAATTTAAGAAAACCTTACACTTTCAGTTTTATTTTTTTAATGAAGCATCTGGCTATGGTTCTTGCTCTTTTTCTGGCTCTGGCTCTCGGTCTTTTTCTGGCTCTGGCTCAAGTGGTTCGAGCAGCGACATTCAGTCGGCAGCCGACTTAACGGAATCTGGAGAGGCCACCTCAAATGATGAGGACGAAAACTGATTAACAAATCCCGTAAGTTGCATTTAGTAAATTAAAGAAAACCTTACACTTCCAGTTTTTTTGTGGCATAAAGTTTTGTAATTGTTTTTTTCTCGCTTAAATTCCTTCTTAGTAGTAATGTGTTCGATATAAGTTTTGAACTAAACTACTATATATTATATATATATCTTCTTATAAAGGATTTAATCCCTGATATTTATTATATATATTAGTCGTTGCTGTTATGGTATAATTGCTAAGATTATACATTAGAAGAGGTGTGCTGTTAACATAATATTGTATATTTTTATTCTTCTTCTATAGGCTTTTCCTCAGTTGAGTTCAGTTATATAATCTATTTCAAAATTCTAAGTGTTCGTTATGATTGGTAAGTATATATCAATTATACTTAGGAAGTAGTGAGCTCAATACAGTAATACTATATGATAATTACTCTATGTTATTGTTTTTCTTCCAAAGGCTTATATAATATATTTTGAAGATCGTTTTTGTATAATTGGAATACATAGGCCCAAAAGTTGAGGGTTGTTAGGTAAGTTGTCAATCTTATCTTAGAAAGTGTAAATCACCAATAATAATGAAATAAATTCTGTATATTTACGCAGGATAACTTTAAGTAATTTCCAAAACTACAATAGTTTTGTGAAATGTTCAAAATTTTTAGTGATTGGTAAGCATCAATTGCACTTACCTTATAAGCAATAAGTTTGAAATAGTAAAATGTATAAATTAATTTCTGTAATTGTTTTCTTCTAAAGGCTAATATAAAATTCATTGAATAAGCCAAAACTTCAATTTAAACAATGGATCGTTTATACTAAGCCATACTCTGTGAGTTTATTGCGGATAACAATATCCCCAGAACACAGCGATATCCGGTTAGGAGCGGCTACAGAGAGTCTGGACTAAACCATCAGAGTGTTCGTTATGATTGGTAAGTATATATCAATTATACTTAGAAAGTAGTGAGTTCAATACAGTAGTAGGTACTATATGATAATTACTCTATGTTATTGTTTTTCTTCCAAAGGCTTATATAATATATTTTGAAGATCGTTTTTGTATAATTGGAATACATAGGCCCAAAAGTTGAGGGTTGTTAGGTAAGTTATCAATCTTATCTGACAAAGTGTAAATCCCCAATAATTATAAAATAAATTCTGTATATTTACTCAGGATAACTTTAAGTAATTTCAAAAACTACAAGAGTTTTTGAACTGTTAACTGTAATCGTTTGTTATTATTGGTAAGCATCAATTGCTCTTACTTTATAAGCAATAAGTTCGAAACAGTAAAATGTTTAAAATAATTTATGTAATTCTTTTTCTTCTAAAGGATTAAATAATTTCATTGAAGAAATAGGCAAAAGCTTCAATGTGATGGATCGTTTATTATACTTATAAGTATTATTGGAATGTATAAGGCCCAGATGTTGAGTAATTTGTCAATTTATCTGAGAAAGTCTACATTACTTATAATTAGTTACAATTTGCATATATGCAGATGACTATGAAATTTGAATTCAAGAAATTCAAATATCTAAGTATTGTTTATCAAAATTCTAAGTAATCATGTCCAGTTGCCAATTAAACCTTCACAACAACAAATGCTTCGCCTAACCATTAGTTCAAAATGGACATAGTGGAAGAGACGTTTCTTGCGCATCCCAGTAAAGCACCGAATATCACCAAAACCTGTTCTCGATATAACAAGTGTAACATCTTTTTTTATGACTTCCAGAATATGATTCGGTCTAATATTAATGATTTTGTAGATACTATTACTTTTGTGAAAGTGTTGATGAGTACGAGTCATCAACAGCAAATTCTTTTGATTTGAAACCATTTGACATGTGCCTAAATTACAAAAGAACTAAAGAAAGAAAAATGACTTTGGGACGAAGGAACCACGCCGTTGGTTAAATAACAACCTTGTGACAGTCATTATTATAATATATAATAATTTAAGACCGCCGACCTGCCTAAAGTGGGCAATTAGACGAAAGTAAATAAAGTAAAACAATAAAAATGGCGTATCGTCTGCTTAGTACGGGGAAGTCGCTAAATGCCTGCATACGACGGTCATACCTATCTGTTCAATACATTTGGCGGAAACTTAAAGTTATGTACATTTGTATGTGGAAAGAACAGGGAGCTGAAAGTGCCTAGAAATCTTGGCAAATTTTGTTCTAATAACAGATATATCGAAATAGCAGAGGGAGTACTATGCTGAGCATAGAAATGCCTTTGCTGAGGTGTTTGCTAGAACTAGTGCATTTATTATGTAAAAAACCCCCTGAAGGATTTGCGAAGTATTTTGAAGCAGGCAAAAAATCACAAAATGGTACTAAAAAGGCCGGTGAATAAATACCAATCAGTGCGTCGAAATCTGACAAGACAACATCAGTCGCAACGAGTACCGAAACAAAATCGGATTGGAAATTCGGTATGTTAAGTAATAATTCAAGATCCAATGGTGTTAGCAGAAGTGGACGCAATGGAAACGAAGGACGGCCAATTGGCGATGGTGGTGGCGATCGTGAACGTTGTATTGTCCTATGTGCAATTGGTGCAGTAGAATTAATTGGTTCTTTTGTATTCATTGGAATGGGTTACAAGGAAATTTCAGGTCTACATACTTCATTCAATCACTTATAGAAGAAATTTATAATAGATATGTTTTCCTTTTGCATTTGTAGTTATCTTTCCAAGGGACTTGTGGAAAGACTTGGATTGTGGTCAACAAAAAATGAGTCCGTGTTCGCCTTTTGCCCAACAATCAAAATTCTGGTGTCATGTGGTTCAATATTGATAGTTTGGATTAATTTGAACGGAATCTGGAAACAGCACAAACAGAGCAAGGTATAGAATCAATAAATTTTTTACCCGTCATTTATCGCAATGAAGTGGAGGCCTCCGATTTGACTGCATTTCTGCCAACGCTCTTGATTATCGTATAATGGTGTTTAAAGTAAAACTTTATACATAACGTTTAGTGGAGAACATGAATTAATAAGCCAGTAAAAGTGACTGTTGGCTAGAAACTACTTTGCGGGGTCTTTGTGACTAAATTTAACTGACCAACCTATTCTGAAATATTCATTAAATCTAACAAAGTCTTAAATGGCTGAACATTTGCTATAACAAGGAAAGCTCCGTTTTCCGTTATTTGTATGCTAACAGTTGTTAATTTATTGAGACTTTCTTTTCAGTTAGTCATAAAAATGTCTAAGTGGAAAAATTTCTGGTAACCCGACAAGGAATTTAAGCTACTATCAACAATTGATATTGTGTAAGGATCATGAAACTCTTTTAACTCTTATACGAGTGTCCTAATATGCCCCTGGCTTTATTGCTGATAAAAGATACATATGCCGAACTGCAGCTTTGGATCACTGAATTGTGTGCCACATTCTAAAGTGTAATCATTAATAAGATAACTGATTGCAATGCTTGATTGACCAATCAATTGATTAAAATTCTCAAGAGCTACACACACACACACACTAAAGGATAATTTAAAGATTTATACAAGTACTTTTTTATTTTAATTTTGAATTAAATAAATGATATAGAAAAGTGAATCATGTTTAATGTTTTTATGTATGTATATGTGTATATATATATTTGTACGGTGTGCAATTTGAAAAGCGCGAATATAATGAGCGATATTTCCATTTTAACGCGCGTGTTGCATGTTGCACACATATGGTTGCTGCTGCTGTTCTTATTTTCGATGTTGCATGCAGCAAAAGAACAAAATGTGAAGTTGGCGTGGCAGTAACAGCGCGAAGGAGGCGTTGAGTTAGTGAGGCTGATAGACAGACAGACAGATACAATATACTAGTATAAACGAACATTGGACAGATATTTTAGTTGCACCTGCGTCAGCGAACCGTTAAGCATATTCCTAACCGAATTAATTGCTATTAGATGCAACAACAACAACAACGACAACAACATAAACAACAACTAAAACAACTCATCAAACTAAGGCAACTTATAACACTTAAGAATACTTACAACTCGTACTATAAGGAACAACATACTACTAGGAACAGAGAGCAAGCCAAACACGTTTCTTGATGAATTGCATTTCACAGTTTAATTGGATGAGAGAATGTAATTAAGTTGTTCATAGATTCAATTTCAACAAAGAAACAACAAGAAAACTACACAAAATTCAGTTCCACCGAATATTAAATACCTTTTATACCACACATACTCGTAGTTACTTAGTTTGAGTGCGGATAAGAATGAGAAACAATGTATCGGCAGAACAAAAAGATGTTCATTTTCAAAAATTGAAATTAAAATTATCTCTTATCATGAGCATACCAACTAAAATTTCAACTTAATTAGATCAATTTTTGGATAAAGTTTGAGTGGGCTTTTCAGTGAATCAAGGAAAGGAAAAAATGCCTCCCTTAGTACTTAATATACTTATTGCAAGGAAACTTCAGCCTTTTTTTCTTGTTAAAGCTGCATTGTGTTTGTTTCCCCTTCATGCATTTCTATTCAATAATAATCTGCCATCATTATGATGTCTTAACGGTCATGATAATTCTACTTTTCACACCATGGACGGGCACTCACTCTTGACTCTTGTCGTTGTTTAATTGATCAAATTTCTGCAACATCAATAAATTCAGAAGCTTATCATCGAGTTCTTATGAACTGATGGATGATAATGATGATGTTCTAAATTGAAATAATTTATTTATTTAAGATCTGTCTAATTTCAACCGATTTCTTTTATATGTAACTAAATAAAAAAGAGGAATGATTGTGTGTGTGATGTGAGCCATAGAACGGAGAGGTTTTTGATTGATCTCTCTCAGGACCATGGATGATTAAAGAAGTAAGACTTCAAAATTGCTTTTTGGGTATATAAATTTACTGGGTAGGTTCTCACCAAAAAAAATCTTTCGATATTTATAAGTTTGTCATGAAGTTTTTAACACACAGAAAGAGACATCGCAGACCACATAAAATATATATATTTGTGATCAGCTCGATGAGACAAGTCTATGTAGGTATGTCCATATGTCCATCTGTCCGCCTTTTTTTTCTGGATGAGCTAAGGAGGTGTAAATCTTGGAAAGATCCTAGCAAACCGATCTACTAGAATGCACGATTCGTCGGACAAGTAGTCTCATGTGGTGGCTACGTACTAAAACCACCCACTGAACTACACTGGCTCTTTTTTTAACCCTGGCGGGACCACCAATTGAGGTATTACTTCGCTAGGGAGAGCAGGTTAGACCATAATTCTGTTTAGTTTCTCATTTCTGCGGCCCGCTGTATTATTGCCACGATTATCCCGCACGCTGTGATCCAGGAGACTTCATCCTTTAGCATGTAGTTAATCAAGCCATTTGGTGTAATTTATGCAGATATTCCCGGAAACATCCATGTCCCATGAGGAACTGCGTGAGATGATAGTTCAGAGTACCATGGTTCCTGGACGTCCACACACTGATGTTAGGAATTAGCTCGAACGTCCAACGCCCCTTTGTTGAGCTTTGCCAACGCTGCTAGCAGGAGTCAATTGATGTGATTGCCTAGCCATGAGTAGCGGGCTCCACCCGTCTCGCTGCATATATTGCTGTAAGCTCGTTGACGTCAATACCCACCGTCTTGCAGTTAGCAATGACATCTGAGACCGTTCGGAATGCACAACATATTCTGATCGAGTTAAGGCGATACACAGACGCGGCTTCTTTAACGTACGAACTGCCATCTGACCGTCTGTCTGTCTGTGTGTGTGAAAACTAGTTCCTAAGTTGTTGAGCTAGAGAGCTGAAATTTTGCAGATATTACAATACAATGTGTTATGTATATGTAATTCAAAAGCTCCGATTCTCGTAGCTCATATGCTTTTTCTATTTGACCAATTTTATACAATAGAACATACATCCTAGAAATATGTAGTAATACATAAGTACATAAGTAAATTGTTTACCAATTGAAATCCAATTTGATTTTAGATTGCGCAGTTGAATTTCTGCAAACTATAAGATTTTATTAATGAGTTCGTAGATATGGTTTCGCCGTCAATATTTAACTTCATATAAGCTAACATTAACGAAATGAAAAAAGAAACGTTTAATCGACAGAAAAATCCTTAGGAAACGTACCCATACTACGTGACCCATTTTTTACATTTTTTTTAACTCCACGACCATGAACACAAAATCAAAATGACATAAACACGTGTACTGTACATTCAGACACATAACACTGAATAATTGCCACCGACACTCTATATAAATGTCTGTGGTCTGGCCAGACCATAGGGTACCAAAACTACGGGTCACGTAGTATAGGTACGTTCTCACAAGTCACGCTGTCACATACTATTGAAGAAGCAGATTTCAGTACATTACACACTGGTCCCAAACTCGTTTTTTTTTTTTGCATAAATTCGAGGAATAAAGCTCCAGATTTGAAAATTTCTAGAATTGATTACAATCGTATATAGAAAAACTAGATAAGTTTTCAAAACGATCCGATCACGCCCACTCATAGCACCCATGTAAATCAATATGTAAACTGAGAATTGAAAATTGAATTTTTAAGGCAAGCAACAATGTGTAAATGACCATGACTTTTACACATTTTGGTTTTTGGAAAGCAAACGGATCATTAGAAAATAATTAAAAAAAAATACCAGGTATTCTTAAGACCATAAGTGATAAATGATTTGGAAGCGGTAATAAAAAATAAAAACCAGGGCTACCAGCTTTTACTCAATTATTTGTGATTTTACGGACTCGGGCAAAAACGGGCACAAATATTGTCGAATTATGGACACAATGAGGAACAAAATTGCATAAATAGTTACATCACATAGAAACACAACTACTGTGAGGTTAGACTTGACAAAAACATCAATAAATTTGAAATTGGGATCAATATGCATTGGCTGCAGATACATTGCAGCAACAGACCGAAAAATAGTGCTGCCAGATTACATTAGCAATTAGCGAGTGCAGAAATCTTTCTGCTACTGCATTGGTGATTGAGAATGCCAATTCGTTTGTTGATATATGTACGTATAATATAATTTTTTCAATTTGCGATTATACTTTACCAGTTTTGAATTCAAATAAAACAATAATAAACAGTAGTTATGCTTCTGCTGTGTGTCGCAATACCCGAAATAAATAAAAGCAGAACAGAAGCAGAACTGTTGCTTCTTCAATATGTGACAGCGCAGCTTTACTTCTTTTTGCCGCGACATCAGAATCTTTTCTCTGAACTCATCATTTTTTTGTTTGATTGGTCAAGTGAACAAAGCAAAAGGAAAAGAGAGTATGTTTATGCGAAATGCGAAAAAATTCCACGAACTTCTACGTTTTAACATTTGCCGAAATTGTATCTGTAACTGTTAATGTGTGTATACTTACATATGCACAGTGGCTCATAGCATATTTTATGCTGCAGCATATTGAAACTTTGAAAGGGTGCTATTCGGTAACTCATAATGATATCGAAAAAATTTAAATGTAGAATTGTAGCTACTATGTATTTAGATAACATTTTAGAAATGAAATAGGTCAGCGGAAAGTAGCGGAAATTGTAGACTTAAGTCCCAGCACAGTCCAGAGCATAATCAAAAGATTTGTGCACGAGAATATGATAGTGGATAAAGGACGAAAAGCGCCCAATAAGATTTTTACCGACCAAGATAAGCGCATAATTGACCGAAAAATTAATGTCAACCCTAAGTTATCGTTATTAGCCATCAGTGATGCCATTTTAGCCTTTTTTCCGGACAGATATTTCCTTCGATCCAAAGATGAAGAGGATTATGACCTGATCTTATTAATAAAAATAAATTTATAAGATAAAAATTACAAAATAATCTGTCCTGTTTTGGTGATAGGCAGATGGTATCACTGTTAGCCATGTAGGTAGAGGATGAGTTCGGGAAGAAATGCTGTGCAGAAACAATGCGCCGAGTGTTGCAGGAGAATGGGTTTATCTCAAAAAAAAAAAAAAAAACAATTTCGGCTTAAGTCTGTCAAGGAGCACTTGGCGAAGCCAACTTCCTTCTGGAATGATATCATATTTGCAGACGAGTCCAAATTTAACATTTTTGGCTCTGACGGTCAAAACTATGTGTGGCGTAGGGTAAATACAGAACTACCTGGGCCTGTATGGCTGCTTCAGGAGTTAGAAGATTAGTGTTTATTGATGATTCTCAAAGAAAACGTGATCCAAAGTGCTGAAAACTTGGACCTACGAGAACGTTTTCGGTTCTATCAAGATATCTCGTCTGATTTGGAATTGTCCTTATGTCATTATTCCGCCTTTGCAGTCCCCAGATATAAATGTTATCGAAAATTTGTGGGCAATTTTGGACTTGGCCATACGCAAGAGACAGATTTCAAGCCGTAATGATCTAAAAACGGCCCTGGTTGAAGAACGGCAAAAAATATCTCCCCACACCACCCAAAAACTTGTTGCTTCAATGGGAAATAGACTGAAGGACTGAAGATTAAACAGAATGGAGGTCATACCAAATATTAATATTTTTGAACACTTACATTTTAGTACATAGGTTTACACTTCTCAATTTAGGTATTCGTAATTTCCTTTATATGAAATGAAGTGAGTTATACTGTACATGAATATACCCCATGAAATGAGCTATAAGATTGATAATTTAATTGTTTAAATGTTCGTATAAAACGACCGTACACAGTTATGTATTATGTATCATTCATTATCATAGTGTTAGTGAAATATGTGCTTATGCGTCTCTTGTACAATTCATAATGAAATATCCAAACGATTTAGATATTTCATCATATTTGATACAATATTCTCTCAATTCTCTATCTATGAAGATTTCGTCTGTCATTAAAATTGTCGTCTGCACACTTCAAAACATAACTAGAAATGAATGCATGATCATGCTTCTATGATGCATGATGAAACACACGTACTATACACGAATGACTGATGCATGACCGTGTGCGGCAAGGTTATCTCTTTGACTATATTCACGTCAATATCCCAAAAACTGAGTAAATAATTTTATGATTTTAATAAGTTGAATTATCTTTTATTATTTGGATTAGTGAAACTGCTTACATATAAGGAAAATTTATGAAATTATTCACTTTCAATATCTCTATGAGATAAAAAAACTATACCACTAATAAAATTTAGTAATTTCATTGGCTTGGTGTTCAATCTTGTACTGAAATACTTGACTTGTTTGTATAGAAAAATAAATTGATTCTTGTGTACAACAATTTCAACACAAAATCACCAACACCTAAAAAAACAAATTTATATTCAAATGATTAATAGGGGAAATATATTATATATTCTATTATATTATATATATTCTCCTTCTATGCTTCACTGCTGATATAATTGATCCAAAAAAAGAAGTTAGACTACCTAAGCTTAAAGCTTAGTGCCTGCCATCTTTTGTTGAGTTCATCAGTTTAATCTTGGCTTACAAATCAAAACAATTTCATCGATCGCAAGCGACGTCTAGGGTGAAAATAAAGTAGTTGCTTTAAAATAAACAATAAACATATCGAAAAAATTCTAAATATACATCAAATATATATATGCAAATATATAGAACTTCGATATCGATATTTATCATTATAAACTTGCATCGAATTCGCAATTGAAGTACATTGGAGAAATGCTTACAATTGTCGGCTGCTATGGTGCATACTGTAGAGTGCTCATGCTCAGCATTATACATCATAGTGGCTCGGGTTCGAATCCCGGTTATGGCATGGCCTTGTTCATTTCTAAATCTTTACTATACAATCTTGTGTGCCGTAAACACACGACAAGTCACACCTACTAACTTTCCAAACTTTCTCCGTTACTAACATTCGCAAAATTAAAAAAAAAATACCCAGAAAAAACTCATAGAAATTCAAAAAAAAAATTGTAAAATAAAATAAAAATTAAGAGAGACAGAGTAATTTCATGTGTATGTGTAAAAATGTAAATAAAATTGTAAGCTAGGAATATTAAGTGTAAATATAATGGTTGAAATCCCATAATAAATAAAAATGCCAAGGAAGAGGACCTTTATAAATATAAGTAGTAAATAAGCAAAATCCACATGCCATTAATTGTGTGTTGTGTTGTTGTGTGTTCCATATATGCGGCTATGAATGGGGATAACTAACCACAGCAACAATACCTACAACCCCTGTCAATATATAGTTCCTGACTACACCACCAACAACTTACTTGAGGCAACAAAAAAAGCCTCCTAGCTTGGCGGCTGCATGAAAACACACTGCGCTGCCAAAAATGCTCATGAAGATCTATAACAATAAATAATTAATAAGAGAGGAACTAGTCAACACGCTTCCAGGATCTCTAAATTGAAAAACCGACAGAGGACTACTTAAAAACATTGGGATCAACAAAATCCCCTTGTTGAGAGTGACACAACATAAAGCACACCAACTATAACAAGGAAAAAAAATGAAAAAAAAAAAATATAAAATAAAATATGTAAAATACAAAAAAAAGTAATATGCCATCAGATTATAATCATGTCGTCATCTGTAAATAAAATTCACCGCCCATACAGTTAATACTAAGGTCAAAACTTTACCATGATAAATATAACAGCAATGCCGCAAAGGATTCCAAAAAACAAAAGCATCTAAAAACAAAAGATCAGATCAGTTGTGGTGGATGGGATTTACAGACTATAATACACACCACAACAAACAAAGAAACTACAGTAAATCCTACAGAATGGAGGAGGAAATCAATAGAGTAGAGGAGGATAATATAGAATAAGAGTAGATTAAGTAAACAATAAAAAAACCAATAAAAAAATTATAAAAAAAATACAAAAAAAAAAAAAAACTTTTACAAAATTGAAAAATTATTTGAATTACTAAAATACCATTTATTTTATTTAGCTAATTGACAGATACTTTTACGTTAGTCTAAACGGAACTGATTGCATTAGGAAACTAATTAGAGCTGGTGTCGCACAGGGCTGGCTCTATGCTTGAACCTAGACTTTATAATTTATGTACACACATATGATATGCCTTTATTTGATAGATGTAGTATGCTTATTCTTGCGGATGACACAGTTCTTTATAGTTCTGAAAACACATACACAGATATACAAAACGATCTACAAAACTCACTAGACTCCCTGTCTTCATATTTCTACCAATGAAAAATTAAGTTAATCGCCATTAAAACTAAAGCAATTTATTTCACAGGGAAAAGAAAGACTTGCTCATTTAGCCAAGCGGCAAGCTTCGATTTAATAAAACCAACATTGAATGGGAAAATTCAGTTATGTACCGGAAACATATTAGCAAAACACACTTATATCAACCGCAAGTCAAAACCATCAATTCAAAGTAAATTAACTATTCTTAGAAAAAAAAAACAAAAATTAACAAAATTGCGTAGTGGGTTTTTCGCTGCTCTCTAATATTCTGCGCTTATATCGACAAATAGTCCAGCAATAATCCAGCAACAATGAAAAAACCCACTTACCCTGACATCGTTTTTCCATGATTGCGATGTCCTACTCTGTAATGTTAAGGGCTTCCATTAAACCGCTGACATCCTTAGAAAATATTTCATATTCTGACACTGAGGTTGTTTGTGAAGTAAGTGTGATTGCATCTTTGACGCTGTCAATGTTAGGACGCTTCGGAGTCGGGTGAAGATCGCTATGCGGTAGAGGACGAGTACCCGATGCTGTATTTAGGTACACTACGTCATTCTTCCTTTTTTCAGAAACACCTTTTTTTTTTATTTCCTATTTACAATTTATAGAAATTATGAACATAGTCTATTCACAAAGTTGATTAACAAAGGATTTCCATCCGTCTCTATTGCATGCTAATGCGCGAAGTGCGCTCATAGATTTTCTTGTCAAAGACGCAACAGTTCGTTTCCACGTCATTTTTGGTCTTCCTCTGGACCTCATCCTTTGAGGGTTCCATTCCAATATGGCATGGGGTATATCGTCGTTGTTTTTGCGAAGGGTATGTCCCAGCCAACCGTACTTTCGTTTCCGTATCACAATTTCAATTGTGTCTTGCTCGAAGATTTGCCAGAGTCGCTGATTGCTAATAATTCTTGGCCACCAGATTCGCAGAATAGTACGTAGACATCGGTTGATGAACGTTTGTAGTTTCCTCATGTTTGCAGTTGTAGTATGCCAAGTCTCACAGTCATAAAGCAAAACAGATTTTACACAAGCGTTAAATATTTTTACTTTCGTCTTCTGGTGGACATGTTTAGCTCTCCAGAAGTTTCTTAGTCTCCCAAATGCGGCCTTGGCTTTTTGAATTCTACATTCTATATCGATATGGACTCCCCCCTTTGTTGTTATTTGGCTACCAAGATATTCAAAACGTTCAACCTCTTCGATGTCGTTACCTTCGATTATAAGATGGGTGCTACTTATGGTATTTAATCGCATGCTTTTGGTCTTCATGCAGTTAATATTCAATCCCACTTTTTTAGACTCCATAGTGAGTTTGTCTAGTTGGGTTTGCATATCCGAACAGCGATTCGTTAGCAGTGCTACATCGTCGGTGTATTCCAGGTCGCTTTATTTTCTGTGCAACTTCCTGTTGAGTCCTATGTTTTCGATTTCTGCAGATTCAAGGACTAAATCCAGGACGTTGATAAACAACAGCGGAGATAGCACACATCCTTGCTTAACACCGCTCTTACATGCAAAAGACTCACTTAGCTGTCCGTTGTGTAGAACACGGCTAGTGGAGTCTTCGTAGCTGGCCTTGATGATGTTGACGATTTTTTGCGGAACTCCTCTAGCGCTTAGCGCTAACCATATACCATTGCGATCAAGAGCACCTTTGCCTTTTCTAAATACATGAGTTGTCATGCAGATATAATAATCAGCTATGTGATTTGTCGATACTCGCCACTGCATTGGCACTGCGAAACGGAATGATGGTTTTTTGCCAGTCAGCCACTTTCTCAAACGCACGAATTACATCATAAAACTGAAACCCAGCTTTTATCCTGGTGTTTTATGTCTTCTTTAAAGTATTAAAAATAGGAATTTTTTATTGTAGGCGATATAGATCACCTTTGTTTACTAAATATCACCTCACCACATATATAACAAAAATTGTTAGGATTATTGACACATTTTCAAATCATTTTTCTGTAAAATGCAATTAATTTATTTAATTTTAACGCTTATTGTATATCGCTCAGGAAGACAGAATAGATCACTAATAGCACGCTCAGACTGTGAGTTCTGGTGCAAGTTTTGATTAGCCATTCGTCGTCGCACTTTCGGGGTTAGAATCATTAAATTCGTAAAATATCAGTTATCGTAAAATCTTAAATTAATAAATGACTTTTACTTATCAACTCGTATATCGGATATCACTGATATTGTCAGCGGATTTACACATTTGCCGCCAGTAGGCCATACAAATTTTGCTGCCCCTACTGCCCTCTACAATTCGATTAGATTTGTGCACCCTTGTCCTAATTACCATACCCTGCCCTTTTCCCTTAATTAGTATAATTGTAAAAGAGGGGATCGATATGATTATTTTTAAAGCCCCCCACTATTTAGATAAAATTTAAAAGACTTTATGACCCATCAAAAGAATAAGCTCATCGCAAACGGTCTTTGATAAGTAACTGGTACTTTCAGATCATTGATGCCCAAATTGCTAAAAAAGGATCGGATTCAGTTCCAAAATCATACAATAATTTCCTTTATCCGAAGTTTTCATTTTTTCCACTGAATGGTAACAACCCTCTTCAGAACGTTTCTCTAATAAGTAACATCTTCATCAACCTGGACATACAGTAAATTGTCGAGTTGTACATCAATCGCACTTCTATCTATCGAACTAGATTTATGACACGCAGAGTTTTCATGCTGAGCATTGTCCAGTCATTAAATTCTTAGTTCTCAAACTGAGTCATATAGTCTTGCGATAATCTGTCTTAATGTATTGTTGATATACCACAAAGCTGGATCAACAAGCAAGGAAAGCAAGCGATGTAAATGTGATCGTTTTTTTTCGCTCGTAATTTTTTCTGACAGACGTTAAGCTACGGTTCTGCACTCAACGTACCTAAAGAAGTTTTAACTTTCAAAAATTTTGGGCACAAATTTGAAGCCCCTAAAGTCCGCCACTCTAGGTAAATCCACCACTGGACATTGTCTAAAATATTGATAGCTATGATAATTTTAATTGTGATTAATTTAATTATGACTAAATTATTCAACAAGATTTTTTAATTTTCATTAATTAATCATTAATTAATTGTTAATCAAAATTTTTTATTTTAGATCAATTTGTCATTAATCAATTTTTTTGATTATGATTTGTAATCATAAATCATTAATCGTTAATTAGATTAACTTTTGGTACTATGCTAAAATCTCGGTGCAAAACAAGTCTTCAAAGGAGCATGGATTGGAATCTTTGAAGAATTTCAATATTGGATTTTGGTGCTGAGCCCCAAAAGTTTTAAATTCTATATATTGTAATATCCACAATGGTTTTATGATTGCATTTTAATGGAGTATTTTGTATTCAAGGCGAAATTTCAACCAAACATGCAAATTTCTATATATTTGCTGGCGTTTCGTGAGTTTTAGTGAGTCTTCAATTAATTTTTAAACTAATAAGAAGCAGAACTTGTATTTTGCCTTCTACTTCTACTTCTCCTTCTATTTTTATTTCTTCTCCTCTTCCTTTTACTTCGTCATCTAATAAAAACACTGTCTAGACACATACGTCTCTCGTTATTGTTTCTCATGTAAATCATATTTGTTCAATACCAATAAACTGACTCAGCTAAAACTCAACTTATCATTGAGTTTTTATGAACTGTTGGCTGCTGATGATGATGTTCTGTTTAAAGACAAATATACTTACATAACGGGGGTGATCTATATAACAATATATACGTGTCACACATGTGATCAAATCTGTGTTGTTGTAATGAGATGTGTTGCCCGTACAAGTCTCTTCACAAACGAAAACATTGAAAAAGTGAATATTATGAATAGTGAAATATTCCTTCTTTGTTTCACTGCTAATACAATTGATCAAAACAAAGAAGGGTGACTCTCTCTTAGCTTTAAGCATACAACTGCCTGCCATCTTTTGCAAAGTTATTCAATTCAATCTTGGCTTATAAATAATAACAATACTATCGATTGCACCGATTTGCAAGCGCCGTCTAGGGTTAAAATTGAGAAGTTGCGATAAAAAAAAACAATAAACATATCGAAAAAATTCTAAAAATAGATCAAATATATATACGCCAATACATATAACTTCGATATCGATATTTATCATTATAAAATTGAACCGATTTCGCAACTTAAGTAAAAAGGAAATATGTTTACAATTGTCGGCTGCTATGGTGTATATGGTATAGTGCTCTCACTCTGCCTAACACAACATAGTGGCTCGGGTTCGAATCCCGGTAAATGGCATGGATGTTCTTCTAATTAAAAATCTTTCCTATACAATTGTGTGACATCAAATGTCGTGGACACCCCCATTTGAGTCGTGTTTGTGCTGCTTTCCATCCGCCAAGCATCATCACGACAAGTCACACACTACTAACTTTCCAAACTTTCTGTGTGTTACTTAACATTCGCAAAAATAAAAACAAAAAACAACAAAAAAATTATAAAAACTTACAAAACCACAAAAAAATAAATAAAATAAAATAAAAATTAACAAAAAAAAAATATAGAATATATGACAAGTTAGGAAATTAAGTGTAAATATAATGGTTGAAATTCCACAATAATAATACCCTAAGAAAATTATCTGATCTAAATTAAGTCAAGGTGGTTGTGTTCCCGTTCATACGGCCTATCATATGATAGGATCATATCCAACCCCTGACAAAAGACACACTCGCAATCCATTACACTGCCAAACTTGTAAAAAAAAATTAAAAAAAATAGTAAAACACAATAAAAAATGTAAAAAAAAAATATAAATAATAAATAGTCTAAGAAAATTCATCCAGATGAATTATAGTAAATATTAAGAGTATAGAATAAGAAGGAAACGGCTATGGGCCACAATACCCACACCAACAACCACCTGAGATGATCTGATATGCACCTGAACCCCCGCACCACCAACTTCAAGTTGAATGCTGAATGCTCTGCTGTTGGTATCAATACACACTTGCACTGCAACACTTGAACTACGAATCGCGATATATACACTGATAGCTGCCAACAAAAACAAAAAAAAAAAATCCAAAAAAATAGTAAAACACAAAAAAAAATGTAAAAAAAATATATGTAACATAGATATAAATTCAAGCAATAAGCAAAAGCATCATATAGTAAATAAGACACTACACCACTACACACTTGCACTGCAACTGATAACTGCCAACAAAAACAAAAAAAAAAATCCAAAAAAATAGTAAAACACAAAAAAAAATGTAAAAAAAATATATGTAACATATTCAAGCAATAAGCAAAAGCATCATATAGTAAATAATGATAATATATAGCATATAAGTTAAAATAAGGAGAATATAAAAAAAAAAAAATTTTTATTATATTTATTATGTCATAATCATCCTCATCATTGTAATACAATTTACAGTCCATCACAGAATGTCATGATCCAAATTGACGTTGAACACAGCAGATACTACAACTTGTATATAAGATTCTCGAGCCCATTTACCACAGTGCGACACATGGAAGTGATGAACATAAAACAGCAGAAGAGACAATCATGTGAAGAAGTCGTCACTGATTATACAGAACTGTCATCAACTATGTATGTGGAAATGACATGCAACAAATATATGAATAAAGATCGGATAGACTTACTTACAAACCACACCAAACAAGGAAGAATAGAAATGAGTAGACTATACATAGTAAAAACTAAATACTTAATAGTAATTACAAAAATTATTAAATAAAATTAAACAAAATAATGAACTCTAATAAATAAGAACCTATTTTACAAGTGTAAAAAACCGACTTCAAGAAGCGCAAATGGAACATGCAATATATCGGAAAAACTACTGGACGGATCTTGATCATGCTTATATGGCAAGCACTAGTTTTCAAATAAAAGAAGAATCATCAAATTCGGTTTACCTAGAAAAAAGTTCTGAGGTAACACATATAAAAAACTAAAATACCGTCGAATTGATTAACTTGAATTTGCATTTGCCACTTGTGCTTGTTCTTTACATTTTTAGGTTTTGTTTTTGTTGGGTTTTAGTTCTGTGAAATCACACAACAAACGACACAGATTCGCACAATCCTATGATTTCTTGACAGAATTTGCAATGAAAATAATGAAGATGATGATGACATTAATGCTGTAAACATCAATGAACATGATGCTTGAGTATTGCGAGTGTACTGTAAACGCAATGGATCAAGTAAGAGAGATTGGCCTCATTAGTTCATTTAAATCCCTTACAAAATACAATATTAGTTGAAATGCATACTATTACTTGGTCATAATATTCGTAAAGCATAAAACTACGAGTCCGAAATCCATAAAGTAATGTATTGTTAATGAAAATTATCACGTGAATCGATTATGACATATCAGTTCGTCTATCTTTTACAGATATTAAGCATGAACATGCAGTACAGACACTTTCCATATACTATATTTGTATCAAAGTTACCCTATTACTGGAAGAGAAGTTCCCCATATAAAAATTAAAAGCCTCCTTGGTTTTCAAACTACATTCGTGCATTCAATTTCGCTCTCTATAGCATTAAAAGACAAAATTTGTTTGAAATAATAATTAAAATAACATCTATCTATACTTGCTTTTTTGATTTTGTGGAGGAAAATTACTGCAAGACCAAACACAAAACGTTTTGTACGTTTTTTCGTTATTAATGCTTTGGTTGCTGTTTTTCTTGTATTTTTCCTCTCATTTATTGAGTACGCCCAATAGAATTGCGCTCTTTGTTATTTTGTTTCTGTATATGATGTTCATTGAAAGCGGGGCAAGCGAGAGAGAGTGTGTTTCGTCGGCTATCATACGAAGGATAAGGACAGCAAATCTATCTCTCTCACAATTTGCGTTTATTGAGAAGGAAAGTATAATATAAAACTTAGTTAAAAATCTAAAAACCGGCTACTATAAAACCACGCTCTATAAATTATAAAACGAGATTATATTCTCATCTGAAATTGTCATCTATGGTCAACTATTCAATATTTAACGTCTATTGAGTAAACAACTTACACGTAATGTAAGTTAACTTAGGTGATGAAAAAGTAAATATTTTTGCTCTCTGCCCACTGGTTAACGGCATGCTACGGTAAGAGCAACGCTTGTAAATAAGCGGCACTGCAGGAACGTTTGCAAACAAGCGGTACCTTGGCAGCGCAGTCGTCGATGTTCTTAGGAGTATATGATAAGATAGAGCATTTGAACGGTTAGTCTTAATTTATGACTCCAAGCGATAAGTTATGTGTCGCTTGTAAAACATTTCCATTTCCCTAATGGTTTTGAATGATTCCTTCGACTAATATTTTCACTTATATTTTAATGTACTTTATTCATATTCAGAATGATGTTCAGAGGATAGCAGTGGAAATATTATAATTGAGCCCTGTGATTCGATACCCAATACGTTATTATTAAAAAGAGTTTATGACTTTATCTCCATATTCAATTTAATGTGACGTCACATAGCCTCTAACCAGTCGATGAGAACACTTGCAACGATATCTCATATGAGAGGTACATAATTTATAAGTTATGAGGGAACAGACTAACATCCATACACACATACCGGGCAAACACATAACCCTCCTTTTTGCTTTGCCGTAGTCGGATAAGAATTGGACTATTATGACATGTAATTTACTATATGGTTGCCGTTGAGTTTTTATCGATTTTTGTATTAAAAATTACGGCTATAAAAAACCTAAACATATATAATCCTTAAATGAAAAACATTAGTAGATATGGTGTGAAATGCATGTGAGCTTGGGTGAACCTTAGTTAACATATTCTCACGAAATTTTTATCCTAGTTGGTTGCAAGCTCACGTTCTTTTGTAGTACAGGCTCAGTACAGGAGTTAAGAAAAACAAGTATCCTTTTATTTTGTCTGGCAATTTCAGTTGTAACGACGACCACCGTTGAGTGTCATCAAAGCCCATTCATTCATCTATTCATCCATCAGTTGTTTGAGTCCTTGCCGTCCAGGTCGATAAAAGTGATCCTTGTGTATACTATTTCGATATGAATCAAGAAAGGATAAAGTCAGATTTGCTTATTTCTTTATTTATTAGTTACTAGAATCTTTTCTGGGCATGCGTATAGTGGCTCAATCAAAACAATTTCTTAATCCTATTTCAGCCGAACGGTATTAAATTGCAACTTAACTAACTTGAGTTTTTCTATGATATTATGTAGTGTACTCCTAAGAACTCATAACCATTGGTAAGCCACTGTAAAAATGTTCATAGAATAAATTTTTGCTTAAACTAATCTAACCATCTCCAATCTTCCTCAAAGTTTCCTCTTACAACAAATTTCTCATAGCATTCTCCCACTGATTTCCTATATTATCGTTCAAATAAGATTTTATATTCGTACTCAGATTGTAATGTCAACTGTACACAAGTATAGATATCTCAGAAAATTTTTAGTTTTATTACATGTTAGAACAATTTGGAATTAAAGATACGAATGAAAAATATCTAAAAATAAAATTTAACTGTGCAATATTCGATTGTAATACGAGGACCATGATTGAAATTACCAAAACCGTACTAGGCATTGCAGCTGGTATTGCGGGAACTATGTTTATTGGCTATTGTCTTTATTTTGATTATAAACGTCGCACCGATCCTGACTACAAAAGAAAGGTCAGGGAGCGTCGTCTGCGTAACCGCCAAACTGAAGCGCACTTCCAAGATCAAGAGGCACTTGAACGATATTTCTTTGAGGAAATCCAATTGGGTGAACATATGATACAAAATGGGGAATTGGATGCAGGTACTGATCATTTGGTAAACGCAATTGAGGTGTGTGCTCAACCTGAACAATTCATGGAAGTGTTGCATTTAAATCTACCTCCCCAAGCATTTGCATTACTTGTATTTAAAATGCAGGAATTTGGAAAACGTCAAGCATTGGAATCGAATGATGGAACAAATACATCAACTGTCCAAGAAACTTCATCCTGTCCGGCCATGATTGGATGAAGTGAAGGGTGATGCTTCTGCAGGGCAAAAGTAGATGACAAAATTATTTGCGACGTGGTTAACGTACTTTACATAAATGGCTATTAAACTTTTTTTTTTGCCTCTAAAAAAATGTAACTGTTAAATACTTACGATACTGTACAAATGTAAAATTTCTATTATGTTCCCGTTATTTAAATAAATATGCGTAGTATGAAATTTGTTGTTGGCACTTGTAACAGCTGATTACTTTTAAACAGCTGAATATTTTCTAAATTTTAATTATTGTTAAATTTTTCATGAAGAGACCACCCCTTAGACAATATATTTTGATTTGAAATCAGTAATTTATAGTGGCTTTACAGTGAGCTAAGAATCGAATCTATGAAGATGCGACTATTGATTCGAGTTCCATTTGACACCAACAACAGGGAAAATGACAAAATTGAGAGGTTGTTGTTGTACATGTGATTCGATTTAAAGATGCTAATCTCAAATTGATATGCTTCGATTCGGGTTTTTTCGTATGGTCAATCTTAACAGTGTTGGACAATTTTTCAATGTAAGTTGGCAGCATTTTCATAATGTCGTCGTTTTTTGTGATTGTCAGGTGTCTTCTTCTTCTTCCATTTTTGTTGCGCGCCATACATAATCAAAACAAAAAACAGCTGTTCGTGATGCTAAAATAGCACTGTAAAGTACAAAACCACTATTACTCTATTCAAGTATAAATGTAGCAATACATTCATCTATCATTACTATACGTTTCAGTAAGACTCCTAGTTCATTTAATTGGGTCCAAATTCTTATAGATATAGTGTTCATGTCTTAATGCTCCCGATTGATTTATTGGAAACAATAGTCAGCCTTTATGACTGGGTCCCTTTAACCGTTTCACCTTCGACCGATCTTTAATATGTGTAAGCACATATCACAAATAATTGATAATATTTGATAGTTGGAACATAGGGCCATAACGAACTCCCTCCATTCTGATTTATTTTATGCCAGTCTCTTCACTTCATTCCAGCTAAGACGCATGGCATGGGTTTCCAACTCTAACAGTCGTCTTCAGGTGTTCGCTGGTCTTCCTCGTCTACGGCTTCCTTGGGGGTTCCAGACAATCGCAGTCCTTGGTAGTTCACCGCTTTCCCTGCGCAGAACGTGGCCGATCCAGCCCCTTTTTCTTTTTCGGATCTCAAGATGTACTGGTTTTTGCTCGGTTCTGGCCCATAAGCCGGCGTTTGAGATAGTATTTGGCCAGTATATTTTTAGAATTTTTCGTAGACATCGATTTACGAAGACTTGCAGTGAGTTTATATTAGTTGCTGCCGCATTCCACGTTTCGCACCCACATAGCAAAGATGGTTTGACATTTGAATTAAATATTTTAAATTTTATGCGCTGTGATATGTGCGATGCGTTCCAAATTATTTGCAGCGAGCCGAATGTTGCCGGTGCCTTATTCATTCGGCTTTTGAGGTCTTCGTCACCGAGATAACACTGCCCAGGTAGCAGAAAGATTGTACCACCTCCAGTTCAATGCCGTTAATTGCAAATTGGTGCGTATTTTGTGTGTTTATATGCATGGCTTTGGTTTTCGGGATATTGATCACCAGTCCGGCTTTCGGGGCTGTTTGTTGTACTCAATTGTTGTTGTTGTTGAGTACATGCTACTCTCTCTCTGAAAGTTACAGACTTGAAGGAACGATTAAATAACCTGATCCATTTAATGTACGTATACAACCTTTTAGTGATTTTGTTTTCAAGATTCTTAAAGAAATTTTGATTCAATTTGTTTTAAAATGAAAGAAATGTATTTATAAATATGGTGAATACAAAATTAACTAAAAAATCTATGTGCCTGTTGTTGGGCAAGTGGTGTGTGGGGGAATCGAACCCGAGACAATCCGTTTCATAAGCGAAACCTCTACCACTCAGCTATTTGACCAGTTGTAAATGAGTAATCTACTAAAAAAACATGACTGCTTTTACTCATTCAAACACAATTGAAATTTTAATATCATATTCATAAGCTCACTAACACTAGTGACAAAAGTCAATGACATTCATCATCATCATTACCATAGATCACTGCAATAGTATTAGTTTGTGCTTTTCTTCTTCTTCATATCTTTACTACATTTAATAAAATTTAAAATTGAAGTGCATACCATTGAAGTCCATGATTTGATTTCTTAACATCAGCTCATAGCTCAGTGGATAAAGCTTTCACTTAGCAAACGAAAGGTGCCGGGATCGAAACCCTAACATCTCCAAGAATTATAGAGCTTTCAATGTGCATATATAACTTTTTTTATTATTAAATATGCAAGTTACTTAATACCGCAAAAATTGTTCAATAATAGTTTCTTTAATTTTTTAATTCATATAAGTATACGAGTATTCATAGAATATATAGAATAATTTTAATGAAAATCTTACATACAATAATTTGATAATTTGGTGGAATGAGGAAATTCCTGGTACAATACAATCACTAATCTATTTCTACTTTTATAATCAATTGGATAACAAACTTGAACAAATAAACATTGTGAATGTGCCTTGGGTGAACTTAAGTATGAAGAAAGCCATGCAATTCTTACAGAAAGGAAATGCTTGGAACCACTTAATGGTATCTTTCGATGAGTGCTTCACTCAAATGGAAACTATACTGAAACAGCAAGAGGAAAACTAAAACACACAAGCGGATAAATTCAGTCAAACATTGGAACATATGTATGTTTCAAATGGATGTGTTAATATGATGAATGCTTCTGGTGACCACCATCAAGTGGATATGCTGGTTGTGCCGAATAACTTGCTGAGATTCAAAAATTATCTGCCAATGTAGCCAAATTTTTGGAGAATTCAAAGGACATGATGGAACAATCGGAAGTGGCATTTAAGAGCATGCCAAGCTCAGCAATAATGTTAACTAAAATTGAGAATAAATTGGTTAGCTATAGTGTACCCGTAGCATCAGTAGAATACTCCGATTTCGAGCAAAAGGTTCTCGACAAGTTTGATGAGTTGAGTCAGAATTTACCAACTTTGAATGCTATACCCAAGAGCAGTGAAGGTTTATCTACGCTTTAATCGCTTATAAGATTGATGTTTTGAGTGCAACTGAAAAGGGTGAGTAGTAGTTGTAGCTTTATGCGGCAACAGTTAATTCTTATTGCTTTTTTCGTTAATTAAGCGAATACTTAATAATTCAAATTTATTCATTTCATAATAACTTTGGTATAATTGAATTAAAATATTAACAAAATAGATATGAAGCAATGCAAATTTTTACAAAAAAATTATAATATTCGTAAATGGATACATGTAAACAATTGCAAACTGAAATAGTTTATTTGAAATTTTTGAATAGGAAGAAAGTATTGTATAATGAAAATGTAAAAACAATTAAATAAAATTTTGTATGTAAAATAATATGCATGTTTAAAAAAAAGCAATAACAATACATTGTATTCGTTTGCTACATATTCGGATCCAAGGTACAAATTAAAGTTTTTAAATGAAATTGTTAAGGGCAAAGTTCAATTTGAACTATAGCGTTTGCTAACGCAGCATAACTAGGGCCTTGTAAAAGCTTCAAGTGAAGCTGATGATGACGGAGCTTCTGTCGCCAATAGACCTAGGATTGAATAATAAAAGATTTCAAGCTTTTTTTCAGATCGTACGTGCTTATTTATCGTCGCCACCAAGATCGGTTCCAAGCGAGCAACTATTTAGTGAGATGGTTTAGTTTACGAACCATTGAGAAATCGGTTGCAAAAATGTTGTTAATTAAGAATAATTTGCCTCTTATCAATTTTGATTACGAATAGTTACTACGTATGTATAAGCATACTTTGAAGTACAAATTTTGTAGTGTAAGTGTAGTACTTATGGGTACATTTTTTCTTTAATAAAAGGTAAAAACAGTATTTTTTTTCTTTGTTAATATCTGCATCCGCGGAGGTCAAACTCTGGACTTCCGCCTGCGCATGCGCCGCCGCATAAATGACCTGCGTTACATCCCTAATCAATATCTCAAAACAAAAATAAGAGAAGAGAAATGACTTAATACTAATACAAATAATGACTTTTTTTTTAGGGTTGCCACATATCAAATAATATGTTCAGCTGATGATAGGTACACTTGCATTCTTAATCTAATAAATAGAGCGGATATTTGCATATTTCACATACTTCTACTTTTTCTAAAATATTTATATAAAATTAATAAGGATCAGCAATTCAAGTGTCAAATCAACACTTTGACAGCGTTACTTGCCTATTCTGTGGTACAAATCTTAAAGGAGGCTAATATTTTTCAGAAAGGTATGGATGACACAGAATCGTATGTGAAAAAACTATCCCCAACGGAGCTGACTATTTTTATACTGCTCCGTGTCGTCTGCAGATGTTGAACGATGTTTCTTTGCATATGAAAGCACTGTAACAATAAGAACGTTCAAGAGGACGACTAAAATTAATAAAGGGAAACTTGTAAAATAAAATGACCATATGATTAAGTCTTAATTTTTGAAATAAAATTAAAATAAAAACCCTTCTTTATTGAGTAGTTTTTTTTTTTTTTTTGGCATAATTAAATGCATGTTATTAGCTTCCTGGGGCATATTATAAGCGCTTATTTCAACATTTTTCATGCATATAAATAAATCATGCTCTGCTAATAAGTTTTTTCTCTGGACTTCATAATTGTATTATTATTGTATTTAAGTTCTTTTATTGTACTCATCTATGTCCATTCTGATAACATACAATATAAAATTCAAAAACCAAGCGTTAATAGAAAAAAATGTCTGGCAACGATATCTATTTTAACTTTTACTCTCTCGTAAGCTCAGTTTAAATTTTAATATTTTTTGACCCAGGTCAGGAATACTGCTGAACAAATGTGCTTGTGTGAGTGAGTAAGAGTATGTATATGTCATGCATTGTAGCTCACCAAAACATTATTTGAGACATTAACTTCTCTTAATGATTTCTTCTTTCTCTTTTTCTTTACCTTACTTACGATGTCTGTTCAAAAAGTATTGCGAATTTTGTGTTTTTTACATAAGGTATTTATTTATTTATTCATCAATATCTAAATATTTTGTCCCCTTCAAAGTTATTCCCCTCGGTTATAATACTGTTACAAAAATGATCGATAACTCTCCTTTCCATTCACCTAGCCCTGGTGTGGAATAGCTGAATTAGGAGAGAAGAAGAGGAGGAATAACAAATGAGAAGTGAATGACATTAAAAGAATTGGATTTTTGGACCAGAAAAGAAAGAAGTTTTGGGTGTTTGGCATTGCCTCTTGCTGCTGGATCACTACGTCGCTACTTGGCTCCGTTAGTTAACCACGTCGAGCTGCAAGTCGCCCTTGAATCACCAAGTCGCCACTTGCCTCCGTCAGATCGCTGCACATGCTGCATCACCCTCATACCACACCAATTGGTAGCCGCTCGCCAACTGACAACAGATTTCTAGTTTGTATAATTTTAAAACTCAGACAAAATGGAAATTTGTAACAATATATTTATGTCAACATTTTTTCCAATCCTCGAAGTACTTAAAAAAATCATATTTTGTGATCTTGTTCAGCTCCTCCTGCGATGCCGTCTATGTCGCCGCAATCGTGGTGAAGCGTCATTCTTTCATGGGCCTCTTTAGTTTTTGGACAGGAAAAAGTTGCGGGGGACAGGTCGGGGGAATACGGTGGCTGCGCCATCATTAGTTTGTTGATTTTGGCCAAACGATGTGTTAGCAGGGGCGTTATCATGGTGCAAAAGCATATATCAATACAAGTATGAAGCCAATATAGCCTTTAATGCTGGTGCACTAGCGGGAATTTTCTGATATCATAAGCATCTCAGATTAACGAGTACTCTATATTATTCATAAAGAATTTCATATAAAAAAGCTGTTTGGATTATTAGTGCAGTATAATTTGAAGCGTTTTAAGCATAATCAAACAGCCTTGGATCTACCACCATGAATGAAGCTGGTTGTTCAGATTCAAAAGAGGTGAAGTCATAACGATCAGCCAAAAAGGTTATGGCATCATTTTTTAGAGATGGATCATCTTGAGATAATTAACTCTGAATATTATTGCAACCTTCTAGATCAGCTGATTGAACAATTTGTGAAAGAAAACCCGATTTACACAAGAAAACAATTATCTATTTTCCTGTGTAATGTGTCAAGGAAATCTCGAGAAATTATACACACAATTTGTTGTTGGCTATGCGAACACCACTTATGTTGGGCGATTTGTCCACTTTTTATGTATTATACTCTTTCACAAATAGCTCAACTTAAGATGTGTTTCAAAGACTATTAAATTATATAGACTGGACAAATGGATCTTTAAAACGGAGCTTTTCTTCTTGTATTAAATTGTGTTTTATCTCGGGATACGTAACAACAAAATTACATACATTTTGTGTTGAGTATGCGAGCTTCTAAATAAGAAGAAGAGGTCAGGTCAAAAAATATTATTCGATCGACACACAGGAAATTTTTAAATTCACTTAACCCCTCTGGAGTGCCACCTCATGAATTAAGAAATTTAAGTCTGTAAAAGGAAAATAAAAGACAATTTAATTGCAGCGACCATTATTAGCGGTCAGTTAGCTTATATTTCTAGGATACCGATAAGCCTTAGCGATTTGCCAATCCAGTTCAAACGATTTAATAGAGATTGACCTATGAATCGAATGCTTTACTCATGGGCAACTGTATCGCGGGTCGGAGCTCCTGAAACTCAATTTATTTTGTTCCCATAAAATAAAACATTATCAAATAGTGTTTGCAGGGAAGCTCTAAATCATTAAACTTTAGTGGCTTATGTTCCCAGAAATAAAACATTTGTTTTGGTAAAATATTCTTAACTTACCTGTCCAGCTGCAGAGCCGTTGGTGAGGTCTATCCTATTTTGGTGAAAGGAATTGTTGTTATCTTCTATTTGTCCCAATGAAGTTCTAATTTAAAATATTACTTAATTTATGTTTCTTATATATTTGTCTCCAATAATTTCCAACTAACCTGTATCTTAAGATCATAAAAATATCTAACTAATAATGATAGATTCATCAGATTGTCAACATTCAGTTCTACTCCATAGGTTCTGTGCAAAATTTCTAAGTGATGTATAAAAGTAAAAATGGGGAAACTGGTGAATTGAAATAACTCATCATCATATCATAACATCATCATATTTCATCATACTTATTATATTATCTCTTTAAAATAGTTTTTCTCTGGTTTGCCTTTACTTATTAAAATAATATGTATTTTTATGGAATTCCGAGAAAAACTTTAATGAAATAATTTCGCATTTATGTAGTTGCTGGTTTTTCATGGTCAATTTATTATAGCATATACTATGTACATATATGTTTGTATATACCATACCACATAGTACATTTCCATGGAAACTTTCCTAGTTCCTTGACAAGCAGCATTCGTCGCCTCTTTATTACTTTAGAATGTCCCTTTGGCGTAATTTAACTTTCTCCATTACGATTCATTTTTCTTTTATTTTTGTGTGTCTTAATTTGTTTCTTTTTGTTTTGTTTGTTTTTGGAATGCATTTTTTTCTCCCTATATTTACACACATATGTATGTATATACTTAGTAGTATGCACCTATATGACTCCCCCAAGCATGCTACTTGACATCCTTGCTTAGTTGATTTTTTTCCCTTTTAATTTTTATACCTTTCACATATTACAATTTAAAAAGATATTATCATTTAGTTAAGATGTTTGAAACAAAGGATTGAAGAATGCTTATTAAGGCAAACATAAAGAGCTCGTGAGGTGAGTTAATTTAAGCAATGATTTCTGTATGATGTCCATAAACTCATTCATTATAAATTAAAGAAGGATGTGTTAATGTAAAGAAGTTGGTGAATACAAAAGAGTAGAACAAAAAAACAGAAAATTAAATATAATAACGACCTTGAAATATCCATTGAACATTGGTGTTTATACTATAAGTACAAAGCCACTATAAAAAGCTGCGAGATACAATATTTTGCTTAATTCACGTATTAACTTTCATAAAATAAGATGATCCATTGTAACATAGCTTTCTCGCAATAATTGAAGATGGTTTACAAGGAATCTAGGTCCATTGCAGAATTTTAAGGGTTCCGTACCCAAGGGATGCTATTTTGTCCGTCTGTCCATCAGTGATCTCTATCTCATAGACAGTTAAAATTTGCAGATTATGTAATTCAATTGCCGCTACAAACGCAAGTAATAAAAATAAAATAAAGTTAAATAATGAAAGGAGTCCCCAAACAAGAAACGTGTGCTCCAAATATCAGACAGAGGTACAAGCTTTACGTAAAACGAATTTGCATACATAGTGTTAAACCTTGTGCGGTGGTGAGAAATACTTATTGATTTCCTCATTTTGAAACTTCAACAGAAATCTTTACTACCCACTAGTATATGGAAAATATATTTTGTTCTGTCTGGCCACAAATCAAAATTTATATTATCTCTTATGTATGGTTTGATGATATAAATTTCATATGAACTATTGTATTTAAAACTCTTGTAAATGTGAAAGGTATATAAACATTAGTAGAACCGATCATATGGATCTTTTGTTTCCCCCTCTAAGCATTTTTTTTGACTTTAATCTTTTTCGTTTTTTTTCCGCGCAAATATTACGTGATATCCTTGAGAGGCAATGAATGACATTTTCCTTTTACGATGCCCCTACTGAATCCAAATTTTTATTCTACTTGTGTATTACTGACGCATTGAAGTATTCTAAGTTACCATGTCCTGCATTTCTTGCGTGTGTTGAGTAACATTTCGTAGCTGTCGTGGTCGTTGTTTTGGTTTTCGGTTATTTGTTGGTTGGTGCGCATAAAGCTCTTTTTGTATGCCCTTCATGAAAGTGATAAAAGGAATTTAAAAGAAATATGGCATGGGCGGCTCTTTATACATTTTCCTGGTCTTCAACTCATAGAGATCAAAAACTACTACACACTAAGTAGGTACTATATAGAAATTTATATATAATACTAGTAAATTGTTTTATGAGAAACTTGTACTTTTCACCATTCGGATATATCCCAGACCTTAAGACTTCACAACTGGTTATGTCATTATTTCTTAACTAATATCATAAAATTTTCGAAAAATTTGAAGTTCAGGTTAATTCCTTTTCCAGAAGCATGATGACAATGATGATGCGGGGTGTGAGAGGTATGTGTGTCTTCTATTTTCTTTAATTCTTTCCTTTGGTACTATTCTTTTCTTCATGCACAAACGAAACTGAAGTTATTTTATTTGTCAGTTGAAAGGGATCTGATCGAACGGGACGATTGGTAAGTTACTGCAAGCAGAACCAAGGCTGAAGTATGCATCTACCCATCTGCAAACAAACACAAGACACACACAACTCAAACATTTTTATACTTAAGTATAAAGTTGGTTAAGAA
This sequence comes from Amiota communis, assembly GCA_037043315.1. Taxonomy (NCBI): domain Eukaryota; kingdom Metazoa; phylum Arthropoda; class Insecta; order Diptera; family Drosophilidae; genus Amiota; species Amiota communis. Next base: position 54,458 of record JBAMAV010000054.1, on the reverse strand, counting down.
AATTGGGTCAAAACATTATTCCTTTCCATGAGGTGGTTTTTTTAGTATTGTATTTTTATGTGCATGTGTGCATTTATGTATTTTTGTGTGTGTGTGACAACTTTCAATAAATGGATTAATTTTAAGTTCATATAATGAATGGTATATAAATTTTGACTCATTTTTCTTTAAAAGAAATACATTCACCGATTATAGTAAGTATATTTTTAAGTTACTCTAAAATTACCCATAACTTATGTTATAATTATCTTCAGAGTAAAGCTGAATGAATCAAGAGAACTTAGGCAATGAACTTGACTTGGTTATGATGACTTGGTGCCCTTTACAATGATCTTTGTTATGAAGAAGAATATACTTCGTGAATCTTTTCTTTCTCATTTTTTTCACTTCTTTTTTAAGAAAATGATACTCAAAGGCACTGCTATTCGTGGGTGACACACAGATGAAGAGCCGAACATCTGAGAATTCATTTATCATGCAAACCCATTTAATTTTACCCAAAATCTTCAACTTTTTAACATGAAAACAATTCTAAAAAGGGTTTAACATTGAAACGCTTAAGGTGTCGCCAATACTTTTAATATATTTCCTGAATCAAAAGTCGTAGCGCCAAGTAATTCATATACTCTGAAAATAGAGGAGTGCACGCTGCCTGCTAGTGTGCCAATACCGTTGTGCGCTTAAGGCATTCAGGGGGATTGAACACTATGAAAAGCTGTCATTCCTCATCACATGAGAACGGCTTGACTGATTTAGCTGATAAAAAGTAGGGATAAGATTTGTATATATTATAATAGCTTATGTTTTAAGCAAAGCTTTGTAACTTAAAGTAGTACGTACTTTTGTGTTAGTTGTGTCTATTACTTAGTAGCATGTCCAACCCAAGTTTTGAATCAATAAATAAAATAGCATAAGGCATGCCCTTTACGGATAACATTTTTATATATTAATACCTAAATAAGGCAGCTAAGACTAGAGAAGGAAGCGAAATACCTTGGTGTTGTTCTGGATTCTAAGCTCTCTTGGAAGAGGAACACTGGAGTGAGAATGAAAAAGGCATAAGGCGTTTTCTACCTCTTTAGGAGGACGTTTGGCAAGAGATGGGGGCTTCAGCCATATACTATCCACTGGTGTTATACAGCGATTGTAAGACCTATCTTAACATAGTGTGCCCACCACACTAGGTGGCATATACCAACTCACACATATACAATTTTCATAATGTGGAAGGAATAGCTTACGGGATCTCTACGATCCACCCCCAGGCGGCTTTGGAAGCAAAAGCAAAATCATAGTACAATAGAAGCATTTAACGCTTACCTGAGTGCCGGGTCACTTTGGTAACCAAGGTAATGAGATGGCGGACGAGTGTGCCAAGAAGGGCTCGCCACTGGCTGTGTTTCCATCAGTTGGCAATATTTACAGACCATTGCAGGATATCATCTCATGCCTGAAAGTGAAAAATAGAGATCTAGCAAGCAGAAAATGGGCAAATGAGTGTGGCTGTACTGTCACTAGGATACTCTGGCCTTGCTATCAACCAAAGAGAATCTCCGAGTTCCAACATTTCAACAAGTAAAGGTTCCAGGTTCCACATCAAGACTTCTCTCATAGCTGTGAAGATGAGGAGGAGCTGAATAGCATCCAATTGTCCTGCTCCTCTTGGTTGACGAACCCGGTTTCTAGGGAAACCGTTTATCGAGGAGTTGAGTAGTTAGGCAAAATATCCTTTGTAGGACCTTGCTCTGCTCGTGGATTCCTCAAGTCAAGACTTTAACCGCCAACATTAGAATTATACTAAATTTATTCAAAGTACATCCTTATACAATATTCGACTGTGTTATATTTAAGAAGTATACCAAAATTCACGAAAGATTAGAGGTTTGAACAATCCTTTGATTCCATTTCATTATGCAGCAATATATGATTTATAATAAAGATTTGGTAGTGTCTATTTTCCATACAAAATATATTCTGTTATTGTATCTTAGACATTCTAGCCCACCCTCCAGTCATTTTTAGAAACTATAATGATTTAGTGTATGTGAGCTTCCTATCACAGCAATGTTCAATTGTCATTCTATTTCAAAATTTGTAAAGTTGCAGCCGATGACATCGTTAATCAATTTCAAAGGTGCATACCCTAAAAAGTAGCATCCGATGGACTTAAGGCTTATCTCCTAAGCCTGGATGAAGTCAAGTAAAGAGTTTACTTGGGAATACAATACAATAGTATAAAAATTATAAGCAGTCATAGTCATTGATTCTTTAACATCATGCAATCAAAAACGGCTTCTTTTGTTTTAAGTATCTAAAGTTGTGCTCTTTCTTCAAACCTTCACATACTATTATGCTAAAACTTAAAAAAATTAAGCAAAGGATAACAAAACAAAAGAAAAAAAAGGATGCAAATGGGGATGTTGTTTGATTCATGTTTATGTTCAATTGCGCTTTACATGATGCGCGCGCTTGCCTCCCCCTGCGTTTTTTTATTCCATTCATTCTTTCATTCATTGAGTATATCTGTTCATCCTGATGACCATTGGTGTTGTTGTGTTTATTGTTGTTACTGCATTATCCTTTCTTTTTGTTTTTGTTACTGCATCAGGAATTGAAATGTGCTGAGCTCCGCCTGCGTTGCCTCCAACAACAACAGCAGCAACAACCACAAAAAAACGCAATATAAGCAACATGAAGGAACATTGATGCATGCAACAAAAGCAAAACAACAAAAAACATAAAAAAAGAGGCAGAGTACAATTTTACAATCATCCAAAATGCAGGAGAAACTGGCATAGCACATGTGCCTCTGCCTCAGCCTCGGCCTCGGCCCGTGCCTCTGCATGCGCCTGTGTCCATTTCATGTTCATGTTCATCTTTGTCTTTATCCTTTTGCTATGCTGTGTTCATGCTGTTTTGATTGGAGTCGAGTCCAGTCGAATTGGTTGCGTTGCAGGTTTGTCTCATCTCTATACCCATCACAGGGTATGGTAGAATGGCAACGAGGCACAGACAACAAGGCTCAACAAACTCAGGACTTGGTCTTAGACTCTGGCCACTGGCCACCGGCCACTTTTTATTTTGCACTTTCTGGTCGCTTTCTGTTGATGATTAATCGAATTAGTTTTTCTTTTCGTGTTGTGCACACAACAATTTTCTTTTATTTTTTGGTCCTTACTGTTGTTTCGTGTTGCATGCTACCGTACTTTGCCATGCCGTTGTCCTGCGCAGCAAAATGTAAACGCAGCAGAACGACGACAGATGAATCCTGCTACTACTGCTGCTGCTCCTTCTACATTAAATGCTCGTGCATCGTTTTACTTCTATTCTATTTCTTTTGCATTTCTATTTTTTTGCATTACAGCAAAAATGCGGGCAAAAACAATTTCAAATTCTGGTGAGTGCGTATGTATGTGTGTGTGTGTGTGAATATATTTGTGTTTGTGTGTGTGTTGCTGTGTTCTAGTGAAAATTGCATGGGCGGCTTTTATCCCTTTTGATTTTGATGACTACTACTACTACTCACTTTCATGTTTTGTGTGATTTTTGTATCTTTCCATTGTATCTTTTTCTTCAAAAGCATTTTTCTTTTGGATTTTGTTCTTCTGTGGCGCCATTTTATGCTTTCCATTGATGTTGTTGTTGTTGTTGTTGTTGTTGTAGATTTCAGATGTTGCAACACGCAATATTGATTCTGGTGCTGATGCTGATGTTGGTGTTGGTGTTCCTATGTTTTTTATAGTTGATGATGATATTCTGTACAAAAGACCAATCATACGCATATTTAGAATGTAGCCATGTGTAAGGGTAACGTATGTATGTGTTTGCATGTGCATGTGTGCATATGTAAATGAGTGTCCATTTAGGCCTTTTAGCCAACCAAAATTGCAGTATACACATATGCTTTTTTGCATTGTAGTCACTTTTTGTTTCTTAATCCTTTTCATGCCCGAAATTCATAGAATTTTATTCTACACACATTTTTTTACTATTTTTATTTTATATAAAGATAAAGATACAATTTTATATATATTGTATACTAGCTGTGCCTCCGACTTCGTACGTGTGGTATTCGAAATATATTTGTAATAGCGTGTATTTTGTTATATTTTTCCCAAATTATCAGATCGTTAATGTTGCCCCGCAGCTAAAGAGGAAAACATTCGAAAATCAGCCTAAAAGTAGGCAACAGAATTAAAAATATGAATATCTTTTGATTTAGTGGGTCGAAAAAAAACGCAAAATGTTACACGAAGCCTGCTAGAATACACCAGTCAAAACCGCATTCAAATAGGTTAAGACGTTTCTGAGATTAGCGTGCACAGACACCAATGAGAACGTTAGCAAATCCACTATGTCCAGGTACCCATATTTGGTTAACATGGTTGTTCGATGCTAGTCTTTTGAGTAACATCAAGCAATCACAAATCAAATCAAATTGTACTCAAAAGCATTGTGTGCATGCAGCCTTGATATCAGATTGTATTTGTGCTTATTGAAAGTGGCACATTTTAATTTTTTCCTGATGCATATTTTCTTTTGCATGGTTTCTGCCTGGAAGACTGTGTTTTCTGGCCCATACAGCTAAATAGGCGTCTTCAAGGGTTTTCCCGTTGACACCTGCTCCAACACCGGTGTCCGTTTTATAACCATCTGTTTTGCACACATGTAAGTCATGGACTCAGGTCTTAACTGTTCCCAGCCCTATCAATCTGGAAATGTAACTTCATAATTAAGCTTCTTGTCTAATTTAGAGCACCAGATAGATGAAGCATATGACATGAACGGTCTAGTAATAGTCGTTTATACAGTGACATTTATGGTTTCAGTCCACAATTCTTACTAATAAGTCTGTTGCTGGTTCATATAGTTGCCCTAGCCTTATTAATTATGGATTGTGGATGACTGTTCCAAAAAAAAATAAATGTCTCATTAAGTGTGACGCCTTCTTTAGAAAGGGTATTTTTTCACCAAGTGTAACAGATTCTTTTTGTCGGGACTTAATTCTCTTTATTGTGGTTATTAAAAAAATTTTTATTAGATTACACTAATGGTAATCTTCCTGCTGCCCATGGTAATAACGTGTTTTTATGTACGATTAGATATTACAATATTCAAGCTTCGAAGCTTTGAACGTAACTAAATGATATAAGTAGTAAGAAGCATGTAGGATTAGAATTTTCGCTTATACAACTTCACCCAGAAAATATGAGAAAATTACACAAATCATAATTTTTAGTGAAAGCAGAAAATATATAGAACCTCTATGGAGGTCTTCTACATAATTTTATTGCCAAAGCTACCACATGGTACGAAATGTTGAAGACAAATGGAGCAAATAATGCGGTTGTTGAATACGCAGATGTAATTGCTCAAGCTATTCCGTTTTACCCAGCAGTATGTGCAATCAAAATTGGCTTAACTACTCCAACAACAAAATGTAGCATTTAGCACGTTATGATGTGTCAAGACGTGGAATCGCTCTAGGATAGGAGATGCGAGGCTAAGCTGCTCAGTGATTACAGGAAAAGAATAGAGGAAGATACTGAATTAATTGACAAGGTGATAAACAAATTTAGACAGCAACCTAGACCTCTTCAGTTTTTTTTTAAACAATAACTTAATAAAAAAAAAATTTAATTTTTTCTATGTATTTTCTTTCTTGACAGGGGTTGCAAGTCATTGCCCATGGTGCGAAGAATTTCTGCTTTTGATATTGTCTACGACAGGTGTTCATGTAAAATCAAATGACTTTCATTACTCATACTTGGTGATATAAAAATTTATTTGCTGTTTTTATGAAGTACATATTTGTCATTATCATCTATAAATTTTTGCCATTTTTCGGGTAACTTCACAATTCCAACAGTTTAGAAATGCTGTGATTTATTGGCGAGAAACTTGACCAAGTGAGTTTCAACAGCTCGCCATTTTATACTATTAAAACAGTTTTGCAGAAACTGAAACAAATGGTATTCAGACGGAGCAAGGTCTTGTTTATAAGGTGAATGCATCAAAACTTCTCAACCAAGTTCCGTCAATTTGTTCCGAGTCCTCAATGTCGTGATGTTATGATGGAATGCAACTCCTTTTCTGGTCGCTTAACATAATCTTGGCTGCCGTCAATGCATACTTTGAAGTTGTTTCACCGGTCTTTGTCCATGATCGTTTGGGTTGCTTATATTCGTATTTCATCCAGTTTTCGTCAACCTTAATGATTCGCTTCAAAAATGGTTCGATTTCGTTGCGTTTCAGCAGCGATTGATGGTATCCAAATATCCGGGGTCTTTGCTTAGCTTACTCTTTTGAAATGATTTCAAACTGTCTTGTTAACCCAAAATTTTTCTTTATCCATTTCTAATGGTCTTATTGACCGCTTGTAAGCGGAAACAGTAAGGGACTCAACTGTTTCCTTAAAAGCAGAAAGACATTCAGACAGCTGAGCTGATTAGTTTGTTCTGTCAGATCGGCAGATAGAGAAAGACAAGAATATTAATCACTTTCGCATACTCATGTACTGTGCTATCGACAAAAAGGTATACTATACCTCTTCAATTAACTTTCAGAGCTTCCTTAACTCGCCCGTTTTGATTTCCCAGGGACTAGGAGACAGTGTGCTTGTGGCATCACCAAGCAGTTTAAAGTCGTAACTTACCGTGGTTACCAACGCTATCGCAAATAACCTGATATAACATTCTTCTATTGTAAGTACAGTATATTGAATGTTAATACAATGTTGCAAATACTCTTTCATTTTCTGTTCTGTTATCTTTTGTATTGATTTTTTTTTTCTTAGACATTTTTATCGCAACCCAAATTTCTTCATCAGTTAGGAATATCAACCTTTTTGTTGGTATTTTTGTCGGTTGATTGTGTTGATGCCACCTTGCCATGTTGTAATAAGGCGAATCTAAGTAGTATTAGGAAACAAGAAAAACTAGAAAAAGAAAGGAAAACAACGCACATCATGAAAGCAACTAACCAAAGTATTCAAGATGCAGGATGCAACAAAAACACAAGAACAACAACAATAACAGCAGCAACAAAGATCTATACTAGTTATTATCCTTTGGCGAGGACATTGACACTTTTTCGTCATTACGGCTGAAAGCCGAGAATCTAGGAAGATAAAAAGAGAAAAACACAAAAATACAAAAATTAAGGCAAAGAATAAACGGTGAGAAATTTGAGTGAAAATAACACAAAATAAGAAAGGATAACGACAACAACAACAACAACAACAGTAAAAAATAAATGAATGAATGGAAGAATGTGAAAAGGAAGTGAAGCAACGAAGATGAAAATAAATGATAAGAGCGCCAAAAAATGATGGCCAGGCCAGCATGTATGCCAATGGCAATGGTAGAGTTGGGCACAAGTTGAAAATTAAGGTTATCTAGATGAAAGGAAAACCAAAGAAAATATAGAAAATGCCAAGGCAAGCAATAAGGACAAGTGGAGCGGACAATAAGGTTGTAAGCATTAGCATGGGCATGGGCAAGGGTGTGGACATTGAAGGAACCCATGTAGCATAGTGTGACGGCAACGCTTCAATCATTTTTTATGTATTTCTATAGAAGTTTGCCCCCCGCTTTTTCGCCCTCGTAGCATCGTTGTTGTTGTTGTCGTTGTCCTTTAAGATGCAACGTGCTGCAAAGATTCTGCATCAAGCATCCTGCTGACTAGTTTCTTACTCCAGTGTGTGTGTGTGTGTGTGTGTATGTGTGTGGAAGTCTCCTCAATTGCACTCAGCTTCAGCTGTGCAAAGCGCGTCGTAAATGCCACAAATGCCACAAATGCCATCGTTTTTAGTCCCCATCGGAATGGGGGCTTGTGTTTTTTACAAGCACGTAGTATTCTATCCTCGTCCTTTATTCCTTTTCCTTGCCAAGTTTTTCACAAGTTTTTGGCAGAGATTGATGAATTTTGATGATGTTTACGCGCGCAAACGGATCGCACTTTTCTTTTGCTTCATCTTAGTCTCCTTCTTATTCGTTCGTCTTCATCTACATTTACTCACTTTAGCCTCCCAATCTTGCTTCTATTCTTATTCTTCATCCAATTCATCCCAATTGTGAGTATGCAGCCGTTACTCCGATTGCGGTTGTTTTTGCAATGCCATTTTTGTGTGGATAGTCAACGTCATCATTGGTTTATGTTATATGTACATGGAACAAGTGCGAGTATCTGTGTATTTGGCATCCTTGAAATAACCTTAATCCCAACGAAGAGCATCGGCCAGGTTTCGTTGGTCTCAGAGGCGTTTGAATGAAATGAATGATGTTGATGCATACACTCGTACCATACTCTACATACTTTTCTATAATATTCTACGAGTATAAGATGATGGCACTGCAGCAAATGCGTGCAATGAGTGGAACTTAATGTCTGTGTGTATGTCATAGGATGTATCAGCCAGCAACACTTGCCACCGACCATCAACGCCATCTTTATCTGTTTACCAGTCTGTATGGTTTGTGTTTGTGCGTATGTCAGTTTAGTCCTTTGGCTGTTAACATTTGCTACGACAGCTGACACTGCCGATTTTGGGCAATGGAAATGACAGTGAATCACTTCGGATCGCATATTTTCATATGCTTTTTTTTCCAAGGATATTTTTCCACCTTTGAAGTAAAATACACCAAGTAAATGAAATGCTAGTATAGCAACAATAATTTCATCAGCGTAATAGTAGTACTCGTACAAATCTAATGTTATGAACAGGAATTTAAAATAATAGTATACTCCATTATCAGCCCAACGCCATGACAGCCATGGAGGCATCCCTAAGTGCCTTATGGCAGCGTTTCTGAAACTTTAGCAGTTGCATAGCTCTTCTGAAAATGAAAAATTCATGGTGCAGTCCTATATGTAAGTATATCATCTCACATCTATTTATGTTTTTCATTTAGAACCTACCTACCTTTGTAAAGAGATAAAAAATTATCTTGTAGTGAAAAACTATTTTTTTCCAAATTATTGTAGTTTTTACCGAACATTAAACTCCATTTACATATTTAATCAACCCATTAGAAGCTAGGCCCTCTCAAAACCAAAAATCGTAGTGTTTTTATACTCTTCACGCATGTAAATTTCATGATCCTAAGATTACCAGGAGGGATTTTTTCCATACAAACCCAAATTCAAATTAATCTTCTTATTAGAAAAACTTTTTTGTATTTTGTCTTATCCAACTGAAATTTAAACATGAGTGCCTAATCCATATTCATCAACCGTTTAAATTTCAAGATCCTAAGATTGCTGGATCGTATAGCTTCCGATATGTCTGCTCAATGCTCCATCTACATATGATTACTATTCATGTTTTTGAAAAGAGAAACTTCTAAGGCGGGGTTTGACAAAAATGAAGAGTGAAATGTTTAAAAAACATCATTTTTTTTGGCATTCTCATGAATAGCAATAGGTAGACAGATTAAATTTTTTTTTTTTTTTTGCTGCCGATTGAATATTGTGCTGTTATAATTATATTATTATCATTTACTGAGTATGCACACTTTTGTTCTTTTTTGATTTGTGACATTGAACTTCTTCTAAACGTCTGAACCGACTTTGATGAAATTTTTTGTATCTTTTCGTGTGGGTTCTTGGATAGCTTAGATTCATATTAATACCTTTTGATTTTGTAATTAGATTTTGATTAAATTAACGCTATATATTTAAGGAGGCATGCCACAATACACCGCATTTAAATCGGTTAACAAGTTTCTGAGATTAACGTGATACTTTTGATTTATGCCTTACAGATGCTATGAAAAGGGATATAATTTACTACATCAATTTGCAAGGAAACACTGTTCTCGAAAGTTTTCAAGCTATAGATGATATTCAGTTCGATGCTTACCTGGGGCTTCTTATATTTATTGGTATTTGTTTACACTATATATTTTCTATTACAATTATATAATGGACATATTATTCTTTTAGGAGTTTACCGCTCATACGGTGAAAGACTTAATTCCCTGTGGGATATATTTCATGGGCGTTCTTTATTGAGAGCAATCATGGATCGATTTAGCAAAAATTTGTAACTGCTTAACGTTCTAAATGCTAATTTAACGGTTGACGAATAGCTTATTCCTTTCCGAGGATGATGCCTTTTCAAAGTATACAAGTAAACATGGAAAATATGGCATATGGATAGCAGCGAATTCGCATTTTGTTTACAGTTCCAAATTTACTTGGGCAAAGTGAATGCTGAACGCAACCAAGGTGAACGGATTGCTCTAGACTTAGTCTTTTTTGTCATGACAAAGAAACTGTTGTAATGTATGTGCCAAAAAAAAATACAGGATTGTTTATTTGCTTAGCACTTTTCACCATAACAGCAACATTTTGGAAGATCGGTAAAAAAAATTCTGGAAATAATTGAATACTACAACTTGACAAAAGGCGGAGTCGACACAAAGGACCAAATGGTTCGTACATATCCGTGCAAAAGAGAAAACAATCGGTGGCCCGTTGCCCTGTTCTCTAATTTACAAGATATTTTTGCTCTCAACGCTTTTATAATATGGACCGAAATATATCCTGAATGGCAGAAAAATAAACTGCACAAAAGGCGCTTATTTTTAGAGCAGGCGTTGTCGACTACCTCACGCAGAAGTCTCTGCATCATTAGTACGAATAATTCGAGGAGAGGACAGTGACAGAGACCATCTACGCATGCGCCTTCTCCGTAACATCAATGCACTAGTGAACGGAAAAGGTGCAAATTATGCCCGTCAAAGAAGGAAAAAAAAAAACCTTTACTCAGTGCGTAACTTTCAAAAAAAACTGTTTGTCCATCTCATCGACACACAATAACTCTAATGACGACATATTTCAATAATCACAAGTCTCTTGTTCCGCTCTCAGAGAAAAGTTGCTAAACATTAATATAATAATCAGATCAGATTAAATCTTTTGATGATTTCGATGTAACAGGAAAAGTTTTATTAGAACTACCGCGGTGCTCAATAAAGCTTAATCAGCATAAAGTCATCTCGGAAATTACAAAATACAATCGTTGTGGTAGATAAATGCTATAATTGAAAGTATATACTTTGACTATTCCTATAGGAATGTCAATCCATTTAAAATACCTACCGATGCTACGATATAAGATGACCAATCTATCAATTTTGTAAAGATTCTTCTTAAAAGTCATTGATCAAAACACATTAATGTTAACAAAAAATGCGAGTGTGTGAATAAAAGGTTTTTACTATAAAAAAAAGTAGGGCCTTAGTAGCAAGCAAATTGAAATTAAGATAGATGTCTTAGCATTGGTGATTTGAAGTTCCATTCTTTACAATTTTCTTTTGTTTAAATTTATAACAATACTGGATAGGAAATTACTAAAGGGTCATTGATTATTTTGAATTTATATTTGTATATACTTAACAAAAAAAAAAACCACATTCCCCTCTCTCATCATCTTAGACTTGTATCTGAATTTAATCTTAGTATATGTATGAATGAAACAAATATACATATGTAGATAGGTAGGAAGGTAGGTAATAGGAATTTGTGTGTACCGATATCGATATGTATAGGTTTCTCTTACTTTGTTTGTGTTCAGTTTATACTCATGTCATTTGCACACTGACAAGTTATTAATTAAAGTGCCGCGTTGGCTTTTGTGGGCAACTTGCATACGTCCTTCTTCTATGTTGCAGGTTTATTCAAACTACTACATTCATCTGAACAGAGCTGAGAGCTGAGCTGAACTGAACTGAAGTGAAGTAAAGTGAAGTGAAGGATGTAGCTACTGTTCTTGCTTTCTTCAATAAATGTAATCTTCGAAAATCAATCTATTTGTTGCTAGCAGCATTGCAAGTGAACCAACCTACCAGTCGTGACAAGGAGTAGAGAGTATGGTATTATTGGGTGGTAGTGGCATTGTCAAGTGAAGTGAATGAAGCGAGTAGCAAGCCAGCGCCACACTTGATCTAGATGCATTAATTTGCCGGCAGAACACGCTTTTCAACATTAAACTGAACTCAACTGAACAGAACAGAACAGCAAACAGTGTTCAGCAGTCTAGTAGAATGGATCTTTTCATCTAAACCGACACTCCGAACTACCCATCGACCCCCCCCCCCTACCAATCAGCCAACTAACCGCCCGACTGAATGACCGACAAGCGTACAAGTGATTTTTGTATACCTTCATTCATATGTACTACTATGGTATACATCTGTACTATGTACTTGTAGTTGTGTTTGTATATTGACAGGTTAGTGCGCGTTGGTCCAGAATATTGTAGATTGCGGTTGTAGGTAGTAGGTATTGGATCTGAAGCTGGAGTTGGAATTAGGAACTGATACTGTTGAGTTGAGCTGACATTGATATGCAATAGACAACGCAAAAGGTAGCAACTAAAAAGCAAAAAGGCCCGAGGTTATTTTTAGGTACAAGAGTATGACGGAGGTCGAATGTTTTAATTGAGAATAGTTGTTGTTTGTGTCGTAAGGAAAGGGAGAAAAAACACAACAATATATGAAAGTTGTGAGTGTTAAAATTAAGGTAAAATTTGAGATTAGAGCCATTAACACATTCACATACATAATGAGATACTTGTAATACTACACAAATGAATGAATAAAAAACCTAAAGAATTTGAAATCAAAAACTAAAATCAATAAGCAGATACCATTATTATTATGTTATGTAAAATACAAAAACAGAAGCGGTATATGTTAGAATTATAATAAAACAAAATAAATATGTTTTTATAGAAATAAGCACATTAGAAATATATAGTACTAGATATATTTTTATGTATATTTGCTGTGCCAGACATTAGCATGTTCTCACTTTTAATGGATTTTTGAATGATCGAAAAAGATGAGGATATCAAAAGTTACCTGATGTGGTTACCACCAACTCAGACATGCAGGCCTACTACGTAAGGATAACCAGTATAAATATCAAATAAAATGCCCACATGTAGTATGCAAGGAAGCAAGCAAGTAAATGAATGAAGGAAGTGAAAGATATGAATGAAAGAAGTAAAAGGAAGGATGGAACTTTGGACCCACCAACTTACTAACTAACTAACAGGAGTAAAGTTCAAACAGCAGAAGCAGCGGCAGCAGCAGCAGCATCAGCAGATATTGGTACAATAACATTTAAAACATATGTAGTATATGTGTGTATGTAGTTTGTAGGTTTGTCTACTGTCGCAAAATGTTGGACCATCTATCTACAATACTATACTAGTAGTATCTATCGTTTCATTTCATATTATTTCATTTCATTTGTCTCTTTGTCCTACCGTCATTTTAGCTATCCATTCAACCATCCATCCATTCATCCGTCTATCCATTCAACCTTCTGTCCTTCCTTTATTCCTTCCTTCCATCATCAGCTTCAGCTTCAGCTTCCAATTCCTATATGAACGAATATCTATCCTAATGCCATACGAAACAAACAAAACTTAATTAACAAAAGGGTATACACGGCATGCAGGATCAATACAGATACATACATACATATGTATTGTACAATATATATATAAAGATACATGCATACATGTACACACTTATAGATGTTTTTAGATATTTGCTATTGTATATGTACTTATTACATTTACAATACTTTGACTGTGTGTATGCTATCAGTTTTTCGCCAATGCGTATCTGTGTAGGTCTATGATGTTCTATGGAAAGGTTTACAAGTAAATATTCTACAATATATGGATATATCGTAGGTAGTAGTAGTAATAGTCGTAGTAGTAGGTGTGCATATCGGTTTTACATACATATGATATATTTATCTAGTAGTATGTACATATATAAGCCAACAATGCGACGATGTCTTTACTAATTGGTAGCATGGCGATGTCAGGTGGTAGCTTAGTCAAGTGTATGGTATATATGAGTATACTGTATTGTATATACATATATGGTATATCTTTAGTCGTATATCAACATGGACAGTGGTGTTGCATGTGTGGGCTGCAACTAATACCAACAATACTCTACAATCAAGAAGTGGGGGTTGGCTTCCTTAACAGACAGGCGTCGATAACATGTTTATTTATTATTCGAATACATTTCTTCTCCTTAAGTTTTTTTGGCCATATATATTTTTTCTTAATGACGTAATGCTTTATTTTGCAATAAATTTTTTAGAAACTTTTATTAAAAAAAGAAAATATAGAGAGAGAGATAGAGATCCTGGTAGGACAAAGAGACAAAATTCTTCTTGGTATCATCAGTAATTAGCCTATAACTTTACCTTTATCTTAGTCCTTTCTTAGATTCCCTTAATTTGTATCGCTAGATGCTTTAGTTTTTGAAATATGTATTCTATAGCAAGTAAATCTATATCTTCTTAAATCATAGACTGAAAGTGTTTGTGCAAGCATCATATAAAAGCCACTCATTGGATTCAAAATCGAATTACTGGGAAATAACAAGCATTGTTGTGATTAACATATAGCGATTATTTCATCAAAATCAACATACAGAATCAAAAGATATTAAGTTTTAGTCCAAAGACAATTAAACCAAAAGATAATAGCCTTTTACCCTTGTGTCTACACCTAAATTATTGTATTATCGTCTCAAATACACCTATCACACCCGTGTGACCACGTGTATTTACATAATAAATGTATGGAATTTGATAGAAGAGTGGGAAAATGAACAACGAATACTCAAAAAAAAAGAATGAAACATTCATTAAGAGGTTTTTTTGTCAATTGGGTTTGCGGCCTTCCGAGACCACTATTGCCAAAACCATACGTAAATTTGAGTCGCAGTGTACGTTTTTGGATGATACGCGACCAAACAGACCACATCCAGTGCATAGTGAGGAGAATATTGCGGCTGTAGTCGAGAGTGTGACTGAAGACTATAAGCAATCCATTCGACGCCGATCTCAACATTTGGGTTTATCGTATGCAACAACTTGGCAAATTTTATGTCGAGATCTTGGTTTGAAGACTTACAAAATCCAACTTGTCCAAGAATTGAACCCGCGAGACTTGACTTTACTCTTAAATATCAGTCAAAGGGCTCTGGAACAGCTCAACGAAGATCCGCTGTATTCGCGTCGAATCAAAATCAGTGATGAGGTACATTTCTGCCTCAATGGCTACGTCAATAAACAGAATTGCCGCATTTGGGCTGAGAAGCAACATGAAGAGACTCTTGAGCTACTGTTACATCCACAGAAATGCACTGTTTGGTATTTTTTATGGGCTGGTGAAATCATGGGTCCGTATTTCTTCAAAAATGAGGCCGGTCAGAACATTACCGTCAATGGCGCCATGATAACGGACTTTTTGTTGCCTGAAGTTAAAGCCCGAAGTGTTGGCGATATTTGGTTCCAACAGGATTGGGCCACGGCACACAGCGCGCGACTCAATGGCTTTAGAGAGAAATCATTTTGGTGAGCAGTTAATTTCGCGTTTCAGACCTTTCAATTAAGCGCCTAGATCGTGTGATATCACACCTTTTGACTTTTTTCTCTGGGGCTATGTAAAGTCAAAAGTCTTTTCCGATAAGCCAGCTACGATCCAGGACTCAGAAATCAACATCACTCACGTAATTCGGCAGATACCGGTTGCAATGCTGGAAAGAGTGATCCACTATTGTACCTCCCGAGTAGACCACCTATGGCATAGTCGCTGCAAACATTTGAATGAAATTATTTTCAAAAACTAAATGTCAGAGAATGTTCTTTCAGGACTTAATATAGATTCGGCCATCCAATTTCTCTTTGTGTGTTTAATTTACAATTTAAAAAAAAAAAAACCTAAATGAATCACCTTTAGTACGTATATGGAAAATAATACTATTGTATTCTCCTAATATTTTATCCATATTAGCAACACCTCCAATCGCGCGATTATAATCATTAATGATATTTAGTTTAATCTGAGGGCCCACAACTTCCGTTGAGTAATGACTTGTTGATAATAAGACAATGGCTATTTTTTAATTTTTGAGAAGTAAGAGCACATCGTGACGTTGTATCGAACGCCAAATACACTGCACCTTCCATACTTCCCTTGATCACCCATTTGTTATATATGTAAAAAAATTTTCACATGCGATATTGCGGAGAGGTTCTTTGAATATGTTACACAAATGAAGTACAACTCTTTCACACTGATTTTTTTTACCGAATACCATCTGAACTCTTATCAGTGTATATTTGTCCTTGCAGCGGATACGATTAAGTTGCATAGAATACCCACCATACCTGAAAAGCTACAGTAATATTACTAACATACTAATGATACTTGAACATAAATCTCTTGGCAGATCTGCCAAAAACGATGTATCAACAAAGTTGCGCGCTACTATATGGGATGAGCCAACGAAGACTACAGATCTTTTGTGTGTTCACAATTACATTTGGAAAAACCAGCGAATCAGAACGCCAATAAATGTATTGAATTCGATTTCATTTATTGGTATTTGTTTTTGTCTGGGTTTTTCTTATTACATTAATTATGAAGAGGCATTTCCTTATATTTGACTGTTTTGACCAAGTGGGAATTATATACAAACACATACCATTCGTTTTATTTATTTGGTATTTTATTTTCAAATCAAAATATCGATTAAAAGAAATTTGCCTCGGACTCCCGTCAAACTAAAGTTGTAATGACCCGAATCACTTGAGTAGAAGAAAAAGACATACATTAGTCGAGAGGTACTGTGAAAGAAAAGAGATATGAAACAATCTTACACAGCTAACACACCAAGGTTTATCATAACAGGTTGGGCAATGTCTGCCCAGGTGAACTAGTAATTTAATAAATTTCCTTTATAAGAAAAATTGTATTTATTTTATTTGTAAACTAAATATTCGTGATGTTCAATTATTGGTACATATGTATATATTGTAAATTGCGTATCATCAGGTTAGCACACGCGCTCTTGTAAGTGATTGCCACTCAATTCCAGTCACACTGAAATACTGTTGTAGCTAAAGTTTTTAAAATTTGCATTATTTATAAGAAATGTGTGTACTGTTTTCCAATTTTTGAATAGGGTTTTTATAAATCTATTCGGAAAATAACACATTGGTAGCCTGGCGATACCACAGTCTTCAGTTGTAAAATACTTGGGCTTTCACCTAGATAAACGTCTAACTTGGAAATATCACATTACCACTACTGCTCGTGCCTGTTCCTACGAAATGAAAAAGTAGAACTGGCTTCTGTGCAAAAAGATCAAACTTAGTTTGTAAAATAAGCTTTTAGTATACAAGCAAATCGTTGCTCGTTCCTGGAAAAATGGTATCCAGCTATGCGGTACATCTCGCCCTTCAAATCGCAGGCAAAATTCAAGTCCTTCAAAACAAAGCGCTAAGAACAATCACCAATGCCCCTTGGTTTGTCAGGAATTCCACGCTTCACCCAAAAGACTTACCAATACTCAGCTAACAAATTACACCACTTTTCCATAAATTGAACTTATATCAATCTCTGTAACTATCAATAGTTTTGTTACCAATATTTTATAGCTTAAGCGGTTCAATGTTCTTAACAAATAAAATTTAATAAAAAAAAAAAAAGAAAATAGCACAAAAATAAAGCAATTCTACTTGGGTCATCAGGTTAGGGCATCCCACTTTTTTATTATCTTTTTTTTTTTTTTTATTTCCCAATTGATGAAGTACAAAATAAAAAACAGTAATACTTTTTTAACATTGAAAAGGGGGTTTTTATATTTGACAAATACGAACATTTTCGAATTGTCAGTTTGAAATGCGGGCACTACTTGCGGCTGCCCCACTCTCGCGAGATACCGCAACGTTCCTCTCAACAACACAAGACCAACACATGTACATATTAGTGTTGGTATAATATTTAATATATAAAGACATAATGTATTATAAAGAAAAAAATGTATGAAGTAGAGCAGCTAGGTTAAGTCCACTAGTCTGCTCCTTTTTAGTCGTCTACGTCTTGTTAATTTGTCTGAAGGAATGTCAATCATTTCAACGTTGGAATGTCGTTCTAAGGTGTTATAGTATCTTCTACTTGCATTGTTGATTTCATCATGCACCATTTTTACACCGAGGTCTTTATGTATATCATAATTTGTTATGTACCAGTCAGCATTAACTATTGCTCTAAGGACTTTTGATTGTTGTTTTTGTATAACATTTACGTTCGTTTTCTTGGCAGTACCCCATAGTTGTATGCCATACGTCCATATGGGCTTAGTTACAGATGTGTAAAGTAGTAATTTCCCATTAGTATTAAGTTTTGATTGTCTGTTGAAAAACGGATATAACTGCCTGAATTTTAGTACAAGTTGGTCTTTCTTTTTCTGGATGTGATATTTCCAAGTCAGTTTGCTGTCAATATGCATGCCTAGGTACTTGGCCACGTTGCTTAATGTAATGTCAGTACCTTTTATTTTTACTTGTCTTGGCTGATAAGCTGTCCGTAAAGTGTATATCACTTGCAATGTTTTCATTTCGTTTATCTTAATTTTCCATAAATCAAACCACGTGCATGTTTCGTCCAATATTGCTTCCAGCTTATCTATTGCCACATCAAGCTTTTTGTTTGAGTACATAAGAATAGTGTCGTCAGCAAAGGTGGCCACCATTATCGAATTGTCTTCTGGGATTGGAATGTCATATGTATATGAAGTATAAATAGCATCAAGTAATTTCTATTTTCTTACCTGTTAGGCCAATTTGTTGTACTCAATTAGCAATCAATAGGAATCAACAATACTTCAACAAAAAAATGTACGAGTATGTAACATGATCCATGGCTGGGGAGAATTTACATATTTCATTGGATTTAACAACATTTTTGCTTATTACTTAAATACATAGAACATATGTAACTTACATATGTATGTATATAACTATAAATTATAAAATCAACTTCAGGATTTGTGCTTGCTAGTAGTATGTGTCTGATACTTACATACTCACTCGAAGTCTTTAAGACTTCATGTGTTCCTTTATATGTATTTTCTACTAATTGAATGTACACTTATTCTAAAACGTATGAGTTTATGCATGGAAGTATGCATACAATTAGATACATACGTATATTGTAGATACATCTAAGATGGATTCATTTTCAAAGATTTAAACAACACAAACAACAACACATCAACAATGAAACAAGGACTGTGTGAATTCCTTTATAAAAAATGAAAACAAAAATCATTATACAAAAGCTTAAATCAGTAGAGTAAATATCATATAGACCAGGGGGCCTGGGGGCATAAAACTGAAAATCATAAATATTTGAAAAGGTTTTAAAAACAACAACTAAAAATAATAATAATAATAATACTCGTAATAATAAGACTAAAAAAATATTGTATTATAAGTATGGAGACATTTTTCAGAAAAGAAAACTAAAATACAAACTTCGGCTCACCAAAATTTTGCATACCTTACACACACTCCAATATTTGCATCATGTGTTAATTGTTATATCAATGTACTGTTATTGGATTAGTCTCTGTATACTAGAAGGCGGTAGTTGTGCAATGCATATTGCAACAACTGTGTCTTTAAAGATTATAAGTACAAGAAAACCACCATCGCCTGTTGGTGGACACCTACGGTTACAATGAAAAATTGTCCGGACACTAGAGATGTCCACCCACCGGATTATATTTTGTTTTTCAAAAATACTTTTGACTAAGGAATTTATCCGGCCATGAGACATGTCTGCGACTAGAGATTTTAATATATATTTATATATTTTGTTTTATTTTTACATATTTTATTTGCTATCCAGCGAATTTTATCAAATTTGGTAAGTCACTCATCCGGGATGAGAAATGGAAGTTCTAGGGGCTGCTGGTATTGAGTTTGCCTGCTGTTGTCCAACAGGTTTATTGCCAGATGATTTTCATGGTCGTCTAAACTGAAGATGAAGAGGCCTCTGTTACTGCGCTTGACGATTTCTTCTTTTATCATTGCAATTTTCAGGTTTCTGTGAAGGACGGAGTTTCTGGCATTCCACGACGCACCGACAATCCTTTACAACAGTTTGACTAAAAATCTCTAGAGAATTTCTTGGTTTGAGTTGGATGTATAATAAAATTCTTGGGACCTTACCATCTTCTATATTAAAATAAAGCAATGCTTGGAAGTTTGAAGAAATGCTATGATCGGTTGCAAAAACCGATAATTAATACGTATGGCTATCTCGGGAGCCCTTGTAAGAGGGACATCCTGATTTTGTTTTGTTTTTGAAGTATTTGTATTTTATGTACAAACAGATTCAATGGCAGATTTGTAGTCTTGGCCACCTTAGGTCCCTGGCCATGTAGAAAGTACCAGCCGCCCCTTTCTCAGCAACAATCAAGAAGACAAGAAAACGAACGTTCTCCAGAACTGTTACTGGCGGGAGTACAGTGGGTAAATTTCTTCAATACGTAACCATTTATCACGATATATAATGTGGTTTTTATCACGATTGGCCGCCTTAGACCCGGGCCTAATTGGCCTTAGGACAAATCCGCCTCTGAACAGATCTTCAAGAACTGTGAGATTTCATTAACACATTTCTTTGACAAATGAAACATGCGATTATTGAGCCAAAATTTAGTTATACTTTCAATTAAAAATATTGTTCAAGAGAGAGAAAATCAAATTGCATTCCTATGACTAATCTGATGATCTGATTTAATGCATTCCAAACATAACGGCAAAGTATAAATACCTTTACATAATATTGGAAGAAGGGTATCAAAAAATCGGTTTAAAATAAACAAATGTGAAGTGTTACAAGTTACAAGTTAGAGTAGTAGAAAAATAAAAGATTTTAACAAAGGAACCCCCAAAGCATTTACCATTTAAAGAACAAGGATGAAATTGAAGAAATAGAATAATAATAGCTGATATAAGTACTCGTACTAACAAGTAGTTGAAGTAGTTCAACTACTTCATCTATTTCCTGAACGAGCTTTAAGCCGCATTCAGGCAACTCCATTTTAAGTATTCTGTTAATCGGGTTCGAGTATGCGTAAAGTTCAAAGATTCCCATGGGTTTGAGTATTGTAATGTATAAATTGATGACTACAAGACATGAATCAACGAGCATCCTTTCTAGCTCTGTGTCGTGTCTCTGATAATTATCCTTATTGAAGCATGACATGATGGTGGTGAATGTAGTATTTCATCTCATTCCAATTGAAGTCTTAATTCAATGATACTTGCTCTGTCTGCATTCAACGTTTTGTCTGTTACATAAACAAGGTATTTGGGCAGGCGCACTATAATCCTTTACGCATAAACACATACATACATATGTATGTACATACATGTGTATGCACTACTAGTACCAGATACAACTAACAAACATTAAGAAGTCTGTGCGATTTCATTCCATTTCCACATAAGTAACCATTGTCACTACAATTGCAAAAAGATAGTACAGCACAGCACAGCATGGCATGGCACGGCATGGCATCACGGCACGGCATGGCATAGCAAAAAAAATTTCCTTCATCAATATTCTGAGTTCTTTGTTTCTTTCCATTTCCCACACACAATGTGAATGCTTAGTCGTTGTCCTCGTCCTAGTCAAAGTTTTCCCCAAATTTACCCCACAAACACAAAGCACGCAATCTCAAACCATGTGGCTTAACACACATTCACATAAACACATACAAACAAATACATACATAAGAACACATTTAAAAATTTATTTTAGATGCAACAAAAAAGGATGAAGGCGCAGGCGTCCAATGAATACGAAAAACTATCAAAAGCGAAGGCCTTCCCTATATGGCAATACTTGATTCTATATAATAGTATGTCTATGTGTACACATGAATGTGTATGTGTGTATGCGTGTGGACAACCTGAAAAAAAATTTAAACCACACTAGAGCTGCCTCAAACCACCCAATGGTAGCTTCAACTCCACCAATTACCAGAATCCCGAACGTCAGGCACCAAATTCCAATAGCATAAGAAAAAAATACAAAACAATCTTACTACGTTTTACTTTGAAATCCATGGAGAATATGAAAACAAAATGAGAATCAAGTAGGGAGAAAGAGAGAGAGGATGACAACATAAAAGAGAAAAAAAGAGACAGAGAGACAGAGAGAGCGAGAGCGCCATCAATAATCCCGAAATTTTTAAGTTTACAAAGGTCGACTGGGTTTCTTTTATTCTGGTGTTCCCTGTGAGTAAAAGCATCCGTCGAGCAATCGCCGCATTCAACATCAACAAGAAGAAAAAGATAAGGTGTGTGAGGGTGAGGGGCAGGAAAAATAGAAACAACACAACACCCCAATATGTAGTTTTTTGTCCATCAGTTAAGAAGCCTCGATAGCTTCTCATTGCTTAAGAGCATTGATGTAGTACTACGTGTGCCTCATTGCTCGACCAACAACAACAACAACAAGAATAGCATGAACAACTTACCACATATCATCAATCCCACCAACTCACTGAACTGAGTGAGTGCCTAAATGCCAAACACCAAACCCAAAAGCCTAGTCCGGGGCTCGGATGCGGGTTCAGTCCAACTGTGGCCTTTGGCATTGCATTCATACATACATACTACATACATATGTATGTAGTATAGCATATAGGAACATGGAGTCCTTTTATTCTTCCTTCCTACGTATCGTCCTGCTGAGTGAGTGCATACTTAAACTCCTAGCAAAAAGAACGACGACAACAAAGTTTTATCATCATCACCATCATTATTATCATCATCATCATCATCAGCACCACCACAACTGCCAAATGTAAAGTAACGCAACGCATAGTAAAGCAACGCAATGTAAAGCAAAGTAAAGTAAGGCAAGTTAACGTAAAGAAAGAAAGCTCAAATAAAGGGCAATGGAAGGGCAATACATGGATGAATGGACGGAAGGAAGGAAGGAAGGAACGAAAGAACGTTAAGCTAAGCCAAGCAGAGTTAGGAGGGCAAAGTGAATGAGCAACGATGACGATGATGACGACTAACCGAGCGACCAAAACGACCAATCCTAAGGTGCGCCTCTTGCGTGGGTGTCATGGTGGGCGTGGCTATTTTTCCCAACATGCTCAACATGATAATGATCATTCAATGCTGGTGATGCTAATGATGATGACATGATGTTGTTGTTGTTGTTGTTGTTGTTGCTGTTGGTGTTGGTGTTGATGTTGATGATGATGTCGATGCACGTTGCGTATTTACTGCGTCGCTTAGGGATTCCATGTGCGCGTCGCACTATCAACAACAACAGCAACAAAAAACAAACAACAACAGTTAAGGAGAAACAACAACCCTCCCACACAAACACACTCACACATGCTTACATTCACATACATACATACATGGACATGCACATGCACATGTAGTTAGGTTAGTACATGCAGTGAAATGCGCGTATGTCAAGAGAGCCAAAAACACACTCGACATTTTGGGGGCATTTAAAAGTTTAGTTTCATCGTTGTCGCTTGCACCGTTACCGCTTACCGTTGTCGCTTTGTCAATGGTCAGCGATGCTCTCTCTTTGGATTTGAACATACACACTCTCAAAAATCTTCAACTCAATTCGCAAACGCATTCACATTGAGTTCAAATGAGTTGAATTCATCTGAGTTCAATTCAATTCAATTCAGTTGAGATGAGATGCAATGCGATGAGTTGAATTGAATTGAGTTAAACTCATATTGCAAATGCAAACCTCGCAATTAACTCAATTCAATTTTTTTCATTTGCAATTCTCTTGCAATTTTGCTTGTTCTCTTTACAAAAATATTCAAACTATCAATAGTCGTCAATAGTTCTTGATATAATTCTTCTCCTTACTCTCTCACTTTGTTCCGTTCCGTTCTGTTCGGTTCTGGTCTGTTCTGTTCTGTTATTGTTTTGAATGAGTCTCTTTGCTAAACACAAAATGATGCATGCAAATGCAAAAAACTCAAAGAGAGTCATGTCATAAAATACAAAAGAAAGCGAGGGACACTTACTTGCATATGCTCAAAGCTCAGCAAGTAACTCTGCTGACGTTTGTCGTAGCAGAACGCAAAGGCAAAGCTAACTGAGGCAGCAGCAGAAGCAGCAATTGCAGCAGCACAGTGGCAGCATGGCAGCAGCATAGCAGCATTTGAATGTAATGAAAGTCACGCAACACAAAAAATCGCATGCAACATAAATTGCTCTTAACTTCAGTTGCATGCAACACGAATGCGACTTTTACTCATTGCTGTTGCGTTTCATTTGGCTTGGTTGGTTACATGTTTGTTGCAACTTGTTGGAGGTTTGTACTAACAAAATCAAAAAATATATGTTGCATGTTGTGCACTCTCTCTCTCTCTCTCTCTTAAGAAAGTAAGTACTTACTTTTGTTGTGTTTGTTTTAAGTTGCACACAATTACTCACTCATTGAGTATCTGAGAGATGAGGCCTACACACACACACACATACTAAAGAAAGTAACTGAGTTAATAGTAGTATGTATTTTGTTATTGTAACTTATTTTTGTAATGTTTTTGTTGTTGTTGTTGTTGTATATAGTTTTGCCGGCATTTTGCTGCCTCTTTTTATTTGTTGTTGTTGTTGTTGTTGTTGTTGTTGTTGTTGTCATATTTTCCATTTTGTTGTTTTCTTGTTTATTTATTTCATTTCACTTCACTTCATTTTAAACCATTTTTATTTTCCTTTTTTTTTCGTTTTGTTTTGTTTGTTTCATGTTGCAAAACACATAATAAATATTTGTTTTTGCCGTCGGCAAAATTTATTTTCCAATTTAGTTGCTAAAAGAAAAAAACTGAAATTCAATAAAACAAATAAAATGAAAATCTTCAATAAATCATAATTTATAAAATTGCAAAGAAGAACTTATGTACTTAACACACAAATAAACAATAAATACAACAAATAAAAGGAAATACATAGTAGCAAATAGTAAAGTATCTAATTAGAAAAAAACTTTTCTTTTTGATTTAATTTAAGTCCAATTAATTGCGATTATTTTTAGTTAAAATGAATCAAAATAAATTGTCAATTTTTATATTATGTACGAGTATATGAAATTCTATTTTTTATACATTTCAACATGAAAACAATTTCCGGTTTCATTTGCCTTTTTCATTAAATTTAATATCCTTTCCAAGTTAACTGGAAATAAGTGTATATTATATATAGAATTTTCCTGTGATATTTGTCAAAATAATGAAAGAAACAGAGAAAGTGATTCCATTAAGTGATAAAAATGTATGTACTTACATATGTATATTTTGAACTAATATATTTGATATACTTAGTTGTGTTCTTTTCTGAACATTATAAATACTCGTACAATACATACGAGCACTAACCACTATAAAATGGTTCTAGTTTCAATGGCTTCTATTAATGAGATTAAAGTTTATTAAAGTTTATTTGTAATGAAAAGGTCTAAGGCCTATTTTAGAAAAGATTTCTAAGATTAAAGTATTACAAAAAACCAAAAATTATAAACCATTTAATATTATTATTATTTTGTAAGTTTGTTATCTTGAGTAAGTTTTAGAAAATCCCCCAGGCTACCTGTATTTATTAAATAAATAAAAATACAGAAAAAGAGATAGGAGTAGAAAGACTTAGAACTAAAAATTTAGATTAATTATCTATTTATATATATTAATTTTTACACCACCAGGGCTTGCTTTAATATCTTTATTTGATAGACTTTTGTCGTACCTATGGTTGTTATTAGGTGGAGAAACATACAGCTGTGTTCAAAATAATAGGAGTGCCGTTAAAATTTGTTTTTAAGCTCCCTTTTTTGATCTTGTAGGAGCTTTTAAGGAACTTTTTTCTCCAAACGGTAGTTTTAACGGGAATTTAGAGGCAAACACCTGCAATTCCGTTGTGATTGCAAATATTTTAGCTATGTTATTCTGGTATTTAAGAGTTTGACTCAAATATGAGCTGTTCATAATTATAGGAGTGCCTGTCAAGACCAAACATTAAACGTTACTTTTATAAAAATTACTCAAAGAAATTAAAAAGTAAATAGCGTAGTACAATTGTGAATATTTTTAAAAGTTATTTTCATTTAATTCTTGGGCAAAAATTTGTATAGTGGGACGAAGAAAACATTGCAACGAAGAAGCGCGTCAAATAATTAAAAACTTAAGAAAGAAGGCAAAACTTATAAGGATATTAAATCGTTGATGGGATGCTCTGATCAAATGATCGCTAATGCCCATAATTACAAAAAAAAAAAACTTGAAAACCGAGGTTCGCTGCAGCAAGAATAATCCTTTAGCGTCCTCTTATAAAATTCCGCAGGAGCAGAGGCTTTCCATAAGTACAGTGACCATTCGTAGACGATTACTGGAGAACAAATTAGTCCACGGAAAGTGCCATTGCTGACAAAAAAGCATATAGAGGCTCGCCTACAGTTTGCCAAAACCCACGTCTAATGACCAGCAGAAAAATGGCGCAATATAAATATTATGGACTGATGAAAGTAAAATCATCCTGTTTGGTGGAATAGTGTCGAGGCAATATGTCAGACGTCCACCAAATACTGAATATAAACCCCAGTACACCGTAAAGATTGTGAAACATGGATCAAAAGTTATGGTATGGGGTAGATTTTCATACAGCGGAGTTGGCCCTATTCACCAAATTAAAGAAACGATGGACCAGCGAATCTATGTAGACATATTGGATCAAGTAATGATGCCATACGCGGAATGGAATATGCCTCTCAAATGGATTTTCCAACAGGATAACGACCCCAAACACACAAGTAAGTCTGCAAAAGAATGGTTTCGCGCTAATAGGGTTGAGGTCATGGCGTGCCCTGCTCAATCGCCTGACCTTAACCCGATTGAAAATCTATGGGCAGATGTGAAGACAAGTGTGTCTGAGCGTAGACCATCAAATGCACAACATTTGTAGGCCACGATACAAGAAATGTGGCAAAGTATCCCATTGAAACGCTGTCAGGACCTTGTGAATTCAATGTCGCGAAGATGTTCGGCAGTTATCAAAAATCACGGTTTTTCAACAAAATATTAGAAAGAAATGTCTTATTTCTTCATTAACTAATAGTTTCATAACTTTTTTGCCTTAATAAAGGTAGGATATTAAGCCTTGATCAAGTACTCCTCTATTTTGAACAGGGCCTTACTGATTAGTTTTACGAAAGTTATAAATTTTTTTGTATTACTCGCTTTAAGAATAAAAGTAAAAATGAGAAAAAGCACACAATTGAGTTAACAAACTTTTTCCAAAGAAAGACTAAATAAAAATAATTTCGTTTCGTTGTAATATCAAAATGTTTGTATCAACAAAGATCACTCCTATTTTTTTGAACACCACTGCAGTTTAAAGTTTAAGTGTTGGCTCTTCTAAAATTATGGTATATTATAGGAATTCCCTGTTCATCTTGTTTTAGTTGATGTTTGTCTAGGTATACTACAAAGGCTTCGGGCAGAACAAACCCGTTTGTGAGTGTTGTTGTATGTAGTATGGCGCCCTGATTATATTTTTTCCTTCACATTCTAAGCTTCTTTGAACGTGTGTCCTGATTAATTTTATTATAAAATTATCAATTCTGATAATGTTGGCTTCGTTATATAGTATTTTATTTGAGAAGTATTTAAGGTAATCGTTTTGCGGAGTTCTGTAAAGCAAAGTACATGCTCTCAGGCATTTTCTTTCAAAGCATCTAAGTCTTTCCATATACGATGGGGAAATATTGTATCATATTGGGCAGCCATTGACAGGTATTTTGAGAAGAATAGAGTTTTGTTCATAAAGAATGATTTCTTAGCTCTTACTATTGTGTTATTTATATGATCATTGTAATATAGGAATTTGTCGATATGTACCCCAAGGTATTTTTTACTGAGCTTTGAGCTGGTAGGCCTTCATTATCAGAGCTTGGCTTTAAAATAGTCACCAAAGCTCTTTTGTCACGTGGAGTAATTTTTGAGACTCGACCTCAGTTCGCTGTATTATTGAGAATGTTGATGTTGAATTTTGCACCGTAGACTTGGATAACTTAAGATTCTGTGGTATTTCGCCATAACTGTTGCCCGCATTGAATTTTTCAATAATCAAGACTTGAATTTGCTTACACACTGGCTTACCACTTACTATCGTGCACAAAAAAAAGATTAAATTAAAATAAAACATCTATTAAATGGAAGTAATTATTTTATGAAAATATGCATGTTTTACAATAAGTTTTCTATACAATAGTCGAAAATGCCTCGTGGAACAAGCATTTCTGATCAAGATCGAGGAATCATATTGACAATGCGGGAAAGTGGTGCCCAAATAAATGAAATAGCTTTTAAACTTAACAGGCATAGAAATACCATAGCAAACTTTTTGAAAAACCCAGGTAGCTATGGCACAATGAAACGTAGTGGCAGAAAAACAGACATCGACTCTAGATGCAAACGCTAAATCCAACGTTTAGCAGTTGTTGATTTAATGAGCACTGGACAGATAAGGAGTCACATGGGTCTCAACATTTCAAGAAGTCGGATTCTTCAAATAATACACGAAAATCCTATCATTAGATATGATTCTATGTCACCTAAACCATTTGCCACTAAACACCAATTTTGGGATATAGAGTGGCGTAACGTCATGTTTAGTGATGAAAAAAAATTTAATCTGGACGGTCCTGATTGCTGCAAAAAATATTGGCGTCATCTGGGTCAGCCAAGGCGAACTTGTCACACTCGTGTACATGGTGGAGGATCGGTAATGGTTTGGACTGCATTTAGTTACAAGGGAAAGACTCCAATGTCTTTCATATCAACAAAAATTAATACGGAGATGTATATCGATCTATTGGACAACGAGTTAATATAATTTGCAAATCAGCTTCATGGAAATTTTTGGACTTATCAGCAGAATAACGCGCCAATACACAATGCAAAGGTCACTAAGACATATATTTCATCCAAAAATATTCCAGTACTGGACTGGCCACCTGTAAGTCCGGACCTTAACCCCATTGAAGATATCTGGGGAATTCTCTCCGCCAAAGTTTTTAGGAATGGAAGACAATTTGACACAGCAAAGGAGCTTAAAACTGCAATACTACAGCCCAAACACGCTGATCTCGTTAGTAGACTCCATGCCATTTCGTCTCAATAAGGTGAAAATTCAAAGAGGACATCAGATTAATTATTAATATTCTTATTTGATATAACATTGCTACGTTTGAAAGAAAAAAAAAAACATATTATGCCTAATGCACATACAATTCTTTATAACTGTGAATTTCATTACTTCAATGTTTTTATATATTTTTAATGCATATTGAATTTAAGTTTTATTTGGTCTAATTACTTTGAGTTTGAGAAATAAAACTCCATGCTTTAAATTTTAATAACTCTTCTTAGCCAAAGAAAAATCAATCATAAAGGCATGCACATATAATTCATCATATGAGGTACATATGTTATTAATTATATAAGTATACTGCTGGTTTAAATTGGTTACGATTCAGATAATGATTTCTTTTGAGATTTCTGTTGAGCCAAATCTTCTATTATATCCTCAAAGTCTATTTCTTGACAAAATAGTTAGCCGTTATAGTAACATTGTTGTTCGCAATTCATTTTTTGTTTCTCGGTTGAGATACTAAAATCTGCTGATTCGTTTTCTATGTTTTTAAATACCATCTCAAATGAAAACATTTTGTTTTTGAGCTCATAGGCATTAATGTCTTTGTGATAGCATCAGAATCGATTGTTAATTACTAGCATAGAATATTAAAATGAGTATTCTTGGTATGCTGCCGAACGTTTTTTTTTTAAATAATACGAATAATCGTATCTACATGAAACTTTTATTTGCCATTCAACTGTACAGTCTCTGATGACCCCTACAATGAAAGGGAGTTATCTTTATTATAAGCATATTTTTCTTTTATTCTCGACTGAATGACAGAATATTTTCCAGCCACAGTTGATGCATTATCGTAACACTGCCTGCGACAAATTTTTATAAAAATATCAAGGATTTTACAAAAATGTGTAATGCAAGCGGATATATTGACCATTCGGGATCCCCGTGAGGATGGATGGGCACGGGCCCCTTGTGTCCTTATGGTACAGACGGCATTGCATAATAGGTAATAATGTAACTACCACCAAATATTAGAGACATAGAAACAAGTAAAATACGTTGGTTTTTGTATTATAAATATATGTTTTATATTTTATTTTGATTAAACAATTATAACTTACGACCCAATTGCAGTACTATTTTTATGAACAGATTTTGTATTTTATCATGATTTTTAATAGCATAAATAACAATTTAATAGAGTGTATTCTCCTTATGCCCAATAGCATCGATTTCGTCAATGAACAGAATACAAGGAGCATGCTTACGTGCCACGGAAAACATGTCACGTACACGTGAAGGGCCCACACCAAAAAACATCTCCAATAATTCAGAACCAGAAACAGTAATAAAAGATACATTGGCTTCGCCGGCAGAGTTTTACCTGTACCAGGTGGACCGGTAAGTATGGCACCCTTTGGTATTTTTGCTCCCAAATCAATATATACTGTTGTGGATTCTTAAGGAAGTTTTAATAATTAAAATTATCATTTTCTTTCTATTATTCATTAGTGACTCACTTAAAACGAACACCAATTTCATTGGGCTTGAGTTACTATGCCATCGATTGCAGAACGCCTCCAAAAAGCCAGCCACCCTTGCGTCCACTTCCAGCTCTCCCATATCAGTAAATCTTCTCATCATGTAAACGAGAAAACCGATAATCAAAAGAGCGGTGGCAGAAATTCAGTCAAATTGGAGGCCTCCACTTCATTGCGATAATTGATGGGTAAAAAATTTATTGATTCAATGCTCTTGCTCTGTTTGTGCTATTTCCAGATTCCGTTCAAATTAATCCAAACTATCAATATTGAAGCACATGACACCAGAACTTTTTGATTGTTGGGCAAAAGGCGAACACGGACTCATTTTTTGTTGACCACAATCCAAGTCTTTCCACAAGTCCCTTGAAAAGATAACTACAAATGCAAAAGGAAAACATATCTATTATAAACTTCTTCTATAAGTGACTGAATGAGGTGTGTAGACCTGAAATTTTCTTGTAACCCATTCCAATGAATACAAAAGATCCAATTAATGCTACTGCACCAATTACACCTAGGACAATTCAACGTTCACGATCGCCACCACCATCGCCAATTGGCCGTCCTTCGTTTCCATTGCGTCCACTTCTGCTAACACCATTGGATCTTGAATTATTACTTAACATACCGAATTTCCAATCCGATTTTGTTTCGGTACTCGTTGCGACTGATGTTGTCTTGTCAGATTTCGACGCACTGATTGGTATTTATTCACCGGCCTTTTTAGTACCATTTTGTGATTTTTTGCCTGCTTCAAAATACTTCGCAAATCCTTCAGGGGGTTTTTTACATAATAAATGCACTAGTTCTAGCAAACACCTCAGCAAAGGCATGCTAAGCATAGTATTCCCTCTGCTATTTCGATATATCTGTTATTAGAACTAAATTTGCCAAGATTTCTAGGCACTTTCAGCTCCCTGTTCTTTCCACATACATTTGTACAGTTTCCGCCAAATGTATTGGACAAGTAGGTATGAACGTCGTATGCAGGCATTTAGCGACTTCCCCGTGCTAAGCAGACGGTACGTCATTTTTATTGTTTTACTTTATTTACTTGCGTCTAATTGCCCACTTTAAGCAGGCCGGCGATCTTAAATTATTATATATTATAATAATGACTGTCACAAGGTTGTTATTTAACCAACGGCGCGGCTCCTTCGTCCCAAAGTCATTTTTCTTTCCTTAAGTTCTTTTGTAATTTAGGCACATGTCAAATGGTTTCAAATCAAAAGAATTTGCTGTTGATGACTCGTGCTGATCAACACTTTTACAAAAGTAATAGTATCTACAAAATCATTAATATTAGAACGAATCATATTCTGGAAGTCATAAAAATGATGTTACACTTGTTATATCGACAACAGGTTTTGGTGATATTCGGTGCTTTACTGGGATGCGCAAGAAACGTCTCTTCCACGATGTCCATTTTAAACTAATGGTTAGGCGAAGCATTTGTTGTTGTGTAGGTTTAATTGGCAACTGGACATGATTACTTAGAATTTTGATAAACAATACTTAGATATTTGAATTTTTTGAATTCAAATTTCTTAGTCATCTACATATATGCAAATTGTTACTTATTATAAGTAATGTAGACTTTCTCAGATAAATTGACAAATTACTCAACATCTGGGCCTTATACATTCCAATAATACTTATAAGTATAATAAACGATCCATCACATTGAAGCTTTTGCCTATTTCTTCAATGAAATTATTTAATCCTTTAGAAGAAAAACAATTACATAAATTAATTTTAACATTTTACTGTTTCGAACTTATTGCTTATAAAGTAAGAGCAATTGATGCTTACCAATAATAACAAACGATTACAGTTAACAGTTCAAAAACTCTTGTAGTTTTTGAAATTACTTAAAGTTATCCTGCGTAAATATACCGAATTTATTTCATTATTATTGGTGATTAACACTTTGTCAGATAAGATTGACAACTTACCTAACAACCCTCAACTTCAGGTCCTAATACATTTCAATTATACAAAAACGATACTCAAAATATATAATATAAGCCTATTGAAGAAAAACAATAACATAGAGTAATAAGCATATATTAGGTACTATATTGAACTCACTACTTCCTAAGTATAATTGATATATACTTACCAATCATAACAAACGAACACTTCGAATTTTGACATAGATTATATTACTGAACTAAAATGAGGAAAACCTATAGAAGAAGCCAAATCTTCTGCAGGTCCATCTAAAGCTGTTGCCTGTAGGGTGGTACAGAAAGTCTGATGGTTTAGCGTAGACTCTCTGTAGCGCCTCCTAACCGGATATTGCTGTGTTCTGGGGATATTGTTATCCGCAGTAAACTCACAGAGTATGGCTAAGTATAAACGATCCATTGTTTAAATTGAAGTTTTGGCTTATCCAATAAAATTATATAAGCCTTTAGAAGAAAACAATTACAGAAATTAATTTATACATTTTACTATTTCAAACTTATTGCTTATAAGGTAAGTGCAATTGATGCTTACCAATCACTAAAAATTTTGAATATTTCATATTATCATTGGTGATTTACACTCTCCCAGATGACCCTTAACTTCTGGGCCTTATGCATTCCAATTAAATATATACGATCCATCTTCAAAGAAATTATATAAGCATTTAGAAGAAAAACAATTACATAAATTAATTTATACATTTTGAAATAGTCAAACTTATTGCTTAAATGGACAGTGCAATTGATGCTTACCAATCATAACAAACGATTACAGTTAAACATTTCTTGTAATTACTTAAAGTTATCCTGCGTAAATATACAGAATTTATTTCATTATTATTGGTGATTTACACTTTCTAAGATAAGATTGACAACTTACCTAACAACCCTCAACTTTTGGGCCTATGTATTCCAATTATACAAAAACGATCTTCAAAATATATTATATAAGCCTTTGGAAGAAAAACAATAACATAGAGTAATTATCATATAGTATTACTGTATTGAGCTCACTACTTCCTAAGTATAATTGATATATACTTACCAATCATAACGAACACTTAGAATTTTGATATAGATTATATAACTGAACTCAACTGAGGAAAAGCCTATAGAAGAAGAATAAAAATATACAATATTATGTTAAGAACACACCTCTTCTAAAGTATAGTCTTAGCAATTATACCATAACAGCAACGACTAATATATATAATAAATATCAGGGATTAAATCCTTTATAAGAAGATATATATACCTATATACTATATAGTAGTTTAGTTCAAAACTTATATCGAACACATTACTACTAAGAAGGAATTTAAGCGAGAAAAAAACAATTACAAAACTTTATGCCACAAAAAAACTGGAAGTGTAAGGTTTTCTATAATTTACTAAATGCAACTTACGGGATTTGTTAATCAGTTTTCGTCCTCATCATTTGAGGTGGCCTCTCCAGATTCCGTTAAGTCGGCTGCCGACTGAATGTCGCTGCTCGAACCACCTGAGCCAGAGCCAGAAAAAGA
The DNA here is from genome assembly GCA_037043315.1 of Amiota communis. Lineage (NCBI taxonomy): Eukaryota > Metazoa > Arthropoda > Insecta > Diptera > Drosophilidae > Amiota > Amiota communis. The sequence continues at coordinate 20,366 of JBAMAV010000054.1, read as the reverse complement.
GCGAGAGCCAGAGCCAGAAAAAGAGCAAGAACCAGAGCCAGATGCTTCATTAAAAAAATAAAACTGAAAGTGTAAGGTTTTCTTAAATTTACTGAATCCAACTTACTGTATGTGTCATCACACTTTTCATCACTTGTGGATCCATCGATAGAATTTCGAGATTTTATTAGTTTGACACGTATCATCGATGCTTCTGCGAAGAAAAAAACAGAATGTGTAAGATTTTCTTTAATTTTCTGAACCCAACTTACTGGATTTTTTATCAGGCTTTTCATCCCCATTTCTTTCGGATCCGTCGATAGAATGTTGAGATTCTATTAGTTTGACAAGTATCGCCGATGCTTCTGCGAAAAACAAAAATGAAAGTGTAAGGTTATCTTAAATTTACTGAATCCAACTTACTGGGTGTGTCATCAGACTTTATACTCTCATTACTTGAGCATGCACCAATCGTGTCGTCAGATAATGAGTCGACACTCTGTGTGCATCGTCTCTTCTTCCTTTCAGCTCTTTCTTTTTTCAGACTTCGTCGTGTCGGCTTCTTTACTTTATTTTTCAACGAACGTGTGTGGCGACTAGCAGTTGCTGATGGCCTTACTCGAATCCTCCTCTGACTAACCACGACTGATGGACGTTTTGCACAGCCTTTTTTGGTTTTCCTAGATCGGCTCCCTGGGCGTGGACGCAGACCCCTATTGACGCGTTGCCCCTTTTGGTACAAGTATATTTAAGTTTATTTAATGTAACCATGTCATATGCTTAAGGTTCAACTTACCATTTTCTTGTAATATTCCCTTTGTTTAGATGGCATCCGGTGCCAGCACTTAGCGCCTTCTTCGGCGGCTTCTATCATGTCGAGATTTGAGTGCTGGCTGCGAAAATCTCGCATGAAGTTAAAGAAGCCATTTTTGGTAATGGGTCCTTTTCTTCCTTTCGATTTTCCCTTCTTTCCCATAGTGAATTTGTTTTTCTGTACACTTATCAAAAATAAATATTGTATGTGTTGACACTGTTCAGAACAAAAATTTGTGTAAATTTATTGACAAATTTAGAAAAAGTATTATAAAATCTTATTGTATTGTATATGAAAAATTTCAAAGGTTGCTTATCGAAACTTGGTTCTTTCTACAAATATTCGAATGAATCAAAATTTGAAAAGAAGAAAATATGGCTGATGTACTACGGAGTTGCATCGTAGATGCAAACGAAAATGCATTGTAGTATTCACAGTACTGTTTTCACATGTTGATTATACACACAAATGCAGTGAAGAATACATGATTTAGACATTTTGCAGTGTATGCATGCATAGTTCTTGAAGCTTCCTTTTTCATTCCTGCTACGTATTTTGTTAAGATTGTATTTAACGAAACAAATTACATTTTACATTTTACTTAAAGTCATTATGTGCTAGCTATCATCAGCTGTTTATCGGCACAAAAAGCAAGAACAAGAAAAATTACCAAAAATTTAACAACACTACAAACAAATGGTTGATTCGACATCTCGATGAAATGCTGAAGAATCTAAGTACAAATGGCTTCATAAGGGTTTCTTCACCCTGTAACAAACTTTAGCTCGAAAGTTGACGCATCTAGATCTTGGAAATATTATAAAGAGGTAATATTTGTTTGTATGATACGGCTAATTTTCGAAACTATTTATCTGATTTCCGAAAAAAAACAATAATACAAAACTTGAAGGCGTGCTATGTAGACTTAGTATAACACATACAAAATTAAGTTTAGTTCTCAATTTAATACATTGGTCAAGTGACTTATGTCTCTTCCAATTAATCCTTAGATTAAATTCAATGGTCTTATTATTTGTAGTCTAGTTAAGTAACATTATTTTCACATTGATCGTGATGCCATAGAATAAGGAATTGCCAAGAAAAACTCATTTGAGACCGATAAGTGCAAGTATTGATATATGTAAAAAGGATGATTTGCATTGTCATATGTTTTATCATTGAATATTCTTGAATATGTATTTTGAACTGGTCCAGGCAATATCTTTAGATAATGATTCTTAACATTAACAGTGAAAATTATAAGAAGAACTTATATGTATGAATATATTATAATAGTATTTGTAGTATAATTGAAACTTGTCACTTCATGTTCATTCACGTCTCATACACTAGCAGCGTAGTATGCCTAAAAGTATTTAATTTTCGTTACAAATGTAATTCAATAATAACAATTGACATTTGTTATGTAAATTGGTTGGAAATGCCAACCAACAACAAATATAATTATAATTACATAAAATAACAGGTAATGACCAACTAATAGAAGGCATGTGACATGCCGCATGTCATGACATAAATTGAGGTGAACTACATAAACGATGAAGTGTAATGTTGTCAGTGGTGCATTTTAACTTGTCAGGGCAAAATAGAATTTTAGGGCTTTTAAATAAATAATTTTTACATTGCTAATAACAATACTAAAAATATCTGTACATTTATTTACTTATAAATTATAAACCATAGGATTTGTGTTCGAGGCCCATCGCATTTGCCCCCATGAAAATGTGCTCTATGAGTGTAGTAGTATACTTATATAGTCAAGTGTATATAGTATGAGATAGTGTAGCCATCAATCAGGTAACCAACGTTTATTGTTTGTTAAACAGGGAAGGGGACTACAATATTTTCAACAAAATGGTTGATATTAACTGTGAATAACAACAAAACAAAAATAAAAACAACAAGCAACAGAAAAACAAAAAGCGACAACAAATTACATGCAATTTTAAAGCAATTTCATCAATCAATTACATATTTATTATTTTTATTATTTCACTACTCTTCTGGTTTATTTTTTTTGTCTTCCTCATTGAAACTTGACTTGACTCCTCCTTAGTGACTGCAAGTTAAGGCAAATTAAACACATGTGAACATGTTCTTATGCCAGATACTCAATACTTGGTTGAATTGTTTAGTAGTGAGTGTTTTTTGACATCGTCAAAGTCTCAAAAATTTTATGTTGATGGTGTAAGGAAAAAAAAAAATAATTAAAGGGTTTTTAGGTAACTTCATAGTTTAAAGATAAGTACCCTGCTTATGACACAAATACTAATATTTACTTATATAGTACTATGTAAAGTAAGAGGTACGATCTGCAAAAAAAAATAAAAAAAATAAAGAAACACCTTAAAGTATGCTTTAAAAAAATTAGTTAAAACCAGAAAGAAGGCTATCATTGGCTATGCCAAAGATGTAATACTCTTCACGTTCCTCCGGGTTGCATCCAACCTTCCTTTCTTAGCAGCACATCAGTTTGAGTGGCAATAATATTGTACTTTTATTCTTTATAAGTTTCTCATTTAATTTAGGTTTGTATGGGAGGTACCCTCCTGGTAACCCTAGGATCATGATATGTACATGGTTGATGGATATGACCCAGAAACTTATAATGTCCAAAGTTCAGTTTGATACGTCAAAAAACAAAAAACTTTTTCTAATAAGGACTTTGATTTAAATGGTGTTATGTATGGGAGTTAATTGAGTTACACACTCTGTGGAAATTTTAAGTGTCTTCCTACTACGGTTCATGATATAGAGCTCACTGATAGGCGGACGGACAGTGTAAGCTTTAGATAAGATTAGATTATATTAGATTAGGGAAAGAGCGGTACACCTCGTTGCTGTGGCGGCAAGCAGGCCTATTGTGACAAACGCCATAATCACAGTTCCTCTGAGATTCTGGTATTCATTAGGAATTTCAAGATCCTCTTCGGAGACAAACCTGCAATTTCAACTGGTTCCAAATACTGGATTCCAAGGTGACGGAGTCTGGTCCTCTTCTTCATTACATAGTCTACACAGTTCGCTGCGACTGATCCCATATGTTATGTAATATAAGTGTTTCGTTATTCTGTAATGTCTTGTTAAGAAACCTGAGGCTATCCGAATAGCTATCCATATCAGTCCCTGTAATTCATGTGTTCTTTTGCGAGATCTAGTTGGTATGCAGTTTTAAACCACTCTAGCATTCCTCATATCTACCCAATGGCGATGCGATTTGTCATCTAGCCATTGTTTGGACTTCGTCAAACTCCAATGCAGCCCATAGAATGGCTCTGGTCCAATGAGGACGTTAGCAGATTCTTTTCTGGCAAGTCCATCTGCCTCTTCGTTCCCAAAATATCCACCATGTCCAGGTATCCAGATAAGGTACTAAACTGGATTGCTTGATGCCAATCTTTTAGTGTCAACCTTTGCATACGGAAAATTCAAAATTTCCAAAACCTTTTTCTTAGACAAAATCGTTTAATCGGAGCATGATTTATGTTCAGATTTTCTAGGCTTGCCAGTCAAGAGTGGGAAAAGGTATCGCAATTTTGACTTTTCTTCCATCAGTAAGGGCAACAAAATGTGTACATTTTGAAAGACACAAACACAGAATTTATTTGAAGTCCAAGTTTGTGATATACTTATACTTCGGGTGTGAAGTCTGAATGATATATAGACTGGACAAATTCTCAATATAAGCGGTGTTTCTTTTTATTTTTAATCTGGAAACTACTTACCCGATTTTATCAAGAGAATGCTACGTTGTTACTGAGTGTCATGGGCTATATCTAAGTCTGGTTATATTTAAGATTAACTGAAATATTTGGATCAGATGCCAAAAAAAAAAAAATACAAATCTGTATAGTACCAATCAAACTGTGTTCTTTGTTAACACTCAAACTGTAACAGCGAGAATATAGTCATACTAAGAAAGGAAGCATATCTGATGCATGGCATATGTCACCCTTCGGTTGGGTGCCACCCGTGCGAGGATGGGTCTAGTACACTAGTATTATAGCAAAAACTAATACAACTAGGCGACCTAATAAACCTAATAAATGGGAATATTAATGCTTAAGCTAATTTCATGGATCCGCATCTGATGAACATGTTAAAATTCCTCATTCAAAAGAGAATAAGAAAGATTTTCAATGCACCATATTGATGAAGCTGATTGAATAAGTCGACTAAGTTTAAGTTAACAGTTACATATACTCGAATTAACAAAAAATAATAATAATCAAGTACATAACAATTTTTAACACGAATAGGAAATTATTCATATTTGCTTTTGAGTGGTTACATTATTGACTGATTGTCTATCCTCCTGTCTATCAGGATATTATTTTATTCTTTCCTTTCCTTTCCATTACATTCTATTCCTTTTCCCTGTATGTATTAGTATTGTATTTGTAAGTACATTTATATGTAAGTTAAAATATTGATACCTTTGTTCATTGTTATTATTGTTCTTGTGTTGTCTTTGTCAATGAAAACTGCCAAATTATTTATACTTATTATAACTTTGTACAGTAATTTTGAACTAAATTACAACAAAACAGTCAATTAAATCTATTTGTCATTGAATATACAATACGATAGCATAGTATATACAATCCTATATAGCTTCTTCTTCTTGAATGATTGATCGCATGAATAATAACTAAAATAAGCAAAATTTCAAATGTCATGCAATGAATAACGTGTGCCACTTCAACTTCAACACGGAAAATCACTAAGAAAATACATTGTTACAATTGTAAGAATACTTAACAAAATAATGGAGTATAAAGGTACAGTCAGATACTATAGCAAAAATATTTAAATAGATGAACTATGGAAAGAAGAATGTACATACTTGTACTTGCATTTAAGGCAAGACATTACATTAGTTATAACATAGTCATAATTAAAGTCATCTTATGATACAATATTTTATTAAAAATTTCAATGATTGGAAGTCAATAAGCAATTTATTGTAATTAAAATTTGAACAGAAAATGCTTAATGACATTAAGAAATTATTAACTTAAGTCATATCATAATATGTAGTTTTTAATTCAATCAATCAGGATTACATCAAAAACATCAGATGCAACTACGTTTGCCGTCAAATAAAACAACATCAGTCGGGGGTAATCATAGATTTTTGCTTTATCTTCACTGCAGAAGCCTCAACTATTCTCCAAGCCCGTACGATTTGCTGCTAATATGCCATTTAACATTATTATTTGCACAGACAGCAAATCATCTATTTACTCAGTACGTAAGCCCAACAGCATCAGTATAAGTACTACTACAATCCTTGACCACCTAATTCAGCATGAGCATATTGAACTTATGTGGGTTCCTGCCTGACTGACTCCAGTGCTAAGCTTACCACACAGTTAAAATATTTGACAAGGCCGACATCCTTTGCTTAATTAAATCTCATATTCGGAACATGGGATAACACAAGCCACCACTACAAGCGTATGAATCCAAATGCTATTAATCTAATTTATCCTGGCGAATACAATAAAATTATTCATCAGCCTACGACTCGGTCACACCTCCCTAACTCATCAACACCAACTGTGTGGCCGCAATAATGATGCATGCCATCTCTGCAACCACGTTGAGCACCAGCTTTCAAGATGGAATGCAACACAAAACCTTCGAGTCCAATCAAAAATGAACATGGTAGAGCTCCTGGGTCATCTTAAAATCCGACAATTGAAGTACAACTAATTTCTACAAATTATTGTATTAGTTGACTTAACATACATATATGGATGGTATGGACATATATAAACTAATATCGAAATTATGTGGATTTTCGACTTTGCTTTGATAATAATGGTTCATGAAAAACGTTTTCATGCAAAAACAATTATGGTAGTGCATCGATACTACCTGCCTTGATTTTTTTGAGTTCAATACAATATTTTTTTAAGTTAGAATGCTAAATTGAAGAAAGATTTGGGCATAATTTCTTTGGATTGGCCGGGCAACAGCTTAGACCTCAATCCAATTAAAAATGTTGGGTCAGTTAAAATTCAAAAGAAGAAGCCGAACACTATGGCTGAATTACAGTTTGGTTTGAAGACATTTCGTCGGAATATTTGAATGTTTTATTTGCTTCCATGCTCAATAGGGTGAAAAGTGTTATTAAAGCTAAGAGTGGCACTACAAAGTATTAAATCAAAAATTTTAAACATAAACTAAAGTGTTACCTCATTCAAAATAAATAAATTTGAATAAATCTAACAGAAAATTAATTCTTAGATATTCTCTTTTTCCAATGGTCCGTTTAAGAAAGGTTGAAAATTCGCAAAATGACGAAATGAGGAGTTTTTTTTTTTTTTTTTCAATAATATTTTGCAAAATAATTTAACAAACTTTGGTCCCAGTAAATTTCACAATTTTGTTGCAAATTAACCGAAAAATAATTGGAATCAAAATTTTATAAATTTTTACTAATTTTTATAATGTTTCTACTACCTCGAACTACGACAAATCAAAAAAAATGTGGCTCTTTTAATTTTTTTTTTTTGTCGGGGGTGTACTTCGTAAGGAACGACGCCTCCATTTTTGCCGAGAAAACATAACGTTAAATAAATAATGGTACCGAGTAATATAATAAAAATTAAAATTTGTCTAAAACACTGTGTGAAATCTACCGGACAACGCCAGGCAAAACAATTCCTTGGTGACACTGTTGTTAATCCATTGTTATTATTATATAATACGTTGAAAACAAATTTAATTGAGAGGTCTCCGATGGCTATAGTTACTATTTTCACGATGTAAGAAAGAATGAACACCTACTAAATCATGTGCGTAGCCGGGAGGAAGGTGTCATAGTATGATGAGCAATTTCTTACTATGAGCGATTTCTTGCAGTTTCTGACTCCAAGCAGTACTGGAGGCTGCTTTTTTGGAAATAAATAAACCTGGAGTGAAGATTCCAGCATGATCACGTTCCAATCCACACTGCTAGAGTAGTCAAATCATGGATTGAACGCCAAAATGTTGAGTTGCTTAACTGGCTACCGTAATCGCCTGACATGAAACATCATTGAAAATGTTTGGGGAAGACTTGTATGCAAGTTATATGAGTCCGGAAAGCAATATACTAGTAAATGCGAACTTGGTATCTTTGCTATTCAAGTGAGCGTCAGTGTATGAAGGGTTGGACATACTGTATATTTTAAGCCAACTTTAAATAATATATTTTTTTCCAAAAAAAAAAAACTGCACTGTCACATTAAGTTTCATATGCGACCTCTGATTTTTTTAAAACTTTTATCTGTTGTTTTTGTTTCAAGTTTTCAACTCAAATTGATTCATTGATTGACCTTTATAGGTATGTATGTACCACCTATATCTGCAAAACTGCAATAAATAACTTTTCGAATTAAAACCAATTAAAGTTTTGTCAATTAATTCGTTAATTTTAAAACATATATGTGGTACTACTACTACTACTACTTGTTTGTGTTAAGACTATTATTGAAAACTTTCATTAGAAATTAGAGAAAACCCTTCAATTAAATGTAATTGATTGTGATACTTAGGCGTTTGTTGAGTTGCATTCTCGATATTGGTCTGTCTTAATGTAACTTTAAAGCAGAAAAACCAATTAAGTTCTTTACTTAGTGCATTAGTACCTCAACTTACGAAAAATGAAAAAAATTGCAATGCGGCATATTTTTTGTCGGGATTGTTTATATCAAAATTACTGACTGTCAACTAAAGAATGACACCCACCTTTGAAAATTTGAAGTTATTTACAAAAACGTATGTACATATGTGAGTGATTCTCTTTGGGGTACATAACAATTTAACAAAATTACAAAACTTTAGCTTACATTTATTATTGTTATCAAGAAACTATCCAACATATTGTACTACATACATATATTGAAATTTCATTGATATCATAAGCCACCAGACTTGACTTGTATTACTACAAGTTATAACTTTACTAAAGTCAAGTCTGGTCATTAAATTGAAATGTCATTCCATGCATAGTATTTGTGCATGCCTTCAACGTATACAGTTAATGGTATAATTAAACTTGCACTTGTTATTTGCCTAATAAGATAAACAAAGTTGATCTTAAGATAAGTTTAAATTGATTCAAATGAAATTTGGAATTGAATCTCTCAACAAAATTCGCTGGCCACAAGCATACGAGATTACAAAACTCTCGACACAAACTTCAAGACCATTTCAACTACGAGTAAAATGGATAACTTTACATATCAAACAAACTATAAATATACTGTACTATATGGACATGTATAATACAGTACCAGCTAAAGTGAGAGTGTGGCAAATGTAAAAGTAACATAAGGATGAGGATGTTGAGAAATCTGGGTTAACTGTTGCAAACTGCATAAAATAATATAATAAAATGGCAAATATAAACTCGACAACGGTAGCAAGAAAAATGTGCTCTATATATATATATATATATATATATTTGTATAATTTAGACAAAACACAGAAAGGGACATGGCAGAGAATGGTCGGAAAACAGAGGAGGACTTGAAGCAGGGAAGGAACAAACGAACGACCGAACGAACGAACGAACTTGGTGAAGGTTGAAGGTTATGCGAGTTGAGCGTCGAGTTAAAGATGCAGACAAACGTTGCAATCGAGAGTCATGAATCGGTGGCGGTAGTGGTACGGGACTGAGAATAATAGTCGAGTGTTGAAGTTAAAGTTAAGTTTGAAGTTGTTTGAATGTTTAAGCGAAATGGAAAGGATGGCAAAACCAAAACAAATTTATATAGTAGTACTCGACTTGTAAAAGAAAGAAAGTGTGGGTAAGTGCGGAAAAAGGGTGAATGATGAGAGTATTCTTTTGGGTGAATGAAAGCGAATCTTTCTTTGCAAAGCGTGAAAAGTGACTAAGATTATAGTACACTAATAAAAACAACAAGAATAACAATAAAAAAATATGAAAAAGAGAGTGGACTTGAGAAAAGTATATAAAGTTCTTAAAGGAAATATCAAATTTAAAATGAAATTTATAGATTCTTTAGTTTTTAAAGGATTTTCTGAACTGGCATATCATTCCATTTCAAACTAAATGAATTACAAGAAAACATGATAAATTAAAATCAAAATAGAAATTTTTAGATGAAAAATAGTTGGTAAAGTCTTTTTGAGTTATTTGTAACATGTAACATATAGCTTAAGATTCATGTAGAGGAAAAGATTGTTTGACCTTTAATATATCATAATTCATTATTAAAATAAAGCATTGGATTTCTAGATATGTGCCATTCTCTTCGGAGTCACCTCTTCTCTGGAAACATATTGATGGTAATCTCTGCAGTTCATAAGTGCAGGTATCACTTAGGTATGTAAGCTCAAGCAGAGGGGGCCAGGGATGAAACACTCGCAGCTTCATTAAACAGCAGCTTCAATTTCTTCACCAGTATTGAGTTGAATATTTGAATTGCTCTTAATTTAGAAGTGGTTCAAATTCAGATTTATGGTTTTTCTAACTATTTTAGGAAGTCTGTTAACAACATCCGCTGGCACACTGATAAGGATTGTAACCACAGAATGGTCCGAAAAGAGATTTATGCAGTTCCCAGCAATAATTTGATTCGGTTCAATGCCCTTAGTCATGGCTATGGGCGGATTGTCAGTGAGATTCTGTGGATCATTGGGCCAGTATATTGGATTGCCTGAGGAGTGGCTGGCTAATATTAAAAATAAAGCAAATATTTAATGAATTTAGTGTGGGGATTTCATCCAATTCTATGGAGACTTCTATACAAATAATACACAATATGTAATACATATGTATATCTGATATCTAAAGATACTCGTCCTCACGTTACTCTGCCTCTCCTTCCAAAACATTTATTGGATACTGATTGGTTAGCGGTAATATTTGTATTATAAAAGGTGTCCCAGAATTAACGCAAGATATGAATTGCTACCATTTGCGCAATAAAGTGCAGCCAAACCTAAAAATAGAAAAATTGACAGCTGACAGTTTATGGTTAGTAAAAATGGAGCGTTACACGATACAACAACGTGTCTTTATTGTTGAACATTATCTCAAAAATAATGAAAGTTTGGCGGCCGTAGTTCGAAAATTTCATACAAAATATGGTCGCAATAGTGTTTTGACTTACTTCATCAACTGTGAAAAGATTAATTGAAAAGTTCAGGGCGACTGAATCAGTTGGGCACGCTAAACACACAGGTCATCCAAAAACAAGCCGTTCAAATGTCAATATCGAAGCAGTGCGTGAAAGTGTTGCTGAAAATCCAAGAACATAATTCGGCGTTGTGGACAAGAATTGCAAATTTCAAGAAGCCCTTTTCACCATATTCTCGCAAAAAGACCTGGGTCTTCATACTTACAAAATTCAGTTATCACAACAATTGACATGATAGCACAGTTCTTAGTGTCGAATTTATGGTTTCAACAAGATGGTGCTACATGAGTGCGTATGTCGTGAAGGCCATTTGCCCGATTATTATCCTATGTACTACTTTATAATTTAATAAAAAAAATAACAATCAAAATACTAAAAACACCGTTTTCTATTGAATTCAAATCTTGCTTAAATTTTGGGACCCCTTCATATCAATCATTTATCATCAAATGTTTTCGAAAATCTTGTTTATTCGTTAAAATACGCTTGTGGCCAATTTTTGCTATATCTCCCCATATTATTTTCACCTTCCTCTTCCTAGACTCCTTCTATTGAGTTAATACACTGCACATTACTACCGTTTAATACATGACCAAACTCTCTTTATGGTCATGTTTGCCATGTTTTGCCATCTTACTCCCACACCTTGATAATTTGTTTGTTGTTTTTTATTTTAATTTTCTTCATAGTAATGTTTGCCGAGTCTTGTTTCTCTGGCTATAACTTAGTAAGAAGAGCAATCTGGCATTTGCAATATTCGTTTGAGAAAGTATCTTCTCTGTCTTGTAGTATTATAGCATAGAAAGATTGCAGCTATTATTTCTCATCTAGTTTTGGTATTTCGAGTGATTGCTTTCAACTGCTGATAAGCAATTAATGATTAACTAAAATTATTGATTTCCCACAAAATCATCACCTTATCAATTCAGGTTAAGGTATTACTGCAAAAAAAATCTGTGGTGAAGGTTCAATAAACTGGTATGATAGATCTAAATTCCAAACGCCAACTAAGTAGGAGTATATGAATTTAAAACAAAACTTGAAATGAGTTCAACAATATTATTTTGGCTCTACACTTTGCAATCGAATTTACAGGAAACAAATACACGTACTCCTACATAAGATAGAGTAGGTACTCTCTGCCAATCTTGTGTGATGCCAAAGAACTTAAAGTGTTTGTTTTTTTTTCCTTTTTAACTTTTAATTAAGTAATGACACAAATAAGTGGGAAAGGCACAGAAGAAAATAACCAAAAGGAAAAGATTGGACGGTGACAAAAAATATGCCACAACAAAGGATATTGGAAATGTGGGCAACTACAACAACAACAACAAATATAATAATGGCAATAATAATGAAGACAACAAGACGCATAATGCATTTTATATGTATAATGATGTACTAGAGAGAACAGGATGATGAGGAGAAAGAAGCTGAAGCTAATGATGATGATGATGATTATAGAAGCGTGTGTTCATATGCTGTGACAGGATAAAAACAGCACGCTGCAGGACATTACATTGAAATGCACTTTTCTTGTTGTCGTGGTAAGCGCCAATTGTCATCCTTGCCATCCTTAGAGTCGCCACCAACGCAGCATTGAGACAACAACAAAAAAACAGCAATAAGCAAAGAAGATATATAAAAAAAGATGATTGTGTACAAGGCTCATTCTGAGTGACGCATATAATTAAGGACATAAGATACACACAAATACACACACACACACACACACACACACACATGGAAGTTTTCGGCACATTTGACCGAATGCAAGAAGAAAGCAAAAAATAGAAAGAAAACAAAGACATTACCATCATCGAAGGCAATGATGGCGCTCGCTGTCTGCGACTATCATCAATAACATGAAGATGAAGAAAAAGAAAAAGTCCAAAATGAAGACACAAAAAAAAAAAAATGATCATTAAAGGTTTAGTTTTTTTTATTGCGTATACTTGATGTTCATTTAATGATGAAGACAAGCATTATAGTGTTAATGATGACGACTACGACGACGATGATGATAATGATGATGTTGAAGATGATAATGATGATGATGACAATGCATTTCTTGCTATTGCTTTTGATACTTTAGAGGAGTCATCTTTTTCTCATGCATCATGGCTTAAGATTTCTCCAAAGGCATTGGTTCTTAATCTTATTCAATACGAACAATTCTAAGGCGGACCCCATTCTAATGAATATCCTTTTGTTTTTGTGGATCCATTGCCACCCCTGACATTCCTCCACCTCCTTTCTTAAAATTTAATTTCTGGCTCTTTCATCAAGGTAATGGATGTGTAAGTAGGCTTTTATTATAACAAATGCCTATGCAGTACAATGCTAGGTAATCCGACTTACACCAGGATGCAGGCAGTAAGAGCATTGATCAACGGCGAACAGCTGCATGATAAGGGGATTGTAATTTCCTTATAAAGGACTTAGCACACCACCCAAACATAGGGAGTCCATAGTCGATTTTGGAGAGTATTAGGGCACTGGTAATGTTATTTAGTTTAATTCCAAAATTTTTTCTTAATAAACTTGTCTGGGCTTTGCGGACCATAGCTTAGGAAACGCTGTTCCAAACACATTATTTTGCCTGCCTTTGTTCAATAGAAATTTCTGGCAATCCGAAAATACTACAAGAGAAAGCATAGACAACAACTACAAATATATTTATATACACTTACTTACTTGTTTATGTATATGTTTCTATATTAGAACTAGAAGAAGAATCAAAAGGATACGAAGGCGGTAACGAAGGTGACAAAGAAGAAGTAGAAGGCGAAGGCGACTTTGACGATAAGAACGACAAAAATTAATGGAATTTTCTTGATTTTTTTTTTTTTTTGTATTTGGTTGCTTTTCTTTTTTTAGGGTTATTTTTTTCTTTTGTTTCGTTTCGGTTTTTTTTCTTTCTTGTTCTTATTGTTGTCGATTTTCTCGACAGTTTTTCGTCGTCGTGGTCTTTTTGACTGCTTGTTTTTTTTTGTTTGTATATTTTCTCCTACATACTTGCAACATTTGCCAGGCAGCACCATCTTTTGGCAAAAACAACAACAAAAACGCTTGATGTTGAAAAACGGCTTAATAGGATCTTTGCTGCGTTGCTAGCAAAATGAAAACAGGAAACATAAAGCGGCGGTGGTATCGTCCTCCATGTTCTCATCCTGGTTCTGGTCCTTCAGTCATCCTTGTCGCTTTCATTGGAGGCGAACTTGGCTTGAAGTCTTTACGTTGGCCTAACATGAGACGATGACGACGATAATGAAGATGGCGATAATAGTGATGGCTGAGAGGGGATTAGTTAGTTAGGAGAATGATGGTCTTACCGATGTGTACTATAGTATATCTTTATATATGTATATATGTGTATCTGTGAACGTGGCATTTGATGCTGTTGCCACATTTCTTTGCGCACTTTGCTATTTCTAACCTTCCATGCCTCTGACACAACTCCTTCGCCTAACCTTCTTATTCATCTTCATCGTCATCTTTTTGTCCTTATGGTAGTAGTACTATATTCTGAATACTTCTCGTTTTTGTTGTTGTTCTTGTTCTTACGTTGGCAAATTTTGCAGTTGATTGCAACTTTTTTTGATGTTTTTCTTACAATATCTTTTTATATATTTTTGTCTGCTTTGCCTTTTCTTTTTTTTTTTTTTTGTCTTACTTTTTATTTTATTTTTTTTATATTTTCTTTAATTTTTTTTCTCTGTACAATTCTTCTTGTATTCAATGCAATTCAGTGCAATTTTGTGTTGCCGCCTGCCAAAAGTCCAAGTCCACGCTCCCTGATCCTCTTTAAGCCTCCTTGTAAATAGTATCTGCTACTTCGTCTTCTCCTTTTGTTTTCCCAAACATTCCACGCACAGAGACATTTTTTTTTTTATAAAGTAAATGTATATAAAATATTTATTTTATATAAAATGTTCCGTTTTTTCACTTGTTTTTTTTTTTCTATTCTTTTCTTACTGAATGCAATTTCTTTTTGTGTTTGTTTTTTTGTGAGTTCAGTCTTTCCTTTTTCAATACGTGACAAACGCATCTCGAAAAAATAAAAAAAAAAAAATAAAAAAAAAAAATAATAAAAAACAAATATCTTTAAGCGTTTTTTTTTTATTTTATACCTTACACACGTAGTATAACTTGTATACACTTCCTAGCGATGTTTGTAACACATTTAAGGGGGTCATAATAATATTGCGTAGATGGACGTTTGGCTGGAGCAAATATCGTATTCTATATTATTGCCGAGCGACCATTTATTGGTAAAGTCGCTTTTGGATTAACGCTCATGCTGGTGCACAAGCTTTATGTGCATTTGTACGTCAAAGATATTGGATTATCAATTATAGATCTCTAGCTCGGCAGACAGTTCGAGGTTGTATTGCTTGTTTTCGACAGCGACTTGTACTGGCAAACCAATTCGTGGGGGATTTGCTGTCATACCGAATCAGAGGAGAGGTACATCCGTTTCAAAGAGCTGGAGTTGACTTTGTGGGCCCAATGCAGATGCATTTTAATGGGCGTGGACGGCGACCAATCAAGGTATATCTGTGCCGGTTTATTTGTGTAGTCAGTAAAGCTGTCCATCTGGAGTTAGTGATGAACTTAAGCAAAGAGGCCTTCCTGGCTTCGCTCAAACGTTTCTTCGCGCGAAGAGGAATGTGTAGCGAAATCTTCTGCGACAACGCCACAAATTTTGTGGAAGCAATTAAGAACGTCAAGAAGGTAGACGTGTTTTTGTGTTTCTCCTCCACTTGAAGTACCAATTCAACACGATGACTTCACTGAGGGCCGACAGCCGGAACCACCCCAGGAAGAACTCAACATTTGTTCATATCTAAGTTGGTCACGTATATAATTGCTGAGAATTTACTGTAACAAGTAGAGATGAGCTAAACAATGATTTCAAAATCACAGTGATTGTAAACTGTGATTGCGTCACAGTCATATGAAGGGAGAGACATAGTTTACTTTGTTTAAACTGTGATTGGTAATCACAGTTTAGGGTGCAACTGAATAAAAGTGAGTCGCAATCAATCACGTAAAATGTGTTGCTCCCTTCAAATGACTGTGACTCAATCACAGTTTAGAATCACCGGGTCACTGTTTAGCTCATATATAGTTACAAATTTCGAAGCTTCATAAAAATTAATCTTAATCAACTTTAGAAATATATCCTTATAGCTTAATCGTATGGTAAAAATGAAGACAACAATACATAATAGTTTTCCTTAACATTAGTGTCATTAGGTGTAGGGATAAGAAAAAATAAACAAACGCAACTGATATTTTTCGTACGGGTATCTGATGATATCTTGGTGGATTCCAAGAGCATGCAAGAGCGGTTGGATAATTTCTTTATCACATTCATAGAAAGTTTGACGGAACAGAATCCAAAAAATCAATCAGCGATGGTCCGATAAATGATAAAACTATGATGAAACGGCCACCATCACTATTGCTAATAAGCAATTAATTATTTAATCAATTAATTAATTATGATTAATTTTATCATGATTATGATTTATTTAATCATGACTAAATCAATGTTATTAATAATTGTTATTTTATTTATGATTAACTTAATCATCTTGAAGTTTGTACTGTTGCTGTTTTTGCTCAACATTTACTTAAAAATGAATACATTTCGATTTTAAAGGTCGATTTTGATTAAATAAACTCCACATTTTAATAGAAACTTGCGACAGAGCACCAGTTCTTCGGATAAGCCGTTTCTGAGATTAACGTCCACAATTTAAATTAAGTTTACGATTAACATATAAATTTTACATACACATGTATGTATAATAAGTATATTTGTATTTATAGGTATTTAAACAGTACAGTAACAGAAATTTTAAATCATCACACACAATACCCCCTCAGATAGGCAGAGGTTGAATAGGTCTGCGAACTGATGCCACAGGGTCGTCACCAGATTGAGGGCCCGTTTTTGCATCTGGTCTTGACCTGGGGATTTGCCGTTTTTGATACATCTCGCTACAGACAGGACTTCTCCCATGGCAACCGGGGTTCTCGCCTTCAAAACTAGAGTGACACCCTTGTTGCTGTTGCAGGAAGAGAGTTGCCACGATGTGAGACATCCCTATGGGATCCAAGAGACGGACCGGTTTGAGTGACTTGGTTATTTTGGCAATCACTTGGTAATCCTTGCCCCACGGATCATTCTCTGCGTTGCCCCACAGCTTGAGGAAACAACTCCTTTTGTTGTCCCTGTTTTCTCGCTTTAAGGATCGGCCGATAGGCAGATAGGCCCTACGTGCCAGAATGCAGTTACGTCTCGCTAACACAATTTCCTCATTCCATCAATAATAATGCCTCCTGGTGGCATCTATGAGATATTCTGGGTTTCATGCTGGAGTCACATGCTTGCTTAATGGCTCGTTAGGTCTTGATGGCCATATCTTCTGCAGGTCCGTCTAAAGCTGTTGCCTGTAGGGTGGTACAGAAAGTCTGATGGTTTAGTCCAGGCTCTCTGTAGCCGCTCCTAACCGGATATCGCTGTGTTCTGGGGATATTGTTATCCGCAATAAACTCACAGAGTATGGCTTAGTATAAACGATCCATTGTTTAAATTGAAGTTTTGGCTTATTCAATGAATTTTATATTAGCCTTTAGAAGAAAACAATTACAGAAATTAATTTATACATTTTACTATTTCAAACTTATTGCTTATAAGGTAAGTGCAATTGATGCTTACCAATCACTAAAAATTTTGAACATTTCACAAAACTATTGTAGTTTTGGAAATTACTTAAAGTTATCCTGCGTAAATATACAGAATTTATTTCATTATTATTGGTGATTTACACTTTCTAAGATAAGATTGACAACTTACCTAACAACCCTCAACTTTTGGGCCTATGTATTCCAATTATACAAAAACGATCTTCAAAATATATTATATAAGCCTTTGGAAGAAAAACAATAACATAGAGTAATTATCATATAGTATTACTGTATTGAGCTCACTACTTCCTAAGTATAATTGATATATACTTACCAATCATAACGAACACTTAGAATTTTGAAATAGATTATATAACTGAACTTAACTGAGGAAAAGCCTATAGAAGAAGAATAAAAATATACAATATTATGTTAAGAACACACCTCTTCTAAAGTATAGTCTTAGCAATTATACCATAACAGCAATGACTAATATATATAATAAATATCAGGGATTAAATCCTTTATAAGAAGATATATATATAATATATAGTAGTTAAGTTCAAAACTTATATCGAACACATTACTACTAAGAAGGAATTTAAGCGAGAAAAAAACAATTACAAAACTTTATGCCACAAAAAAACTGGAAGTGTAAGGTTTTCTTTAATTTACTAAATGCAACTTACGGGATTTGTTAATCAGTTTTCGTCCTCATCATTTAAGGTGGCCTCTCCTGATTCGGTTAACTCGACTGCCGACTGAATGTCGCTGCTCGAACCACCTGAGCCAGAGCCAGAAAAAGAGCAAGAACCAGAGCCAGATGCTTCATTAAAAAAATAAAACTGAAAGTGTAAGGTTTTCTTTAATTTACTGAATCCAACTTACTGTATGTGTCATCACACTTTTCATCACTTGTGGATCCATCGATAGAATTTCGAGATTTTATTAGTTTGACACGTATCATCGATGCTTCTGCGAAGAAAAAAACAGAATGTGTAAGATTTTCTTTAATTTTCTGAACCCAACTTACTGGATTTCTTATTAGACTTTTCATCCCCATTACTTTCGGATCCGTCGATAGAATGTTGAGATTCTATAAGTTCGACAAGTATCGCCGATGCTTCTGCGAAAAACAAAAATGAAAGTGTAAGGTTATCTTAAATTTACTGAATCCAACTTACTGGGTGTGTCATCAGACTTTATACTCTCATTACTTGAGCATGCACCAATCGTGTCGTCAGATAATGAGTCGACACTCTGTGTGCATCGTCTCTTCTTCCTTTCAGCTCTTTCTTTTTTCAGACTTCGTCGTGTCGGCTTCTTTATTTTATTTTTCAACGATCGTGTGTGGCGACTAGCAGTTGCTGATGGCCTTACTCGAATCCTCCTCTGACTAACCACGACTGATGGACGTTTTGCACAGCCTTTTTTGGTATTCCTAGATCGGCTCCCTGGGCGTGGACGCAGACCTCTCGATCTATTGACGCGTTGCCCCTTTTGGTACAAGTATATTTAAGTTTATTTAATGTAACCATATCATATGCTTAAGGTTCAACTTACCATTTTCTTGTAATATTCCCTTTGTTTAGATGGCATCCGGTGCCAGCACTTAGCGCCTTCTTCGGCGGCTTCTATCATGTCGAGATTTGAGTGCTGGCTGCGATAATCTCGCATGAAGTTAAAGAAGCCATTTTTGGTAATGGGTCCTTTTCTTCCTTTCGATTTTCCCTTCTTTCCCATAGTGAATTTGTTTTTCTCTACACTTATCAAAATTAAATATTAACGACTTCCGAAACACTTTAAACTCGTAATAATACAAGTATACAATTCGGAACAAAATATTCGAATAAAATAATATTATTATTGTATGTGTTGACACTGTTCGGAACAAAAATTGGTGTAAATTTATTGACAAATTTAGAAAAAGTATTATAAAATCTTATTGTATTGTATATGAAAAATTTCAAAGGTTGCTTATCGAAACTTGGTTCTTTCTACAAATATTCGCATGAATCAAAATGTGAAAAGAATAAAATATGGCTGATGTAGAACGGAGTTGCATCGTAGATGCAAACGAATATGCATTGTAGTATTCACAGTACTGTTTTCACATGTTTATTATTCACACAAATGCAGTGAAGAATACATGATTTAGACATTTTGCAGTGTATGCATATAGTTCTTGAAGCTTCCTTTTAACGAAACAAATTACATTTTACATTTTACTTAAAGTCATTATGTGCTAGCTATCATCAACTGCACAAAAAGAAAGAACAAGAGGGTCGAAAATCGCCTAAAAATAACCAAAAATTTAACAACACTACTAACAAATGGTTGATTCGACATCTCGATGAAATGCTGAAGAATCTAAGTACAAATGGCTTCATAAGGGTTTCTTCACCCTGTAACAAACTTTAGCTCGAAAGTTGACGCATCTAGATCTTGGAAATATTATAAAGAGGTAATATTTGTTTGTATGATACGGCTAATTTTCGAAACTATTTATCTGATTTCCGAAAAAAAACAATAATACAAAACTTGAAGGCGTGCTATGTAGACTTAGTATAACACATACAAAATTAAGTTTAGTTCTCAATTTAATACATTGGTCAAGTGACTTATGTCTCTTCCAATTAATCCTTAGATTAAATTCAATGGTCTTATTATTTGTAGTCTAGTTAAGTAAC